>CM053624.1:345849099-345860506 GCA_028646595.1 Phalanger gymnotis
GTAGTAGTAGTAGTAGTAGTAGTAGTAGTAGTAGTAGTAGTAGTAGTAGTGGTAGTGGTGGTGGTGGTGGTGGTGGTGGTGGTGGTGGTGGTGGTGGTGGTGGTAAGTAGCATCCTATTCCTTTAATGCTCTGAAAAGCAATTTGGAACTACACCCAAAAGGGTAAAAAAAACTGTACATACCCTTTGACCCAGCAATACCAATACTAGGTCTGTTTTCCAAAGAGATAAAAAAAGGAAAAGGACCTATATATACAAAAATATTTATAGCAACTCTTTTGTAGTGGCAAAGTATTGGAAACTGAGAGAATATCTATCAGTTGGGGAATGACTGAAGAAGTTGTAGTATATCACTGTGGTGGAATACTACAGTGCTATAAGAAATGATAAACAGGATGCTTTCAGAAAAACCTGGGAAGACTTGCATGAAATGATGCAAATAAAGTGAGCAGAAGCAGAAGAACATTTTACACAGTAATAGCAATATTGTACAATGGTCAATCATGAAAGACTTGGCTACTCTGATCAATACAATAATCCAAGAGAAGTCTGGAGGACTTATCATGAGAAAAAAATCCACCTCTGGACATGATGGAGTCTAAAAGCACATTAAGGCATACTTTTTATAACTATTATTCTGCTTTGTTTTGGAGGGGGCCTGCATTTTCTTTTGCAACATGGCTAACATGGAAATGTTTTGCATGACTGTAAATGTATAACCTATATCAAATTCCATGATTTCTCAAAGGGAGATGGGGAGAATTTGGATCTCAAATTTTAAAAAGAAAAGAATATTAAGATGTATTTACAAGTAATTGAGAAAAAAGAAAGGAAGGTAACTATCACTACCAAAGACATTTAGCAACTGCACTGAAATTAGTAGTCCTAAAGCGTTTCTTGGGACACTGAGAGGGTAAGTGCCTTGCCCAGTTTACACAGACAAAATGTGCCAGATGCTAGAGTTGAAACTAGTTCTTCTTCTCCTCAAATACCATCTCTCTATCTACTAGGCCACACTACTTGTCCAGTATATGTATCATTAAAATGTCTCTCTCATCACAGCCCTTTAGTGTTTCCTAGCATAGAAATAATTTCCACCTGTTAAAAGCATCCTCCTCAGTCTGCTTCTGGGATCTAGTTTTCCAGTTTCATAACAGTTTTATCATTCAAGCAACTATAATCAAGCCCTCTTACCTTTGCAGATGGCAGAATTCTAAATCAATTTCATACCTAAGTTTCTTGACAGTATGTTTTCATGGCACTGAGGGCCTTTGTTCAATCTCAGTATTTATTTTCTCTTCTTTCCTTTCTAGAGACTAAAATACAACAGCTGTGTGTCTATCATCCCCAGATCTTATCTAATCATTACACCACCACATTCTGCCCATCAGTTTCCAAATTAAACTCCGTTATCTAGTTCAGTGGTTTCTAGAAATTTGTATTAGCATTATCTCCTATGTGTACTAAAAAATAGACTTAATGGACAACAATATCCCATAGCACATGAATATTAATACAAGTGCCACTAGTTGGAGAGGGATGGACTCACTTATGAGTGTTTTTAACATATAAGTGCTAATTTATTTTTATGTTAAAGGGTATATTAGCATTTGCAGTCATTTTTCCTTAACTGGTATCAGCCATTCTTAAATAAAGGAGTAAATTAAACTCCTTTTGCTAGCCCCCAGTGGCTCAGGAGTTGCAAACTTCTGACACTTTTGTAGACCATATCATTATTACTGCACTTATATTTATCCAATTGACTAGGGGAGTCCTTTCAGTCAACAAAATATCTTTGATATACATGTTTTGAAAGGTTACATTGATACAAAAAACATAAAAATTTACAGCCTATTGTCAAGCCCAGTTTTCCAAGCGTTTGTAGATCTCAATAGATGAAGTTAGTATGTATCAGCTACAGTTTAATGGAATTATATTCATATAATCTTAGAACTGAAAGGGATCTTTGAGATGATCTAGTCCAATCTCCTTACTATAAAATGAGTAAACTGGATCTCAGAAAGTTAAACGGAATAGATCAAATCCATACAATTACTTAGTGGCAGAACCAGAATCCAGGTTTCCCATTTTATTGGCTTATTTTCCTCATGGCTTTTTTCTACCACAACCCATTAATTAAGATGCTATTCAAGTTCTTTATTGGAGCCACTATACTATTAACTACCAGAGGTTTTTTTTTTTTACAAAGACAAAAATCTAAATAAATATAGGATTATTAATTATTGCTCTTTGAATCATCTATCTGTATTTGTGTAATTATATCTTAGAGTATTACGTTTATTACAAATTGTGAGGAAGCCATTACAGCTATTGTTTGGACCTTGTTGTTCAGCAAGTTCTTAGAAATGTTTCTGGATTTCTTCGTATAGATTTCACAGGTCATCTGTGAATTCCTCTAGAAAATCATGGTGTGGCGATTAGCTTGCTATCTCGCAATATATGTCCATAGAGCACAAGCTCTAGTCAATCCTCTGTAAAAAGAGAGAATTGGCCTAGATGGCTTCTGAGATCTCCTTCACCACTACACTTGTGATCTTACACATGCATTGAGGTCCCACTGAGCTAGTAAGCCTTTGAACATAGGCCCAAGGGTAGGCTCTTTCTATTGTACGAGTGGCAGCCAAAGTACCGGGCAGCTCATCACTAAGTTAGCAATAGGATGATCAATCTTTTAGCCGCTGCAACTCATAAAGACTGTTTACTGTGGCATAGAGGTGTCAAAATGGTGTTAACAGGAGGAATGACCACATTTCCATGAAATCATAAATCCTTGAAATGTCAGATATAGTGATTTTTTTTCATTTGAGCAAGGGCTTATAGGGTAATATTTCTAGACCCGGAAGAGACCTTAGAGCCCAACTGGTTTAACCTCTTCACTTTTACATATGAAGAAACTAAAGACTATGGAGGTTAAGTGACTTGACCAAGGAAATGCTGGTGGTTAATCATAGAGATACAATCCAAACCCAAGATGTATGTATCCAGAGCAAGCGCACCTATTATACCACATCTACTTTTATGCAATAAACTACCTCAAGCATTTTAAGAGGTCGTTAAACATCCTATTCCCCTTCTTTTTAGAATTCAAAGCCTAGCACATTGTTCAAAATTATAATGGAGAGGGTGATATCATTCTGAAACACTGATTCTTTACCTGTTAACTAATATTCCATCAATAATCATTGCACATAATAAAACTCTTTATAATTGGCAGATATTCCTTTATTCAATTCTCATCACTGCCCTGTGAAGTATGTAGTGCAAATATCCATAGTTAACAAATATCAACTCTAGGACTCAGTCCTAGATCTTCATGCTAAGGTCAGCGATCTTTCCATTATACAATGATGCCTCCAAATTACTGAGGATTCTCAAGCTATTTTGAGCTGTATTTAGCCATTTAAAAGCAGACATTGCCAGCTGAGTTATTTCCATTGGTAGAAGGATCTGACACTCATCCTTGCAAATACTATACAAGGCCAGACAAGCTAGTAAACTTTTCACAGTATAAATAACCAGAGGCAAATAGACCCACCTAGGTTAGGTACACACACACACACACACACACACACACACACACACACACACACACACTTTAAAGTGTTTTCTTACGTGAATTAGGAAGATGAACCAGATTACAAAATCAGAGGTCATCCCATTCAACCTAATCACTTTATAGAGGAGGAAATAAGGTCAAAATCTTATCCAAGGCCCAATGTAGATTATGTGATGTAGCATAGGATTTTCTGGTGCTATTTCCATTAGGTAACTTTGTGATTCAGTTCAGCAAACGTTTATTCCATTCTGTCAAAGTCTTCATTGTCTTTCCAGTTGTTTGACTTTACTATGAAAAAAATTCAACATTGATGTTAATGGAGGTGTAACTTCTCTGAGTCTTCCCTATTTCAACAGAGCTTGCGGCTTTTCTGTACATTTTCATGGAGCATACTTCTCTGTATGTTCAACGGTACAGGGTCTATGCAACGCAATGGAAGACATCTTATGAGTGTTTTAGTATCCTGGATTTACCAATGTAGATCTCGAATTCCTTGGTTACTGCTGTTTTCCCCCCTACTACGTAACAAATACAACTCCATTTACAAGATGAAATTACAAAACAGAAGGGAAATTAGAAGAAAACTCCAAGGAAAATATGTGAAAATCATTCTCTTAGTTGGAAAAATTGCACACATAACAAGTCCAAAAAAATTAACCATCATCATCTTACTTATATGTGCAAGTCTTCCTGTCAACTCAACTAAAGCCAATCTCTTGATTATGGAATAGAAAGTGTGGTTTGAATGTTCACAATAGATATTACTTGATAAATGCTATCAGTCCTTTGGGACTCCATATTTACAGATAGAAGATGCCATGTATCTGAGGCTCATGACTCTCTTGTTGGCTCCCATTTTGAGCTGAGTGAAAATCTACTGCTTACTAATAATGAAAAAGGTCTATAATCTCGGAGTTGGTCCATCCTGCAGATTTACTGATGGAAGTTGTGAAATGATATTCTGCCCTTTGGCACTGACCCAGTAAAACCATGGATATTAGCTCAGACTCTGTGGCTGGAATTATTTTGTATCAGCATTTTGTTGTAGTTTACCCTCAGTTAGATGCTAGGCAACATACTTTCCATTGAAAAGGGAAGTAGGGGAGAATTCTTTTAAACATATGGTTTTCTAACTCTTCTCAATTTCCCTGAAATTGAAGTGAAACTAACATTTAAATGAAACTGTCTAGTATCTGATCCCTGACAAAATATGCAGTCTCAGAATCAAATTTATAGACATTTAGGGACACAGGTTTAGACTATCTGCAGCTTTCTGTGTGGTATTCTAGAACTTTATTACAACCTTTATAGTGGAAATTGTGTTCTTATGCATACCCCATATTATATTCTATAACTCCTAGGTATAAATTTTTCTTTGTCAACTCATGTAATCTTTGGGCACCTGAAATCCATTGGCCACAAATAAATGCTCCTTGCGACAACACAGATAGTGTATTGACATAAAAAGAAAATACCAAAAGCCAAGCAGAATAGGTTACGAGTCAAATCACCTAATCTGAGAGGCTCTATTCGAAGAACATGATATTATGGCTCCTAAATTATCTTCAACTCCCACCTGCTCTCAGATCTTTATAGGCTGGCTATCTGCTTGGTTATGATTGCTCAATAGAAAATAAACAGATGGGGCTGAAAAAATTACAAAAAAAACAAATGGGTTAGAAACTGCTTCAGGCTTTTGAAAAACATTGTAGTAAGTTGTGTGGGTTTTTCTCCTGTTTTTTTTTCCTTTCTCATTTTCTTCCCCTTCTGTTCGAAAAACAAATCTCTTGGAACACCAAACTCGATATGCTTTTACTTTTCAACCATAGTCCAATAATGTCTTTTGTTTCTTGATATCCCAAGTTGGGTTTAATTTTTTTTAATCTGATCATTGGTTGATCAATGATTGAACTTTGGGCAAAACATTGGACGGAAGAGCAAACCTTGGTCAGCATCAAGACATCTATAGATTCTTTTATTCTGCACTAAAGAAGTTCAAGAGCAGGGATCTCATTAATTAAATGGTTTTTCAAATAAAGGCCGGTTCCATTGATACCTGACAAAGATAAATTATGCCCTGCATCAGCTTGTATTTGCCTGCATGAGCTTGCCCTTTATGTGTTGACTTCTACTTAAAGAAAATCTCACTGAACATGCTTTTTCTTTCCACTTTCAAGATAGACTATTTTTCACCTGTCCTTGTTGTGTCTGTGGCACTCCATCAGGTTACTTCAGAGGGCAAGCTTTAGGAGTGAAACTAAAGATCTGGTTTGCCTAGATTCTACTGCTACTTTGGGGAACATCTCCTTTCAGTCTCCCAAAATAGGGAGAATATGGAAGAAAAGAGCTGCTTCTTTCCCCCTTCACACGTGTAAACACTAAGCAACCAAGGATGACTTCTGAGTCCGGTAATCCCTCGTATGAACAGGCTGGAAATGTGATGTTGGTCCTTCTGATTTTTCTTCCCATTTTGTGCATTAGTGATTTCACACATACAATACACAATATTAAGAGCAAGCTAAAAACTCTTTTCAGAATTAACTAATCATGTTGGCATACAAAATGACTCAAAAAGTAATCGAGCAGGTAGAGTCAAAATGAGTTTATTCCTTGGGTTTACCTTTCCTCTGTGCCTTTTCTTTGCCTACATGCATACATGAAAGAACAAAAGGGATACAGAGGGTTAAGATTGGGAAGCCTTGAATTATAGTGTTTTTCCCTCATGATCATGCAAATAATCATTACCCAATTTATAGCATAGCCTTCAGAGGTACAAAAAAATTGAGAAAGATACGAAATGCTCCCAATAAACTAGCAGGATATTACCGACAGACGGCCAGTTGCAGTGTGCTTTATCAATATTATCTAATTTTATCCTCACAACAATCCTAGAATGTAGGTGTACTTATTATTCCCATTTTACAGATGAGGAGGTTATGGATAACAGAAGTCAGGTGACTTATCCATGATCACACAGCTAGTAACTATCTAAGATAGATGTGGGGAACTTATGGCCTCCTGGACACATGTGGCCTTTATTCAGTCAAAGAGCCACACTTGAGGACCTAAAAAGACATATGTGGCCTCAATGACACAGATTCCCTGCCCCAGAAGAACATATTTGGTCTCAGGTCTTCCTGGCACCAGGAAAAGTCCTTGTTCTCCTTGATTCTGAAGAACAGTCTGGGTAGACAAAGTACCTGCACTGCCCAAAATCAAGACTTCGTTAAAAATCAATTCTATATATTATTCATTGCTGTGTAGTAAACTTTAATTTATACGCTGACTTAGAAAAAAAAAACAAAGATCTCTTCTTAAAACTTGTAAAAAGAAATACGGGTTATAGCACTATGCAAATAAAGAACTATATAAGCCTGATTAATTAGGTTCAGCATAGGTTTTAGTACAATATGCTATTTTTATTTAAAGCACTAGATTGGAATTCATGGATACTGAGTTCAAACACAAGGTCTACTACACTACTTGTGTAGCCTTAGACTACTGCTCCCATAGCTCTGGGCCTGAATTTCCTTCCCCATCTGTAAAATGGACGTATTTGGACTGGTAACCTCTCATGAAGCGTGCATGTAATAGAAAAGTGAGGCCCAAATACAGAGAGCTGTAATGGCCCACAATAATAGACAATACACATTTATATAGCTCCTACCATGTTGTAGGCACTGTGCTAAGTGCTTTTGACAAATATTATCTCACTTGATCCTCATAAGAACCTGGAAGTAGAGGCTAATATCCCCATTTGACTGTTAATGAAAATGAGGCAAATAGAAATTAAGTAGCTCACCCAGGGACACCCATCTAGCAAGTGTCTGAAGCTGGAGTTAAACTCTCATCTTCTAGATTCCAGGCCCAGTGCTCCCTCTACTGTGCCCCAAGCTGCCTCATACACGAGAGAAGTAGTTTAAATCAGAAGACTTGAGTATGAATGCTAGTTGTGCCACTTACCACCTACACGATCTTGGGGAGGTCATTTCACTTTCTAGACATCAGTTCTCTCATCTGCAAAATGAAGATTTGGGCCAGATGACTTGCCACCTAAAGTTACATCATAACTGTACATTAGGGAATGGAAAATGTAAGAGGTCCATGGAGAAAAGCTGTTCCTAACTGAGAGGATCAGGTAAGTCATCATAGATAATCAGTTACGTTATCCATGTGGAATAATATCAAACAAAGCTCTCCCTTTCCTTAGCAGCTGCCAAAGCTTTTGACTTTGCTTCCACTGAATAGACACATGCTGTGGATTCTGAGATTTCAGCATGATACAACAGCAAGCTGTTGGTGTCAGTCTATGAAAATCACAGGCTAGCTTTACTGAGCAAGAAGAGCTTTGTCCTCCTGATGGTCTCTCTTGAACAAGATTTATGTTTCCAGCAGCAGGCTTTCCAAATACCTGGAAGAAGCTGAGGCCAATATAGGCGGTCAGAATGAATGGTTATAAAGAGGTCCAAAGAATCCAGGATTTTCCTATTGTCAGAGTTGGTTACAAGATTGCTTTCACTGGAATTCTTTAAAAAGGAGATAGGTGGAGATCAGAGAATGAGAAGGATCCAGAAAAAAAACATCTGACTGTAGAAGGAAGTGTGCCTTGAGTGCCTTTGTGTAGACAGTGATGTGAAGGTAGAGGGTATGGTGCAGCTCCAGGAATCTCCACAATCAACATTGCCCTGATTCCCACAAGGGATGGGAGAGCAATTTGTTCCTCTTTCTATCAGAAAGACAGCTGCACTACAATCTGCTGCTGATGGAGAAGCAGGACCAGTTGAGGGGAGAGACACAGTGGAGAACATCTGCTATGAGATGCCTGTTGAAAAATGACTATCTTTTAGCAGAGACATCTGCGTAACACAAAGTAAAATGCCACCAGCAAAACATGCCAAAACAAGATTGGGAGAGAAGGGATATATCTTAGTGAAGGCAAGGGTAGGTCAAGGACAAATCTCTTACAATTTTTTTTTTTAGTTTACACATCTTAAGTGGTAATGACAGCTTGCTAGATGAATTTTTTTCCTAATAAATGCACAATATGTGAATCTTGTAGATTATACTAATATAACTGAGAATCATGAATATCCTACAGACTCAAGATCAGATCAATATTAGTGGCTAATGTTTTATAGGGGAAAATTACTAATTAAGCTTTCATATATACAATCATTGCTCAATAGGACCACAAGATCACACCATCTCAAAATTGGAATTGTTCTTATAAGCTTTCTAGTACAAATAGTTCTTAAATAAGAATCATTAGTACAATATATCTGCCAAGCGGTCATACAGCCTTTCTTAACCAACTACAAGAAGCCCTTCATCTCTGGAAAAAAAAAAGCCATTATCCTTTTAAAGTCCTTTAAATGTTAGAAAGTTTTCATTTGCATTGAACCTCTATTGACCCCTCCATTATCTACCCATTTCTCCTTCTGTCTTCTAGGGACAAGAAAAGGGAGAGTCTTCTTTATAGTGGTATCCATTAAATACCTACAGATAGTGTTGTCATGCCCTGAGTCATTTCTCCAGGATAAATATACCCAGCTCCTCATTATATGAGATGAACTAGAAGACTTACATGCTAATTATATGCATTAGACAGTGAAAGTATTATTGAGCCTGGATCTTTGTTCTGATTTGTCAAAAGAAAGATTCTGAAATATTTTTATTTATTCATGGGACACATTGACTTTGAGCAAAGTGGGGCATCTCACCTTGAGAGACAGAGAATTAGCTTTGAAAATCAATGTGTACATAAGAGGTGTATAATTTCATGTGAGAAAGATTTGTCCAATGTTTGTTCTTTAGTGACAACATGCTGAGTAAAAACACTAAGAGCTTCTGCCCTTTTCACTAGATAAGGGGTCTATAATCTAGGGTCTATGAATAGATTTCAGGATGCCTATGTAAATGGATAGGGTAAGTACATTTATATTTCATCATAATTGGCTTCTTTTATAATCTTAAGTGTATCATTTCATTCACTGAAAATATTTTGAGAAATAATCCACCTCACTTATCAAAGGGGTCCATGGTGCATTAAGTACCAGTGCATTAAACAATGGAGATTGATTGTGTTGAGGTTACCATTGATGAATGTGATATCCAATACAAGTTCTTTGGAGGCAAGTAATATTTCATTTTAGTCTCTGTAGTCCCAGGACATTAGATAGTGCCTCGCACCTTGTAGGTATTTAATGTTTATTTATTGGAAGTGAATTAGAAAGAACATTTTATCAATCAAATGAAATTTAATTGAATATAGTTAACAATGTAGAGAATATGACAGCTTTTTTGGTTAAATAAATAGTAAAATACCTAAATTCTCCAGCTTACAACATCATGCATTTTTGTAGGATCTTAAAGATTATAAAATATTTTCATCAGAACAAGACAGTGATGTAGATAGTATGGTTATTATTACTACACTTTATAGATTAGGAAATTGACCCTCAAAGCTGACAATTTACCCATGTTCAACCAACAAGTAATGCTGAAACTGGATCTGAAAACCTGAGATCTTGGCTTTAAATTCACTATTTTCTTTCTATTTGCTTCTAACAGAATATCAAGATTTTGGTTTTGTTACCTAGTAATTGAAATGTTTTGGTTTGAGCTAATTTATAGGTTCCAGTTGTCTCTCCAACCAATATTTGAAAGCCCAAGTAGCAATAAGGCTAGAGACAAAGTATTATTCTACAATTTTTACCTCTTCTTTGTTTTGATATTAGTCCACAGCTGGGAATGAAAATCTCTGTTAATAAATTGTTCAAATAGTGGTCTTATATTATCATTCTAAATAAGCATGTTATTTAATAGATGTGTCTCCTTGATATAAAGACCTCAAGTGACCAGTAACTAATGCCTGGAGGTGGCTGATGGAATCCAAAACTTCAGGAAAGGACATATTATGATATCTATTGTAACAACTGGGTCATAGATCAAGATGCCTCTATCCTGATCTTTCAGAAAAACAAGTAACACTCTGGTGGGAAATGGATTTTTTAAAAAAAGTAGGGAAGGAAAAAAAGAAGAATTAAGCAAGTTTATCTTAAGGTGAAGCTTGAAAATGGCATTTTTGGTCAAAAGGCAGGTTGTTAACACTTGAGAGTGGGGAAACAGAGATAGCTGTGCTCAAGGGAAGGGTTTTTTTGTGGTTGTTCTTTAATTTTTATTTATTTAATATTTTTAGTTTTCAGCATTGATTTCCATAAGTTTAAATTACAGATTTTCTCCCCATTTCTACCCTACCCAACCTCCAAGATGGCATATATTCTGATTGCCCTGTTCCCCAGTCAGCCCACCCTTCTGTCACCCAACTGTCCCCAATCCCCTTTTCCTTTACTTTCTTGTAGGGCAAGATAGATTTCTATTCCCTATTGCCTGTATATCTTATTTCCTAGTTGCATGTAAAAACTTTTTTGAATATCTGCACTTAAAACTTTGAGTTCCAAATTCTCTCTCCTCTCCCCTCCCCACCCACCCTCCCTAAGAAGGCAAGCAATTCGACATAGGCCACATGAGTATCATTATGTAAAACCCTTCCACAATACTCATGTTGTGAAAGACTAACTATATTTTGCTCCATCCTATCCTATTCCCCTTAATCCAATTTTCTCCCTTGACCCTGTCCCTTTTCAAAAATGTTTGTTTTTGGTTACCTCCTCCCCCTATCTACCCTCCTTTTTATCATCCCCACTCTTTTATCTCCTTCCTCCTTCTTTCCTGTGGGGTAAGATACCCAGTTGAGTGTGTACTTTATTCCTTCCTCAGGTCAAATCCAATAAGAGCAAGATTCACTCATTCCCTCTCACCTGCCCCCTCT
>CM053624.1:345860606-345871799 GCA_028646595.1 Phalanger gymnotis
GGCCTTTGATCCCTTAATGTAGAAGCTGCTAGATCTTGTGTTATCCTGATTGTGTTTCCACAATACTCAAATTGTTTCTTTCTGGCTGCTTGCAGTATTTTCTCCTTAATCTGGGAGCTCTGGAATTTGACAATAATATTCCTAGGAGTTTTCTTTTTGGAATCTTTTTGAGGAAGTGATCTGTAGATTCCTTCAATTTCTGTTTTACCCTCTGGCTCTAGAATATCAGGGTAGTTCTCCTTGATAATTTCTTGAAAGATGATATCTATGCTCTTTGAACATGGCTTTCAGGTAGTCCAATAATTTTTAAATTATCTCTCCTGGATCTATTTTCCAGTTCAGTGGTTTTTCCAATGAGACATTTCACATTGTCCTCTACTTTTTCATTCCTTTGGCTCTGTTTGATAATATCTTGATTTCTCATAAAGTCACTAGCTTCCACTTGCTCCAATCTAATTTTTAAGGTAGTATTTTCTTCAGTGGTCTTTTGGAACTCCTTTTCCATTTGGCTAATTCTGCCTTTCAAGGCATACTTCTCCTCATTGGCTTTTTGGATCTCTTTTGCCATTGGAGTTTGTCTATTTTTTAAGATGTTATTTTCTTCAGTATTTTTGGGGGTCTTCTTTAGCCAGTCATTGACTTGTTTTTCATGGTTTTTTTGCATCACTCTCATTTCTTATTTTGATTTAGGCTCTTTGACTTTGTGGACTTCTTCTTCCTGTATGTTTTGGTCTTCTTTGTCACCAAAGAAAGATTCTAAAGTCTGAGTCTGACTCTGAGAATGTTTTCACTGCCTCTTCTTGTTCCCAGCCAAGTATTTGACCCTTGAGATTTTCATCAGGGTATGACTGCTTATACAGTAGGGATTACTTTGTCCCAAGCTTGAGTAGCTGAGTTATTGTTTTTAGAGCTATTTCTTTTTTGTTTGTTTGTTTGCTTTTGTTTTTTGGGGGGTTTTATTTTCAAGGCAGGGCAATTGGGGTTAAGTGACTTACCCAAGGTCACGCAGCTAGTAAGTGTATCAAGTGTCTGAGGCTAGATTTGAACTCAGGTCCTGACTCCAGGACCTTTGCTCTACTCACTGCACAACCTAGCTGCCCCTCCAGAGCTATTTCTTCACAGCAAGCACTGCCACACCAGCACTCCTCCTTACCCAAGAACCACCAACCCGGATGGCAACTCAGATCTAAGCAGGCTCTGCACTCCTGCTCTGATCTGTCATTTAATTCCTCCCATCAGGTGGGCCTGGGGCTGGAAGCAACTGCAGCTGTAGCTCTGTAAGCAGCCTCAGAGCTGTACCACCTCTGCTTCCACAGTGGTGGTGGCCAACTGTGAACTCCTTTCACTCCTTCCCTGAAGTTTTTTCCCACTAACCTTCTCTGTTGTCTTTAGTGTTTGTGGTTTGAGAAGTTTGGTATCTGCCACAGCTCACTGATTCAGGGTGCTAAGACCTGTTCTGCCTGGCTCCCAGTCTGGTTGGTGTGAGGGCAGCCCACACTGGGCTCTGCTCTGCTCCCAGCAAGTGTGATAGCCCTTACCCAGCAATCATTCAGGCTGTCCTAGGCTGGAGCCCTGCTTCCCTCTGCTATTTTATGGATTCTGCAGTTCTAGAATTTGTTCAGAAGCATTTTTATAGGTGTTTGGAGGTCCTTGGGAGAGAGCTTTAGGAAATTCCCTGCTCTCCAGCCACCATCTTGGCTCTACCATAAAGGGAAGTTTTAAATGAAAACTTTAGAGTCACCCTGTGACTTGGTCATAATGATATGGATAGGAATAGAAAATGGACTGTCAATTCCATTGACATGAGCAATGCCCTGTTTACAAAAATTCACTCTACCAGTGCCAACTAACACCTTCTCTTTGAATTATAGTTTTACAGAGCTTACTATAGCCCTAAAAAGTTAAGTGGCCAGTGTTTCCACATTCCGGCTAGCAGCTTCTGTGGGGGTGCAAGATCCACCAACAACCAGCACCTAAAAAGCTGCCAGCACCCAGAAAGCACATGTTCTTTTGATCTGCTTAGCTAAGGAAAGCAAGGTGAAGGGGTTGACAAGATTACTTTAATTCAGCACACAAATATCATTCACTTAGTTCAGGGGAAAAAGCCAGCACCCTGAACTTCAGAGAAAAATACAAACAAATTACAAACATCAACAGACAGACCCAATACAATTCATAGTTGCCAACATGTAGGTTCAGCCTAGGAGCTCAGAACAAGGGCTGGCCCAGAGTCACGTGCACCACCACTGCTGCGCCAAAGAGCTCCAAAGAAGAGAAGGCCAAGCCCTGGTTTTGTATCTTTTTCAGCATCAGGGGTGAGTCACACATGTGACTCACCCACGTGACCTAAAATCGTCACAAAGAGGTGACTTAAACCCATGTGGTCTAAGAGCCTCTGCTGTCCCAGACATGTAAACTAGGCCCTCCCTGGAGTTAGCCCCACCTTGGGCCCCACCTTAGATGCCAATCCACACCCACATAGGATTTACACCTAATAGGGGTTTGGGCCTGGGACTTAGCATCTAGTAAGGCTCAATGAAATACACTGAATTACTCAAACAAAACAAAGGCCATTTTGCTTACCAACACAGCCAGCCAAATTCACATAGCTCTTATATGTCAGAAGCAGGATGTTGTCATAGAGATTATTTAAAAAATACTCATTCAGTACAGAAACTTCTTTTAAGGCTTTGCTGGGTCATTAGTCTTATTGCTCTAATTTTTGAGTTTATGTAGCAGTTGGGATGTACCAGCATTTATATGATGTTAAGGACAAGAAAAAAAATGAACCTACTGATGGCAAAACAAATGTCCATGAGTGAAAGGAGTAGCCATTTTCCTCTGGGAGTCTAGAACCACACTACTATGACCATTGCTAGTTGGTGCCATCATCACCAGCTAGCTGCAGGACATTACCTTGATGATCCATAGACAGTTCGAAGTCAACAGTTTCAAATTAGAACTCCTTTTCTTACCTGGCTAGCCTATTATTTCTCAAAACTTTCCTATTTGGTTGAGGGCAGTACTAGCCTTCCAGTCACCAAGTTTAACAGCACTAGAGTCATCTTTTTTTTCTTATATCCTATAAGAAACATTCTACCTATTTCAAAGTATTTCCAATTTTACCTGGAAAAGATCTCTTATATCTGCCCCCTTCTCTCTAATGCTAATCTTCTCTCCTTTTTAAGCTGCCACATTAGTTCAATTCCTTATAAGATTTAGTCTGGCTTATTACAATAATTTCCTAAACAAATGACCACCCATTAGGGTGTAATGTCACACACACTACCTGAGAGGCACATGTGGCCCTCAACATTCCTAAGTACACATAAACCAGATTAAAATGTAGTTCCTATTTCATTTTAATGTTGTGTGTGTGTGTGAGTGTGTGTGTGTGTGTGTGTGTGTGTGTGGTTTTCTAAGTCACTCTGCTGAATATTTCAAATGTTGCCACATTCAAGCAAGAAATGGGATAGTGGCTATCATTGAGTAGAAATGAGTAGCAAAGGATGTGGATTAGTCATCAATCATTCAATAAGCATTTACTAAGTGCCTTCTGTGTTCATGCACAATGGTAGGTGTTGGGGTAAAAGACAAAAGTAAAAAATACCCCTGCCATCATAGAGCTTATAGTCAATCAGAGAGGACAATATGTCTATAAATAAGCAAGCATAGCTAGAGGAATAAAACATTAAGTACCTATTATTTGTCAGGCTCTATGAAAATCTCTGAGAGTACAAAATTAAAAAATGCAATCCCTACTCTCAAGGCATTTACATTCAATTGGGGAAGAAACCATTATGAAAGGAGCTGGTGGAAAGGTAGGTAAAGGGGAAAGTGGAAACTAAAAAGATGTCATTCAGGTGAAGAAGGGTAAATGAATAATGGTACATAACTAAAATGGAATACTCTTCTATTATAAAGGAAGAAATAGATTATTTCAAAAAGACACAAAGTTCATATGAACTGATTCTGAGTAATTTTGTTAGAACCAGAAGAAAACTTTATGCTGTGACATTGTTCAATCTTCATTAATTTTGAGGACATTTATGAAATATAAAATTAAATGGGGAAAACTATTAGAAAACATTTCCAATTGTAGAACTGTGAAACACACAACCTCAACAGCTGTAAGAACAATGATCAATATAATGAATATCCATGATTCCAGAGAACTGATAAAGAAGCACATTATCACGGTGATTCGGTGAGGAAAAATTCTGGGTGCAGAATACACATACAAATATGTGTATTATGTGTGCATGTGCATATACATATGTACACATATGTATACATTCACAGATGCATGTGTATATACATACGTATATACATGTATCCGCATATAGTTATTGAGGTAATTTCATTTGCTTCACTATTCATATTTGTTAAAAATGAACTTGTTTTTCTCTCCTTTTTTCTTTTCTAATGCATTGGGGAGTCAGTGGAAGAGAAAATATAATTCTGTAAGTTAAAAATAGAGAGGTGGGGAGGTCTACAGATGTTGAATATTAAATGTGGAAGTCACTATATTATCTTTTCCTAATCATTTTACTTTGTTACAAGAAAATTCTTTTGAGATGGTGGTAATCTGTAAAGGTTTGTAATATAAAATCAAAACATCAATTGAACATTTTTTAAAGGGAACCCCCCCCACAAAAAAAAGAAAAAAGTGAGGAATAGCTGCGAGGTTGAGGCATCTATAGATAACGAAGAGATGGAGGCTAGCAAGGAAATGGGGCAAGTGAGAATATACAAAAGATATACAACATAAATATTTTGCGGGAAGAGACTAGCAACTGTAGGCATCATGAAAGTTTCTATGAAAAAAAGTGTTCCTGGATTAGAGTTCTGAAGTAGAAATGAAGGTGTAGTGGAAACGGATTACGCACATTGGGAAAAGGTCATGTGAATTTATGGACAGTAGAGAGCAAAAGGCATGTACACTCTGAGGTTGCATTGGTATCCACTGAATATAGAATGATTTAGAGGAAAATCTCCATAACATTTGGGAGACTCATTCTGCAGGATCAACTGGAGTATGTGCCTGGACATGAGCTGCACAGGAGAAGGTGTTGATGGACTTTGATTTATACAGATGAATGGTTGTGAATTAAATCTCATATCACTAACATATGGAAATGCTGAAGTGTTGAAGAAAGAGGCAAGCAAGGTATTTGACTTAAGCCATGACTTTTAGAAAGTTTGCAGGAAGGCTTAAATTTGTCATTCTATTCACAGTGAACTCCATTGGTCATCAGAGTTGTTTATCAGGGAATAGGGAATCTTTCAAGAGTACACTTTCCTGAAAAGCTCATATGCTTCTGGCCTCCACATGAACAATATTCTGTTTTCCAAACAAATCAAGGACTGACAACAGATTTCCAGAGAAAATAATTATTTTATATGAATGTTGAAAACATCTGAAACTCAATTGAATGATTTGGGTGAAGGAACATAGCTTTATCATCTTGCACAATTAATTTGTCTCCATGGGCCTCAATTTGCTCATCTGTGTGAAGAAATTATATTAGACGGCTTCTGAGTTCCTTCCAACTCTAGATCTCTGATACTATGATTCTATGACTTGATTTCTTTATCATATGCACCTGAATCTCTGCTACCATGATGCACTGGTGCTCCACTTCATTGTTTTTAAGCTATGGGAAAAATAAAAAGCATAGCATATACCAGTCTTTAAAAGTGAAGAAATAGCATGATAAAGGCTTTTTTCCCCTTCTAACTTCAGAGAAGTAGTTCTGGAATTGGGCCTCTTTGGGTCTTCTTCCTCAAAAATGCAGATATCAATAAAAAATAAAAAAAAATAAAAAACAAAACCTCAGAGTCATTGTAGTTTGCATTCACTACATTATTAGTGGTTTAGCGAATTTTTTCATGTGTTCTTTACTAGTTTGTAATGCTTTTAAGAACTATTTATTCATATCCTTTTACTACTTATCTAATCAGGAATGACCTTTTGGTCTTATATTTATCTGCTTCCTGTATGTGTCTACATATATACATATGTATGTATATGTGTATACACATGTACACATATATGTATGTGTGTATATATGTATAATGTCTATCTAATCAGAACTTTGTCAGAAATACAAAGCAATATGATGGAATTATTATTTTTTTGCAATGAACATCTTCCCTTTGGCATTGAATTATTTTTTTTCATGCAAGAGCTTTTCAATTTCATATAATTAAAAATATTGATCTGAAAAAAATGCAGATATCGTTGTTAAAAATATCTAAACTTTTCAGCACGTACACAAGAAACCTGATTATGTATGTGTGTGTCTTTTATTTATATATTTATGTGTAAAGCATAGACATTCAGTATCCCTACATCTTTATGAGATAACCAGTTTGTACAATCAAAACAGCTTTTTCTGGCTGGCAATGTTGTTTGCCCTTGGCTATCTACAAAGCTAACATAATCAGAATGTTTTGTTTTGTTTTGTTTTTCATCAAAGCATGTGGGATTAATCCCACTATTCTTGGAATTCTTTTATAAATACCGTAAATGAGATGACAAATTTGACAGACAAACATTCATCATATGCAACTACCAATGATAAAACCATATGCTAGCTTCTGATTACAGATCATATTCAGGCTTAGGCTGGGGACAAGCTGTCTATTGTTCTATTTTAATAGTTTAATCTCTTAAGAATATATGTTGGATCTGTTTCTCTATTTTTAATTATGTGAGAATAACAGCAGCACTTTTTGTATCTCTTTTAGTTTTACAAAGTGCCTTATACACTGTCTCATTTAATCATCTTGAGAACCTTTTGAGATAGGTGCTACCATTATCTCATTTTAAAGATTTTGAAAGGTAAGTTCAGAGATTATATGTTGTTTGTCCATGGTTATACAGCGAGCAAGCATGAGAGGCAGGACATGAATCCTAGCTCCAGGGTCATCACTCTTTCCATGACATCACTAACTGCTATATACCTGCCTTATTCTTTGATGTACAATTTCTATAAAAACATGCACTAAATCATTTCCACCAAGAAAATATGGGTAGTTTAATCCTGAGTTCATATTTATTGATTATTAAGTTTGTATTTATTTATTACTATGGGCTAAATAAATTTTCCCTAGATTTCATTAGACAATTTTTTTGGACAAAATCAATGCAAGGGGGAACAACTTTTATTTTTGGCTTGATGAGAATTGAGCTTGGGATGTATATTTTTGCTTGGAAAACTCCAAATGAAATTTTGATTAAAAAGAACTTTTCACATTCACTAAAATGTGACTGTTTCAGAAATTTTCCACAGTTGCAAAATCTCAGAACACCATGATTTATGGAGAGAAGTACATAAAATCTTTCTTCATTGCCTCATTGAGTCTTTTCATTTCACCAGGGTAAGCAAAAACCCACAATCATCTGTGTTCCATGTCATTCCTAGAAACCAGCAGTATCATAGAAGCAGTTGGAAAGAATCTTGGCAAAATCAAGTCTGATATTTCACTTTATGAATATGGATACTTAGACCCATAGAGGAAAGTCAACTTGCCCAAGTTCAACATCTCATTTAAAGGAGAGCTGAGGAATCCATTTGGTTAAGCACCATTTAGCTAAACAGTTTCGATAACAAACATCAACATCTCCTACTTAATGGAAAACCATCAAAAGTAAAATAGGATGAGAAGGCACAGATTGATCACAATTGGCATTGTTATAGGGAGAATTCACCTTGAGGAAACCATAGATTCATTACAAAATTGGAGTTCTTGCAGTTACTGGGTATGTATTCTTGTGTCAAACCCATTTCGCATCTCTTCCACTAAGTTTTTCTGTAACAGTTTGTGTTTTTTTTCAATGCTATAATGAAAATCTCTCTCCTTTTTTAATGGCCCATAATGGCAATGTATTTTCCCCCAACGAAAGTGGTATGTGTCATACCAAATACTGTTATTCATTGAAAATGAAAGATGTTTCATGAGACTGATGATATTTCAAGAATTCATTATGTAATAGGTGGATGGATTTAGTTCCAATATGATGAGGCTGCCATAAGCACTGTTCCCAGACCATTCCTTTTAGTCCAGTGAATAACAGCTGCTGCATATGGCAGTTCTTTGAGCAGTTCTGTTGAATCTCTGCTCACTGGCACAAATAGTAAATGTTTGCATGTTCTATTTTGATACATCTCCTGTGAGACTTTATTTCCACATTTAAATATGGAGCACATATGGTACATTGAAAACACTCCTTATATGTAAAGCATATGTCCAAGAAGTAAACCAAGGAGACGTAGTCTATGTCACCGCCATGCTCCATATGCTTGCTATAGAGAAGAAAATTGGAATGGAAAATGATAGGGCTAGTGGTAATGTTCAAGTGATGAAACACCAGCTCTTCATTGGTATGAGCTAGAAATTGGCACTTCAAATGAAAGACATTTAAAGTATAAGAAATACTATAGCTTATCATGAAAAACAGAATCTATTTTCCTCATTTGAGGCTACCCTTGATACTCATTTTGATTCAATTTTACCTGGATATAAATGACTTTTACAGCAGACACATATGGTGTGATTTGCATGAGGCTGCATACTTCTTTCTTTTGGTGGTTGTGTCATATTCTCCTTTTCAGTTCTGTTGATGATGTAAATCTTCCTAAATTTGGAACCAGACTCAGGGCCCTAAAATAATATATTCAGAAATTCCAATCAAATGTAAACTCCTTGAGGGAAGGGACTTTTCTGCCTTGGTATTTGTAGTTACTAGCATCATATCTAGCATTTTTGTGATTGATTAATAATAAATGAATGGTGAATCAATGTATGAGAATAGAAAAAAAATACTGAAAATCTCAAGGTCCTGTAAAAGGATGAAATTAATTTCAAGAAAACCTTTTCATAGCAAACATCTCTTTATCTGAAATAAAATAGAAAAAAAGTCATCGTTCATCCTTTCCCCTTTTAAAATTCAGGAATAAATAAGAAACAAGCTGATACACTGATCCCCATATTATAAACACTATTGTTTTCATCAGCACATCTTCAACTTTGAGCAATGTAACTCACCACCCCTTCATGACTTCTAGCAAAATATTTCATAATTTATCTCCTATTACTTCCTGGAAATTTTGGATAAATGTGGGCTTTATAATAATACAATTAAATAGATTCAGAATTGAGAAAATGGTGAGACAATGAAAATCTGGCTGTTCATGGTTACAAGTCAACTTAGAAAGAACTATCTTATGGCTATGCCCCAGGAATCTGTTCTCATCCTTATGCTGTTGGAAACTTTTATCAATAATTATAAATTGTTTACAGACACTGATTTTTATAGCAAGAGGGAGTTTCCTTACTGACTTTCCCTAAGCATGAAAATACATATTGTAATAATTAGGAATGAAAGAAATGGCAAGGAGTTGCTTAACGAGATTTTGGAGGATCATAGTTTGAGGCTGAAAAAGAACTCTAGAAGCTATCTAGTCTTTCCTTCTAATTTGGGAGATGATGAAACTGAATCTTTGGGAAATTAAATGTCTTATAGTCACACTCCCACCATGGGAGGTTTTAAACACATACTGAGTAATCACTGATTGTTGGGTTGTAGTAGGTATTCATTTTCACGTATGGTCTGGATTTAGCCCAGAGGAAAAACTCTGCAATTCTGTGACTCTGTGACACTGTGGCTTCATAGATTGGTATCCAGGAGTTGTGGTGAAAGAAATTCATCATTGTCCAGCCAACCTGAATATACCTAAGCTGATCCTTGGAAAAAAGACATACTATTAATCTCAAAGTCTGTTTGTTAAGCTTAGCTAGCTTGATAGAACTTGTCATAGTAGGACTTCGAATAGCAGACCTTCCAGAGTCACTGGTTCCACTTATGGTTCAATGAAGCACTGGCACAGGAGTTAAATAAAGGCAGGAAGTTTCTTTAAGAAACTCTCATATTTCATTAGTTTTGGGAGAATATGTGTGTGTGTGTGTATACATATGTACATATATATATACATATATATATTTGTGTATACATGCACGTATGTGTATGTATAACAATGGCTAGTAATTTCTAAAACAAATAGATTCTTATCATGAGAGAATTCTTAATTAAGACAAAGGAATGATACTATTCTGTTTTTGAAGGGGGGAAGGCAGGGCAATTGGGGTTAAGTGACTTGCCCAAGGTCACACAGCTAGTAACTGTGTCAAGCGTCTGAGGCTGGATTTGTATTCAGGTCCTCCTGACTCCAGGGGTGGTGCTCTACTCACCGCACCACCTAGCTTCCCCAAATCACACTATTTTACTCAATTCCTGGACACGCAGGATTATAGGCAAGAGTAGGGCAATCCACAGCAATGGGTGGGAACAGGGTGGTTACAACTGGGTCTGTCATTGGAGAAGAGTTATTAAACTTAGGTGCAATGATAATTAGGCCACAAAAGGAGGAGGGATATGAATAATAATTCTGCAAAAGGTAATTTTTATAAACTTGGTACACTAAGACTAGTTAATTCTTTTTTTTTTAATTGATTTATTTTTTAATGGTATTTTTTTTTCATTTTTAGTTTGCAACACATGGTTCTACATAATTTTAAGTTCCAGATTTTCTTCGCTCCTTTCCCCCCTCCCTCCCCAAGACAGCATGGAATCCCATATAACTTCCACATATAACTTCACATTGAATTAATTTACACACTAAGACTAGTTAATTCTTGTAATTTCTTCCAGTCAATGTGTGGAACAACTGGTTATTTAGTCTTCTAAAGCAGAGCAAATGAGTGATATGGAAAAAAGGCCGGGGATTTAGTTTGGAAAGACAGATTATTATTCAAATATCCCTGATTGCTTCACCATCTCTTATATCAGAGCTGTGCAAAATGCAGGCTGTGGGCCACATGTGGCCTTACAGTGTGATTTATGCAGCCTGCCCACAAGCATAGAAATTTATATAAATGCTTTAGCAAACAAAGCCGAGCTACTGCAGAGCTCTCTCTAAAATGGCCAATCAAAATATAGTCTGTTTTTTCAATAAAACTTACAGTTGGACAGCCGTGTCTTATATCACAGGAAAATATTGGGTATTTGTCAAGAATGCCCCTTCTCCAGAAAGACCTAGTGTAGAAATCTACAAGGATTCAGACTTCTAAAAAAGTAGGGAATGGGAGAGAAAAGAGCATGCATAGTGCAGTTTGTTTAACACACAT
>CM053624.1:345872299-345887545 GCA_028646595.1 Phalanger gymnotis
CCCCAGGTCTTGAATTTCTTGACCAAATATTTCTACAGTTTGTCAGGAATTTCTAGATTCCCTCTAAGGGTTTCATGAATGTACATGTTAATTAACTGGTGGCATATTGGGGAGAGTGCAGGAATTGGACTTAAGAGGAATAGAGGACAAATCCTGCCTCAGATATTTTTATCTACATCACACTGAACTAATTCTTCAACCTTTCAGACTTTTAAAAAATATTAATTAATTAATTTTTAGTTTTCAATATTCACTTCTATAAGATTTTGAGTTCCAAAATTTTCCCCCTCCTTGCCCTCCCCTACCCCAAGATGGCATGCACTATGATATAGGCTATACATATACATTCATATTAAATGTATTTTCACATTAGTCATGTTCTAAAGAAGAATTAGAACCAAAGGGAGAAAACACAAGAAAGAAGAAACAAACAAAAAAGAGCAAATAGTATGCTTTCATCTGCATTCAGAATCCATAGTTCTTTCTCTGGATGTAGATAACATTTTCCAACATGAGTCTTTTGGAGCTGTCTTAGATCCTTGCATCACTGAGAAGAAATAAGTCTATCAAAGTTATTCATCGCACAATGTTGCTGTTACTGTGTACAAGGCTCTCCTTGTTCTGCTCACTTCACTCAACAACAATTCATGTAAGTCTTTCCAGGTTTTTCTGAAGTCTACCTGCTCATCATTTTTAATAAAACAATAGTATTCCATTACATTCATATGCCAGAAGCTATTCAGTCATGGTGGGCATCCCCTAAATTGCCAATTCTTGGCTACCACAAAAAGAGCTACTATAAATATTTTTGTACAAGGGGCTCCTTTTCCCATTTTATGATTTCTTTGGGATACAGACCTAGAAGTGGTATTGCTAGGTTCAAGAGTATGCACAGTTTTATCACCCTTTCGGCATGGTTCCAAATTGCTCTCCAAAATGGTTAGGTTAGTTCAGTTCACATCTCCAAAGACAATGTATTAATGTTTCAATTTCTCCTGATCTTCTCCAATATTCATCATTTTCCTGTTTTGTCATGGTAGCCAATTTGATACGTGTGACGTGGTACCTCAGAGTTGTTTTGATTTGCATTTCTCTGATCAAAAGTGGTTTAGAGCATTTTTTTCATATGACTACATATCTTTAATTTCTTCCTCTGACAACTGCCTCTTCATATCATTTGACCATTTATCAATTGGGGAATTATTTATATTCTTACAAATTTGACTCAGTTCTCTCTTTCTAACACACACACACACATACATACATACATACATATATATATATATATATATATATATATACATATATATGTATATGTAAATTGAGGCCATTATCAGAGATACTGGCTATCAAAATTGTTTCCCAACTTTCTGCTTCCTTCCTAATCTTAGTTGTATTGGTTTTGTTTGTGCAAAACCTTTTCAATTTAATACAATCAAAATTGTCCATTTTGCAATTCATAATGTTCTCTATCTCTTGTTGAGCCATAAATTCTTCTCTTCTCCATAAATCTGACAGGTAAACTATTCTTTGCTCTCCTAGTTTGCTTATGGTATCAGACTTTATATCTAAATCATGTACTCATTTTGACTTTATGTTGTTATAGGGTGTAAGATGTTAGTCTATGCTTAGTTTCTGTCAAACTTTTTTGAGTTTTCCCAGCAGTTTTTGTTAAATAGTGAGTTCTTATTCTAAAAGCTGGAGTCTTTAGGCTTATCAAATAGTAGAGTACTATAGATATTGACTGCTGTGTTTTGTGTATCCAACCTATTCCACTGATCCACCACTGTATTTCTTAGGCAGCACCAAGTAGTTTTGATAATTGTTGCTTTATAATGCAATTTAAGATCTGATATGGCTAGGCCACCTTCCTTGTATTCCTTTTTATTAATTCTCTTGTTATTCTGGACCTTTTGTTTTTCCAGATGAATTTTGTTATTAATTTTTCTAGCTCTATAAAATAATTTTGGTAGATCTCTTTCATTCTTAGTTTCCTCATACATAAAATAGGAATCAAGTTTTCCAGTGCTGGTTTGATGTCAAATGAAATAATATGCAAAGTATATGCAAATATTAAAGGACTATATAAAGAATAAATAGTAGTAATTGTTTAAGCCATATCACGACTATATTTCTATGGAAGAGAGTCAGCATGTTCATTTTTTGTTTCAGGTGAAAAGAAAACTTTGTCAGCAAGATCTCACCTACTGTTCCTACCTTTCTTTTCTTTTTCTGACACTTACAGAATTTGATCTGTAGTACCTATTACTTTTGGATATTGTTTTTGGATACATGGTCATGCCTCTTAGGAGACAGTATAAACTTGAATAAAAAGTCTAAAACAATTTTGTTCATCATCTTGTTCAGGCCTGGAAAATAGAAAGGAAATCCTTGAAAATTCAATTCAATTTGATTCCATTCAATTAAACTAACATTTTGTTAGCGTTTACTATGCACAAGGCACTGGAGATACAAGACAAAATAAGAAAACTCCTTTCTTCATTAAGCCTGTGTTACACTGGGGAACACATATGGAGAACTAGGGCAATGAAAGTGGGTGATTCAAATCCTCTAGGAATATTTAAAAATTAAAAAAATATATTAAAAAAATTTAAAACATTTAAAAAAATGACTAAAGTCAGGCGGTCAGGGAGAGTTTCATAGAAAAGTTCAGGACCTAAGCTGAACTTGGAGGATGATAAGAATTTAAAGACAGAGATGAGGAAATGGCTTTTATGGAATTGTGGGTGCAGCAGAGAATTGTGTAAATGTTGAATGTGGACATAGCATATCCAAATAGACATACATGAGCAGTTCAGCTGTTGCCTGGAATGTAGTATATGTGAAGGGAAGGGAGACATGAGCATTTGTGGTAAGTGCTTCACAAAGATTATCTCATTAGATTATATCACTTATGATTTAAAGGGACACCAGGTGAGCAATCAAATTTTCAATGTGATATAAAATAAATGTTTTTTTTCTTTCCTTTTGTATTTTCTCCTGAAAGGAGATATGATTCCCTCACATCCAGAGTGAGCTTCATGTGGATTAAGCAATAGGAAAAAAAATTCTTAACTTTAATACAAATTCTTATGAAGACTGAAGAGGAGACAGGAGCCCTGGTACATTGACCTCTGGGTTATGGTGTAGCTGTTTCCCCATGGAAGAGAAGGATGAGGGGTAATAGGACCATCATTGGAAGTGTGTCTGTGAGGGCAGGAGCGGTGTACTATATAGTAGCTTATTATTTCTTTAATCATTATTACCAATAGATGGCTAAACACTAAGGTGTTTTTTTGTTTGTTTTCTAATCTGACACTGGATAGGGTCCTATCACCATTCTATTTATCTCCTGGCTCTCGGCATTTTGTCTAGCCCTCTGCTATGCCAAGAATACACTACCTCTGCCACTGTCTTCTGGCCTCTCTAACTTTCTTTGACTACCAACTAAAATCTATTATTTTACTGGAAGACTTCCTCAACCCTCTTTAATTCGAGTGCCCTCTCTCTGTTAAATTATTCCGTATATATCACAACATAGTTTGTATATATTTGTTTGCATGTTGTCTCCTTTATATTTATTGAATTGTTGAATGAAATTTATTGTGCCTCTGAAAAATTGAGATAGAAATGCTTATATTACATACATCATAGGAAAGCTGAGAGTTTCTTGGGATCATAGGATAATACACTTCTGAAGCCATCTAGACCAGTCCTCTCATTTTCAGATAAGAAATCGAGACCAAGCATAGTGACTTGTCCAAGATCATACAGAAGGCAAGTGATGGAGGTTAGATTTTAAACCAGGTGCCCTTATTCCAGAACTAGTGCTTATTGTACTATACCAATTCAAAGTGAAATAATATATTTAATCTAATAAACACTATAGAAATGTGAATTATTTCTATGATTATTTTTAGAGTAGATAATAAATGTATTTAGTGAATGGACACAATTTATATAACTAGCTGTTTGCTTTATATAGACAAACTCATAAAACACTGCTTTAAAAATATGATAGGGCAGCAGATTATGGGCCTCTCCCACTTTGTTAATCTTGATGCTTTGTCAGACTGTTTATAGAGAAATATGTTTTGTAAAGGATTTCTTTTTCCCTAATAGCTGTTTGGTTATTGGCTCCAGTGGATTAATATATGTATATATAGACAGATCAAATCAAGGAATGTTTTTATTGTGAAAAGCTAATCTAAAAGCACTAATAGTCACTTTGCTATAGCCCCAAGTAAGATGGAAGATTGGCAATTACCCAGTGACTGGGGCTGTATCTTGTCAATTTCAATGAGTAGAAAAAAATACTCCCACTTCCCTACAGAAATAATCTACACAGCTCAATTTTGCCAGCAAACAGCCAAGTCTCTATTTCCTTTGGTTGCCTTGGGTGAACACTCAAAAATCAATTAGATGGAGATAATTTGAAACCCCCAGAATTGAACGTATGTGCTTTGGCATCCTGTAGTGACAAAGGAAAAATATTTCCTTTCCTATAATGGAACTATCTCCAGGAGACATCATCAAGATCAGCATAAAAAATATTAAGGGTTCACCAAGGCATTATATTATACTAGGTACTATACTAACAAATTTTAAAATATAAAATAAAATAAACAGACATAATGCCTGAGTATTAAGAGATTATATTTGGAACAAGATTTAAATCCTATCACCTTTCTGCTCAAAAAACATGTTTGCTTGATAGTACAGTAGAGGTTCTATGTGCATATGGTAACATTTGTAAAAGGTGCTCAGTACAATGCATGACAAATAGTAGGTCTTGTGTAAATGCTTATTCCTTTCCCCCCATCCCCTTTTAAACTGTGTGCCATTGAACTGGTCTCTTAATTGTCTTTAGTCTCAGTTTCCTTATCTGTAAAATGAAGGGGTTGAATTAAGTGACTTCTGAGATCATTTCTAGCTTTATATCTAAGATCCTATGAGACTTTTCCTATTTAAGTGGAACACCATTGAGTACCAAGTAAAAATCCCATAGTTGCCTGGCCTTTGAGGACCTTCTCAGTCTTAGGTCAGGATTCTATCTGCTTTGATGGTTATAACCACATGGCAATTGACAACTGACTTCCACTTACAACTCTAAACATCTTTGAGTTTTTCCCTACCTACCTGGCCACTCTTTTGAGTCACTTTCACAGAACAAATCCTTTTATTAAGGGTATTTGTTCAGTGAGGTTTGGATTCAGTCAAAGCGCTGCACCCAAGGACCTAGAAAGCTACATATGGCTCCTAGGCTGCAGATTCCCCACCCCCTTATATGCTATATTCACTAGAGATGGGAATTTTGTATATCACTGTCCTCAACCATCTTCTCTTTTATTTCAATACTGTTTCACTTGATCATCTCACCAGCTCCCATGGGTTCAATTATCAACTTTAAGAAAATAACTCCTATATCTTTATATCTAGCCCAAATCTCACTTGGTCTCCATTCCCACAACTCCAGTTGTCATTTGGAAATCTCAAACTGTACAGCTAAAACAGAACTTACTATCTTCCCCCCTCTTCCCAATTTTCCTGTTGCTATCAAGGAAACTAACATTCTCCTAGTCACTCACATTAACAACTTCTATTTCATCCTCAACTCCCTAGTCTCAAATCATGTAACCGATGACTTTCAAAATCCTGACATTTCTACTTCACAACATCTCTGATATAGATCCCTTTCTTTGAATTCAGTGCTATAACATTAGATCAGATACTCAAAATTTTTCATTTTTTGTAATAGATATCTAATTCTTTTCTCTACCTCAAGTCTCTCCTCACTCCAATCCATACTCCAAAAACCTGCCAAAGTGATTTTCTAAAAGTGCAACATTAACCATATCAACCCTTCCCCATTCCCCATGCTTCAGTCAATAAACTCCATTGGCTCTCAATTTCCCCTACTATTGAACATCAGGCCTTGGTTTAGCAATTAAAACATTTCAGAATGTAGTCCCTTCCTAGCTCTTCATCTTACTTTTTGATATCCTCCACGTACTCTATGATCCAGGTACAATGGTCTTTCTCTTATACTTTGCACATGACACTCCACTATTTTACTCTGTGCCATCATAATACCTTAAAATCATATCTGAAATGCTCTCCCTCCTTTCATCAACCTCTCTGACCTTCTGGATTATTACAAATCTCAGCTCAAATTTGACCTTCTACTAAAGGCCTTTTAAAAGTTCCACAGCTGCCAATGATTTCCCATCTAAGGTAAATGCCCATATACTTACATGTATCTAGTAGATACTTGTTTGTTTATATAACATCTGCTCCCCCATTAGAATGTAAGCTCCTTGAGGGCTTGAGCTGTTTGCTTTTCTTTTGATCTCTGTAAATTAGCACAGCTCATGATACATGGTAAGCTCTTAATATTTTTTGACTTATTGAATCCATCCTTAATTCTACCCCCCAAAACATATAACCTTGATTCTAGAAAGTAAATTGGCCTCAAAAGCAGCTGTTTCTAATAGATCATGTTCCATAACTTGAGAATGTAATCTAATGTTTATTAACAGGACATATTCTTCTTGTGTTAGAGCTTAATTTTTCCTTGGAAAAGGCTGAGTGAAGAACACATTTGTTGGTCTTCTGATGTGACCGAGGTTAGAAATCAAAAGACAAGATATTTCCACTAGTTCCCAAGAGTTATAAGTTCCCAAGAGGCAAGGGAATAAAGTGTGGACATCGGGAGGAAGCTGGGTCTTAGATGCTGAATGTAGAAGGAGTAAGAAAGTGAGAAAGACTGCTGTGTAAGCTGAAAATGAAGGTTGTTAATTATATAGCAGGTATTCCAGAGGGCACATGGAAGAGGTGGGCATATATGTAGCGAAATATTGTAGTGGTAAGGTGAAAGTGGGTAGGATGGGGCAGGTGGTGATAGAGAAGAAATTTTGTACATCAACAACTGAACAGAATCATTGGGATGGGAGAGCAGAAAGATATAGAAGGGAAAGGGAAGAGGGAGAGGAAAAGCACTGTAGTCCATACTATATGTCAGGTACTGGGCTTAGTGTATTCAATTAATTCAAGTCATTATCATATGGATACAAAAGGAGGTACAAGAAAATCCCTGCCTTCAAAGAGCTTACAACGTCATGGGAGAAACAACATGCTAACAAATAGATATGAAGCAAGCTATATACATGGTAGATAAGAAATAA
Organism: Phalanger gymnotis; assembly: GCA_028646595.1. NCBI lineage: Eukaryota > Metazoa > Chordata > Mammalia > Diprotodontia > Phalangeridae > Phalanger > Phalanger gymnotis. The sequence continues at coordinate 345,879,484 of CM053624.1, forward strand.
TTAACAGAGGCACACCAACGGAATTAAGAGCAGTTGGGAAAGTGTTCTGTAAGAGGTTGGATTTTAGTTGGAATTTAAAGGAACCAAAGGAGGTCAGCAGTGGGAATGGAGGAAGGAGAGCATTCTACTCATGAGAGATATCAGAAAAAATTCCTGAAGCCAAGAGATAGAGCCTCTTGCTTGTGGGACAGCTAGGAGGCCAGTATTATTGGATTGAAAATTATGCAGTGGGGAGTTAATTGTAAGAAGACTGGAAAGACAGGAAGGGGCTAGTTTATAAAGGGCTTTGAATTTTGGACTTTTAAAAATATCATATCATTTGATTCTTACAACAACCTGGGAGGTATATGGTGTTATTATCCCCATTTTACAATTCAGGAAACTGAGGCAAACAGAAATTAAGTGATTTACCCAGAGTCAACCAGCTGGTGACCAAATGACTGTATTTAAAGTTATGTCTTGTTGACACCAGGTCTTCCACTCTATCCAATGAGCCATATAACTGTTTCTATGGTGAAAGTATGCTAACCACTGAGGAGTGAATACAGGTAGACTCTCAGTGGTGAAAGAGAGACGTTCACTGAAGGAAGCTCATGATTAGACCACAATTGCTAAAATTGAGACCCAGAGAAAACAAGTAAAATGTCCAAGCTCAAACAGATAGTGAGTAGAAGAACCAGGATTATAACCCAAGTATTCTGACTTTAATTCAAGACTCATTCCAGTGTACTGTTTGCTTCTCAAAGATGAAAGAGAAAACATTGCAGAGCCAAGGAAGGTCAAAGGTTCGAGAGTCTTTAGCTCATGGCTAGGCAGAGTCACATACCCCATTCTGCTATCTCAAACAGTTGCATAAAATTCTCTGTTACAGTGTTGTTTTGCTGAATTTGATTTGAATGTTATTTCATTGAAAAAGCAGATAGATATACATGGAAGTTATACTAGAGAATGCCCAATGGCTTTGCACATTACATTTCACTAACCCATCATCCCTTTGGTCATGACACAGAGTAAAGTGAAAAGAATTAAGAAAATAATTTTATACAATGCCAACATTATAGAGAAACCAATAAATTTGAAAGACTTTAAAACTCTGCTAAATGTGATTATAAACAAGGGATCCCAGAGGACTTTAGATGAAATATACCACCAATTTCCTTGCAGTATGCATCTAAATTGCAAAATGAGAAATATATTTTTGGACATAGCAATGTGGGAATTTGGTTTGATGGACTCCATATATTTATTATGAGAGGTCTATTTTTATTGTTCAATTCAACGGTTATTGGAAAAGAAAGATTTTTTTCTATAAAATAAATAATTAAATCTTTAAAAAAGGAAAAAAAAAAGATTAAGATGGGGGAAAGAAACTTCCAACCATAAGGAATAGCGTGGCCAAAGACTGAAAGGCAGTAAAAATCAGGGTGAAATTTTTGATCAGCATAGTCTAGTTAAAAAGAGATTGTAGAAAAGTTCACCTCTGATGCTTACTTGGTGTCATTCTATAGAGTTCTTCACAGTTTCCTCTGAGGATGTCCTTTTCAGAGACAAAGAAAAGGCAGGGACTTATCTGAGCTCCCCCCCAAACCCCAACAAATACCTTTAAATAATAACTCCAAAAAATCCTAGAGGGGCAGAAAAAGATGGAGTAAAACAGTTTTCCAGCCAAAGACAAATTAGAAGGTTGGCAGGAAAGAACTGTTGTACCAGGGTAAGAGAGGAACACAGTCAAGCTCAGGCCATACCAGAACAGACCCAGACCCAGCCCCAGCAAACTAGGAGCAGGACTTGTCAGCCCCCAAATCAGTAGCAGTAGTAGCTGCTTCCTGAGCTCTCATCCCAAGACTGTAAGGAGGTCAGAAGGAGATTACAGGAGTCTCATTTCTGGCACTGGGGGCAGGACCTTGTTGTGTTGCCCATATTCAGATCTTGGTCAGAGTCCTGGGTGGTAATGACAGAGCAAAGAGGGGTAGGGACCCTCATCACAGTTCCAGGGCAGAAAAGAATGCTTGTGATCACTCAGAGACCAGAGCACAGTCCAGGAGAATAGTAAACATGTCTTATTAGATCATACTTCCTTGGAAGAATTGAAAACTTAAAAGTCCCAAGAAGTATCTCTGAAAACAGCTGCACAAAACCCCTGAAGCTTGGGACAGTGCGCCTTCCACCCTGGAAGCAGAGCCCTAATTTAACAAAGAGTTAAAAATCAGGTAATAGATTGGGAAAAAGAGCAAATAACAAAAAAAATCTCACCATGGAAAGTTACTATGGTGACAAGGAAGATCAAAAACACACTCAGGAGGAGATAACACTGTTAAAGCTCCTATATCCAAAGTTTCCAAGCAAACTATGAATTGATCTTAGTCCATGTAAGGGCACAAAAAGGATTTTGAAAATCAAGTAAGAGAAGTAAAGGAAAAATTGGGAAGAGAAATGAGAGTCATGCAAGAAAATAATGAAAAAGGAGTCATCCTTGGTAAGGGAGACACAAAAAATAAATACTAAGAATAATAACACTTTAAAAAGCAAAAAAAAAAAATCACTGACAAAAAAAAAAAACTCCTTACAAAGTAGAATTGGCCAAATGAAAAAAGGAGGTATAAAAGCTCACTGAAGAAAATAATTCCTTAAAAATTAGAATTGAGCAAATGGAAGCTAATGACTGTGAGAAATCAAGAAATTATAAAACATAACCAAAAGAATGGGAAGAAACATAGAAGATATTGTGTAATAACTCATTGGAAAAACGATTGACCTGGAAAATAGATCTAGGAGAGATAAATTGAAAATTATTGGACTACCTAGAAGCAATGATTGAAAAAAAAAGCCTAGAGCCATTCACTGCATGCCAAGCTCCTGCCTGCTCTGCTCTCCATCCACCAAATCACAGTAAAGATACCTGCATTACCATTTCAGAATTGCCAACAGGGGACCTGCTTATGGACTGAGCTAGGAGGTCTAGCAGAAAATTGAGAAGCAGTATGATGCCGATGTGAAGCAGATCCTCATTCAGTGGATTACTACATAGTGTCACTAAGATGTTGGGTGGCCCCACCCGGGGCAAGAGAATTTCCAAAACTGCCTCAAAAATGTCACGGTGCTGTGTGAGCTCATCATTGGGCTATACCCTGAAGGCCAGGGCCCAGTAAAAAACATCCAGGTTTCAAGCATGGGCTTCAAACAGATGGAGGAGATTTCTTAGTTCCTGCAGGTGGCAGAGCACCATAGCATCAATGCCACTGATAAACTGTGATCACTGGGAAGGAAAGAATATGGCCTGTGTGCAGTAGACACTGATGAACCTGGGTGGGCTGGCAGTGCCTCAGGGTGATGGGTTCTTCTCTGGAGATCCTAACTGGTTCCCTAAGAAGTCAAAGGAGAACCTCTAAAACTTCACAGATAACCAACTGCAGGAGGGCAAGAATGTCATCGGGCTGCAAATGGGCACCAACTATGGGGCATCGCAGGCAGGCATGACTGGATATGAGATGCGATGCCAGATCCTCTGATCACCAATCTTTCTTACCTTCGCTTGAATGGTTAATATATTTCTAGCAGGGACATTCCTAGGAAACCTGTGGAACGCTCGTGTTCCATTGGTGGCATTATTTCTCCTGTTGTGCCTGCAGGGTCTGAGTTACTGCCTTTTCACCTTGAACTTGCTGTAATACACTCCCTGTACCCCAAATCAGCAAAACTGGTCCAACCACCCTATCTTCCCTTTTCCTGGACCAAAACTGGAAGGAGGTATCTGCCCCCTTTAACGTTTCTCTTCAATCTCTCACCCTGACCTCTCCTCTCATTTGGGAATTAGCACCCATATAGTCACTCTTTAGGACAGGATTCTGGGCACTGCCTTGAAAGGAGCTGAACATGAGACTAATTTTTCTTCTACAAGGTTGTTTTTTTCTGTTTCCACCACCACTGGCTTTTCTATTGTGGGGACTTATTTTATAGGGAGGGACCTATGGTGGCTTCTGTCCTGGCCACAGGCGCTACTTGGCAGGGGCCTCTTTTTCCCTCGGTCCCTACCTTCTTGGCATTCCCTTCCACCTATTCCTCTCTTTATCTAGTACCCTGAGACAAGGTTGGTGGGTGGAGGGGATGTCCAGGGAGGTGGGTGGGCCTTGCCTTCTCTGTAATTCCCCTCTTCCTCAAAAGGCACACCCAAAGTCTGAGACTTGAAGAATGTGGTTTTGCTGATCTGAATAAAGATTCCCAGAGGTTGTGGAAAAAAGGAGACATTGGTGAATTGTTGGTGGAGTTGTAAACTGATTCAACCATTCTATAGAGCAATTTGGAATTACGCCCAAATTGCTATAAAACCATGACCTAACAATACCACTAGTAGGTCTGTATCTCTTAGGCAATAAAAACAAAAAAAGAAAAAAAAAAAGGACTGTAACGTTAATGAAAATAATACCCAGAATGGCTGCCAGCACAGGTTCACTGTTAATCTGCTTTATAAAGGAGTTAATAGCTTCAAAGGGGTTAATAGTCTGGCTTTATTCTATCTAGTTTTTTCACAAAGGTTGCTGAGAACCAACTCCTACATCATTTCTTAAACAGTCTTCTCACAGGGGCTGGCGAGAAGCGGGGGGCGGGGCAGAGGGACAACTCCCCCTACCATTTGATGGGGTCAATCGAGATATGCACAACTTGTGCACTCCTTTAAATCTCCTCAAACCTCAATGGGGGCCAGTTGAAGCAGATACAGATTCCCCCCCGCCCCAAGCCTTGACGGGGACCAGTCAAGGAACACACAACATCCCAGCTTGTGCATTTAACCATAAAGGTTCCCCCTCAATAGACAGGGTTCCATTTGCCTAATAATCATGCTGCACACTTAATATTACCAGATCAGGAGAGCACCAACAGTTGAGTTCATGTTCACAGGAGAGGAGCCCCTTGACAACGGCTACTTAGAATCCCATCTAGAAAACCAAAAAGACCTCAGGCAAAGTATCCTTCTCATGATGGAGCCCCAAGACAAAAGATCAGTTCTCCAGAATACATACAGGTTACTCAGCAACTGATTGGCTCAGAGCCAGACAGCACTAACACCTACATGACTCAGCGTCTGATTGTAACGGTGCCAAATGATGTGAGAGCCTATGTGATTTAGTACAGTATGTATTACAACTGTGAACTGGGCCTGAGTTCAAAGGAGTAAGACATATGTGATTGATAAGTGAAAATGTGTTCTAAAGGACACATAATTGATTCTGTATGTTCCTAAAAGAGTGGCCAACACTTTAAGGAAGAGGAATCAGCCATATATGCTCTTAGCTTTTTAGTCTAAGGAACACAGCCCCTGTTCCAAGGAAAAAAGGGAAAATAGGTAGTCGCATATGCCTATAAATACACAGGGAAGATCAAAGACCTATATGTACAAAAATCTCTACAGCAGCTTTTTTCTTGTGTCAAAAAATTGGAAATTATGGGGATGCCTATCAATTGGAGAATAGCTGAACAAATTGTAGTATGTGATTATGATGGAATACTATCATGCTACAAGAAATGATAAGTCAGATGCTCTAAGAGAAAACCTAAAAAGACTTACATGAGCTGATGCAAATTGAAATGTACTGTGTGCAAGGTAACAGCAGTATTGTAAGGTGATCAGTTGGGAATGACTTTGTTGTTTACAGCAACACAATGATACAAGAAAGCTCTGAAGGACTTAGGATGAAAAATGCTATCCATCCCCGGAGAAAGAAATGATTATGTCTGAATACAGATTGAAGCATAAATATTTTACTTTATTTTTTCTTGAGGTTTTTTTAGGGGGGGAGGTGGGGCCTATGTTTTCTTTCACATCATGACTACTATGGAAATGTTTTGCTCAATTACACACATAACCTATATAAAACTGTTTGCCTTCTCAATGAGGGCATTGGGGAGCGAGTAAGGGAGAGAATTTGGAACTTAAAGTTTTAAAAACAAATGTCAAAAACTGATTTTACATGTAACTGGGGAAAATAAAATAGCATTTTAAAAAGAGAGTGTCCTTTTCATAATTTCTTATATCAAAGTAATATTTCAATATATTCATATATCACAATTTCTTAGCCATCCTTCACTTTTGGAATACCTATTTATTTTCCATTTTTTTCCTAATATTAAAATAACCACAATATTTTTTTAAACATATGTGTATTTTCCCTTTTACTTTTTTTATCTCCTTGAGGTACAGGTCTAGGAGATACATACCTAAGTCTAAGGGTATATGCCATCTACTACCCTTTTGGAGGTTAGTTACTAATTTCTTTCCAGAATGACTTGATAAATGCACAGCCACAGCAATAGGGTATAAGTCTAAATGTTATCCTGAACTTCCTCCAACATTGACCATTTTTCATCTTTACCAATCTCTTTCCTTTTTATCTTTTGAATTCACAAACATCCATTGAAACTCTACTCGTATCCCAATTCTTACTCATGTCTTCTCTGAAACCCTTCTCCTTAACAAAATACTCCTCTTGAAACCCTACAGAACATTCAGCTGCATGTATAAATAAACCACTTATCATCATGTAATATTCTATATTTTAGTTGTTGGTATATATTCCTCACACTTCTACTAGGAATAAGCTTCTTTTGGCAGGAGTTGACTCTCATCCCAACACTCTTTCTTCCCCAGTGCCTAACTAAGTGCCCTGAATGTACTGTGCCCAGTATTAAGAAATATTGGTTTAATTAAATTTGACACTTGCATTAATTATAAAAAAATCGTAGTAGTTTATTCTCTGCCAGAATGAAAAGAAATTCAAATTTTTGGTTCATCTTTTGCGTGAGTTGTTTTTTGTTAGTTGTTTTTTTTTTCTGTCTAGACCAGTAATATCATTTACTGAGAGAATTCATAGTGAAAAAAGCAATTTAGCATACAAATTGGCAAATCTTCAATAAACTGTAGTTTTAGAGAATTGTCTGGGGCTCTAAGAGATTCTGTAATGCACTAAAGGTCACAAACTAGTATGTATATAGGAATGACTTGAACCCAGAATCTCTATTTTCCATTCAATGATGACTCAGTGATTGTATCTGAACAAAATAATAAAGAATTTTTGTTTTTTCCCACTAACCTTGAAATAGCAAACATCAAGAGTGATTATCATTTCTGAATTGTGAGATAAACTACATATTCAAAGTAAAATTCTAAAAATGTATTAATTTATTAGGATGTAATTTTTTGTTCCTTGTATAGAAATCATAGCTTGTGCTTTTTAATACATCTCATTAAGTCCTAGTACAGTGTGTTGGAATATATGATTTTTTAATTTATTTTAATTTTATTGACATTTTCTTTTGAAACATGAATTACTTTTTGTTTAAAAAATAACACTTCCCTTAATGTGTTACTGGAAATTTTGATTAAAAAAGGCAACAATAGTTAGGTGAAAGCAATTTACATAGCATTTCTTCATAGTACCTATAATTTTTTTCTTTTTAATAATTTACCAATTATTTGTAGGAAGGAAGTGTGAATTAACCTTAGTCATCTGGAACCAACTATGACCATCACATTTACACTGAATTCTGCTTTAGTTTAATTTTGTCTTCATTTAAATTATAAAGTTATTCACTAGGTTATATCTGTTTTTAAATTTTTTTAAATTTAATTTATTTAACATATTTAGTTTTCAGTGTTGATTTTCACAAGAGTTTTCATGATGAATTTTCTCCCCATTTCTACCCACCCACCCACTCCCAGATAGCATATATTCTGGTTGCCCCATTCCCCAGTCAGCCCTCCCTTCTGTCACCCTGCTCCCCTCCCATCCCTCTTTCCCTTCTTCTCTTGTAGAGCAAGATAAATTTCTATCCCCCATTGTCTGTATATCTTATTTCCTAGTTGCATGCAAAAACTTTTTTCTGTTTGGTTTTGAACATCTGTTTTTAAAACTTTGAGTTCCAAATTCTCTCCCCTCTTCCTTCCCCACCCACCCTCCCCAAGAAGTCAAGCAATTTGACCTAGGCCACATGCGTATCATTATGTAAAACCCTTCTACAACACTCATGTTGTGAAAGACTATGTTTTGCTCTTTCCTAAACTATCCCC
>CM053624.1:345888045-345921474 GCA_028646595.1 Phalanger gymnotis
TTGTTTTCTTCAATATTTTTTTCAGTATTTTTGGGTTCTCCTTTGGCAAATCATTGACCTGTTTTTCATGGTTTTCTTGCATCATTTTCATTTCTCTTCCCAATTTTTCCTCTACTTCTCTAACTTGCTTTTCCAAGTACTTTTTGAGCTCTTCCATGGCCTGAGACCAGTTCATGTTTTTCTTGGAGGCTTTTGATGTAGGCTTTTTGACTTTGTTGACTTCTTCTGTCTGTATGTTTCGTTATTCTTTGTCACCAAAGAAAGATTCCAAAGTTTTAGACTGAATCTGAGTCTATTTTCACTGCCTGGCCATGTTCCCAGCCAAATTACTAGACCCTTGAGTTTTTCAGTGGAGTATGACTGCATGAAAAGAGTATTTTGTTCCAAGCTTGAGGAGATGCACCATTGATTTCAGAGCTATTTCTATACAGCCAGCTCTGACACACCAGTGCTCCTCCTTCCCCAAGAACCACCAACGTGGACCTGACTCAGATCTTCAGCAGGCTCTGCACTCCTGCTCTCATCCCCCACTTAATTCTTCCCACCAGGTGGGCCTGGTGTCAGAAGCAACTGCAGCTGTAGTTCTGTAGCTGCACCACCTCTGCTGCACCCTGAGCAGTGGCTGAACCATTAACTCTTTTCACTCTGTCTCCGGCAGCTTTTCCTACTAACTTTCTCTGTTGTCTTTAGTGTTTATGGGTTAGGAAGTCTGGTAACCACTGCAGCTCGCTGATTTAGGGTACTAGGGCCAGTTCTGCCCGGCTCCTGGTCTGGTTCACCCTGGCACAGCCCACGCTGGGCTCTGCTCTGCTCTGCCCCCAGCTCTGTGCGCGATAGACCTCATCGAGTGACAATCCCGGCTGTGCTGGGCTGGATCCCTTCTTCGCTCTGCAATTTTGTGGGTTCTACAGTTCTAGAATTTGTTCAAAGCCATTTTTATAAGTTTTTGGAGGGACCTGGCGGGGAGCTCACAGCAATTCCCTGCTTTCCAGCTGCCATCTTGGCTCCGCCTCCGCCACTAGGTTATATCTTTGGTTCTACTTTCCTCACTTGGTATCATTTCATACAATTCTCTACATATTTCTTAGAAGTCTAGTTAAGTATTGTCTTTATTTAAATTATATAGCTATCAGTTTAAACATCATGAAACCACAGTCAGGATTACTCAGCATCTAGCAGATTCTACACTAAAGTATTCAAGGGCTTGGAATATGATATTCTGGAAGTCAAAGGAGCTGAGATTACAACAATGAATCAACTGCCCATCAAAATGAAGCATAATATTTCAGGGGAAAACATTGACATTCAGTGAAATAGGGGACTTCTAAACTTTACTGATGAAAAAAAAACAGAGCTGAGCAGAAAAATGTGATGTTCAAATAACTGAAAGGAAAGAAACATAAAAAAAGTAAACAGGAAAAAAGTATTTAATAAGGTTAAACTGTTTACACCCCTACATGGAAAGATATTTGTAACTCTTGATAACTGTATCTTTATTATGAAATTTAGAAACACTATACATAGAGGTTATGCACATAAGTTGACTTTGATATGATGATAAAAATAACTAATTAAGGGGTACGTAAAGAATTGTCCTGAGTGAAGAGCAAAGGAGGAGGCAGAAAAGGGTAAATTATTTCCTATTATAGTAGAGGGAAACAAGTGAGGGAGGTGAGCATTGTTCAAGCCTTACTCTCATTGGATTTGGCTCAAAGAAGGAATAACATATGCATTCATTTGGGTATAGAAATCTATCTTACCCTATAAAAAGTATGAGAGGAAAGGGGAAATAAAAGGGAGGGGTAGATAGGAGGGAAGGTGGAAGGAAAGGAAGAAGTAATAGGGGAAAGGGGAAAGAAAAGGTAGGAGAGAAAGGGAAAAAGAAGAGAGAGAAACATAAACAGAGGGGGTAATAGGATGGAGAGAAAGAAACAGTAATCATAACTGTGAATAGGATTAACTATCCCATAAAACAGAAGTAGATAGCAGAGTAGATTAAAAACTATAATCCTACAATGTGTTCTTTACAACAAACACATTTAAAGCAGAGCAATACACACAGAGTAAAAGTAAAAGGCTGAAGCAGAATATATTATGCTTCAACTGAAGTAAAAAAAAACGCTAGTAGTAATCCAGATTTTTGACAAAGCAAAATTAAAAATAGATCTAATTTAAAAAAGATAAAGAAGGGAACTACATTGTGCTAAAAGGTACCATAGATAATGAAGTAATATCAGTGCTGAACACATATGGACCAAGTGGTATAGCATGAAAATTCTTAGAGAAGTTGAGTGAGTTACAGGAAGAAAGAGACAGCAAAATTATACTGGTGGGGGACCTCAACACCCCCCTCAGAACCAAATAAATGTAACCAAAAATAATAAAGAATTTATGTATGTGAATAGAATCTTAGAAAAGTTAGATTTGAAAACCTCTGGAGAAAGATTGAATGAAGATAGAAAGGAATATACCTACATGCCACCTACACAAAAATTAATCACTTACTAGGGCATTAAAAAACCCTCACAATCAAATGTGGAAAGGCAGAAATATTAAATACATCCTTTTCAGATCATCATGAAATAAAATTTACATGTATTAAAGGGTCATGCAAAGACAGAGTAAAATTTAATTGGAAAGTAAATAATCTAATCCTACAGAATGAATGGATCATTACTGAAAAAGAAATGGAAGTAATGAGAATAGGCAATGAAGAAAGATATCACTCCTTTCATATGATACAATGTTATGCCTAGAGAATCAACTAAAAAAACTACTTGAAATAATTAACATTTTAGCAAAGTTTTAGGATATAAAATAAACTCATGTAAGTCACTGACATTTTTATATGTTACTAACAAAGTCCAACAACAAGAGACATAAAGAGAAGTTCCATTGAAAGTAACTGTAGACAATATAAAATATTCGGAAGTTTACCTGCCAAGGGAAAGCCAGGAACTATACGAAAACAATTACAAAATACTTTTCATACAAATAAAGTCAGATCTAAATTACTGGAAAAATATCAGTTGCTCAATGGTAGGCTGAGCTAATATAATAAAAATGCCATGTCTACCTAAATTAATTTACTTATTCAGTGCATAGCAATTAAACTACCAAAAAATTATGGAGTCAGAAAAAATAATAACAAAATTCATCTGCAAGAATGAAAGGTCCAGAATATACAGGGAATTAATGAAAAGAAATGCAAGGAAGGTGGCCTAGTGTAAAGGCAATCAGTAAATGAGAAGATCTTTCCCACCCATTTGAATAGGCTTGGAGTGGGGGTGGGGGACTCTTAGGGTCCTAGGGGGAGTGGCTAAGACTGGAGCCCATGGTAGGTGCCTGAGTTCTGGTTGCTTAGATGACATTCTAGTCAATGGGATGACTATTGGTGACAATATAAAAGGAGAGAACGCAGTTTGGAGATTGAGATGTAGTGGAGGGAGAAGGAGAAGCGATGGCGGTGGCAGCAGCAGAAGCGGCAGTAGCAGTAGTGGTGGCATGGAGGCAGCATGCACTATTAAAAGCAGGACTGACCCTCATGCAGACCAGAGAGTGCTGAGCAAGGGCTTAAGGCCAGTGGGTAATCTTCTTACTGGAGGGCTCTTGTATTGGGTGGAAGCACCAGTATGGTTTGGCTTGCTGCCATAACATTTTTCTGTAACCTCCTGGTCACTGTTGTGAGACAGACATATTGGTTTTGGAAGGGTCTTGTCAGGATATCGAATTGGGGACACTGGTCCGTGGGTCTGCTATGTTGGAGCTTGAATAAATGCTTTAACTCTTCTGCCTTCTACTTAGAGAATTCCTTATATCCTACGATTCTGGACCATTCAGGCATATTCATGGTTTTCTTTGAAATCATGAATTCTGCCTTAATGTTATACCTAGTTGTACTAGATCTAAAACTGTACTATAAAGCATCAGTCATCAAAACTATTTGGTACTGGCTAAGAAATAGAGTGATGGATCACTGAAATAGGTTAGCGTAAAGTTAATGGACTACAAGATCTTCTCCATCCATTAATAGGCCTATGTGACTACAGGTGTTCCCTTTTCTCCTTGGAAATGGTGGCTGTGTTCCCAGGTCTAAAGGTACACAGCTATTTCAACTAGTGATATCTTACTGCTTGATTTCTGGCCCAGCTCACAGCTGTGATACATCCTGAGTCACATGGAGCCCATTGGGCAAGGAACTTGTCTAAGTAGAAGGTGGCTTAGGGGAAGCTTGATTGCAGGAAGGCTTTCACACCTTTTGATACTAAACTAATTAGGCACTGAGTCTTGAAGGTTGTGATACCTTCTAGCTCTAAGTCTATTAACCAAAAGTGTGTATATATTCTAAGGTGAGATTTTACTTTGGGTCTTGGTAATGAGAAGGACCTTTTGATTAATTGGATGGGACTCTGGGTAGCCATGTGTTAAGGAGCCCCCTGACTTCTCAGATGTTGGTGATATCCCAGTATGATGATGTATGCTAATATTAAAGTGTGTAACAAGATTAATAGACAGTTGGAGCACTGTTTGTTGGATATTTGTGTTAACTTCTCTGCCTGTATTTTCTCCATGTTCAGGTTGTTGGCCTTTCCCCTGAACTAGTGAATGACATTGTTTAATTATAATAAGATTGTTAACCCTCTTTGAGTTGTCTTTCCTTTAGAAAATCAGATCAAAAACCCTGTACTAAAAAGCAATCCTGGTGTGCTAGTGCACTTGCCAATACAGTTAGGTACACAAGACACAATAGTCACTGAGTATAGTAATCTATTGTGTGATAAACCCAAAGACTCCACCTTCTGGGATAAGAATTCACTATTTGACAAAAACTGCTGGGAAAATGGGAAAATAGTATGGCAGAAGCAAGACATAGACCAACATCTTATACCATATACCGAAATACATGATTTAGACATAAAGGGTGATAACATAAGTAAATTAGAAGAGCAAGGAACAATTTCCCTGTCAGATTCATGGAGAAGGGAAGAATTTATAATCAAATGAGAGTTAGAGATCATTATAAAATGGATAATTTTGTTACATGAAATTGACAAGATTTTCCACAAAGCCAATCTAACCAAGACTAGAAGGGCACTGTGTGTGTGCGTGTGTGTGTGTGTGTGTGTGTGTGTGTGTGTGTGTGAGGACAGAGAGAGAAAGAAAGAAAGAAAGAGAGAGAGAGAGAGAGAGAGAGAGAGAGAGAGAGAGAGAGAAAGAGAGAGAGAGCTATAGTCATACCAAAAAAAAGGTTCTAAATCACTATTGATTAGAGAAATGCAAATCAAAACAATTCTGGGGTACCATATCATGCCTATCAGATTGGCTAAAATGACAAAACCAAAATATGGTATATATTGGAGATGTGGGAAAATTGGAACACTAATAAATTGTTAGTGGAGTTGTGAACAGATACAACTATTCTTTATTTTTGCATTTTGAATCATTATTTAATATTTTTAGTTTTCAGCATTAATTTTCACAAGAGTTTGAATTACAAATTTCTCCCCATCTCTACCCCCCCCCACTCCAACATGCCATATACTCTGATTCCCCATTCCCCAGTCAGCCCGCCCTTCTGTCAATCTGGTCACCCCCATCCCCTTTTCCCTTACTTTCTTGTAGGGCAAGATAGATTTTTATGCTCCATTGCCTGGATATCTTATTTCCTAGTTTCATGAAAAAAACTTTGTTTTTGAACATTTGCTGTTAAAACTTTGAGTTCCAAATTTTCTCCCCTCTTCCCTCCCCACCCACAATCCCTAAGAAGGAAAGCAATTCAACATAGGTCACATGTGTATCATTATGCAAAACCCTTCCACAATACTCCTGTTATGAAAGACTAACTATATTTTACTCCTTCCTATCCTATCCCCCTTTATCCAATTTTCTTTCTTGACCCTGTCCCTTTTCAAAAGTGTTTGCTTTTGATTACCTCCTCCCCCTATCTGCCCTCCCTTCTATCATTCCCCTCTTTTTCATCTCTTTCCTCCGTCTTTCCTGTGGGGTAAGATACCCAATTGAGTGTGTATGTTATTCACTCCTCAGGTCAAATCTGATGAGGGCAAGATGTACTCATTCCCCCTCACCTGTAGGTGATTCTGGGTTTTAATCCTAGCTCCATTGACCTCAGAAAATCATATTCCAAGCCCTTCAATCCCTTAATGTAGAAACTGCTAGATCTTCTGTTACCCTGATTGTATTTCCACAATACTCAAATTGTTTCTTTTTGGCTGCTTGCAGTATTTTCTCCTTGATCTGGGAGCTCTGGAATTTGGTGACAATATTCCCAGGAATTTTCTTTTTGGAATCTTTTTCAGGAGGCAATCATTGGATTCTTTCAATTTCTATTTTATGCCCCAGCTCTAGAATATCAGGGCAGTTTCCCTTGATTCTTTCTTGAAAGATGATATCTAGGCTATTTTTTGATCATGGCTTTCAGGTAGTCCAACAATTTTTAAATTATCTCTCCTGGATCTATTCTCCAGGCCAGTGTTTTTTTCCAATTAGATATTTCACTTTGCCTTCCATTTTTTTTTCATTGCTTTGGTTCTGTTTTATACTATCTTGATTTCTCATAAAGTCACTAGCTTCTACTTGCTCCAATCTAATTTTTAACATAGTATTTTCTTCAGTGGTCTTTTGGACCTTCTTTTCCATTTGAGTAATTCTGCCTTTCAAGGCATTCTTCTCCTCATTGGCTTTTTGGAGCTCTTTTACCATTTGAGTTAGTCTATTTTTTAAGGTGTTATTTTCTTCAGTACTTTTGGTTTCCTTTAGCAAGTCGTTGACTTGTTTTTCATGGTTTTCTCACATCACTCTCATTTCTCTTCCCAATTTTTCCTCTACTTCTCTAACTTGCTTTTCCAAATCCTTTTTGAGTTCTTCCATGGCCTGAGACCAATTCATGTTTTTCTTGGAGACATTTGATGTCGGTTCTTTGACTTTGTTGACTTCTTCCGTCTGTATGTTTTGGTCTTCTTTGTCACCAAAGAAAGATTCCAAAGTCTGAGTCTGACTCAAAGTGTTTTCACTGCCTGGCCATTTTCTGAGCCAACTACTGGACCCTTGAGTTTTTCAGTGGAGTATGACTGCTTGTAGAGTAGAGTACTTTGTCCCAAGCTTGAGGGGCTGTACTTTTGTTTTCAGAGCTATTTCTATACAGCCAGCTCTGCCATACCAGCATTCCTCCTCCCCCAAGAACCACCAACCCAGACCACGACTCAGATCTTCAGCAGGCTCTGCACTCCTTCTCTGATCCCCCACTTAATTCCTCCCACCAGGTGGGCCTTGGGCCTGAAGCAAAGGCAGCTGTAGTTCTGTCCTCAGAGCTGCACCACGTCTGCTGCCCCCATGAATTCTTTTCACTCTGTCCCCACAGCTTTTCCCACTAACCTTCTCTGTTGTCTTTGGTGTTATTGGGTTGAGGAGTCTGGTAACTGCCACAGCTCACTGATTCAGGGCTCTGGGGTCTGTTCTGCCTGGCTCCTGGTCTGGTTGGTCCTGGCACAGCCCATGCTGGGCTCTGCTCCCAGCTCCATGTGCTAGACCCTTCCCTGCGACCATCTGTTATTTTGTGGGTTCTGCAGCTCCAGAATTTGTTCAGAGTCATTTTTATACATTTTTGGAGGGACCTTGGGGGGAACTCATTCAAGTCTCTGCTTTCTAGCCACCATCTTGGTTCCCTGATCCAACCATTCTTGAGAGCATTTTGGAACTATGCCCAAAGGGCTATAAAACTGCATACTCTTGGATCCAGTGGTACCATTATTAGGTCTGTCTCCTAAAGAGATCAGAATAATGAGAAAAGGACCCACATGTACAAAAAACATTTATAGTAGTTCTTTTTTGTGATGGCAGCGAATTAGAAACTAAGGGGATGTCTATCAGTTGGGGAATGACAGAACAACTTCTGGTGTATGAATTAGATAGAATACTATTGTTGTATAAGAAATGATGAGTAGGCCGATTTCAGAAAAACCTGGAAAGACTTACATGAAATGATTCTGAGTGAAATGAGCAGAACCAGGAGAACATGTCACATAGCAACAGCAACTATGTGTGATGACCAACTTTGATAGACCAAGCTCTTCTCAGCAGTACAAGGATCTATGACAACTCCAAGAGACTCATGATGGAAAATGCTATCCAGTGCCAGGGAAGAACTATAGAGCCTGAATGCTGATCAAGTTGTGTCTTTTTTATTGTTTTTTTTTCCTTTCTTGTGTTTTTTTTCTTTTGTTCTTTCTTTCACAACATGACTAACATGGAAATATGTTTAACATGATTACATATGTATAGCCTATATTAGATTGCATGCTGTCTTGGGGAGAGGGGAGGGAAAAGAAGAAGAAAATTTTAGAAATCAAAATCTTATAAAAATGAATGTTGAAAACAAAAAATAAATAAAATAATTAAAATAAATTACATAGTTATCAGTTAGATTATACCTTTGTTTCTACTTTCTACACCACATCTGTTCATCAAATCTCTCCATGGTTCTTGGAATTCTGCAGAGTTATAATTCTTTGCAACATAATAATATCCCACTACAATTATATCCCACAATTTGTTCAACTGGTAGGTTATTGGTTATGTAATGTTTTCCTAATTTTTGCTTTTACAAATAGTGTTGCTATAAATGTTTTGGTACACATAGTGTTATTTTTTCTATCATTGAACTCATTGGGAAAAAAGCCCTGGAATTGGATGGTTTCAGCAAATGACATAACAATTTGGTAATTTTTATTGCATAATTCCAAGTTGTTTTCCATAAAATGCTGGCCCAATTTACAATTCCACCAATGGGAATTAATGTGTTTATTTTCACCCAGGTCTTCCAATATTGACCATGTCCATCTTTTCCTACCTTTGTCAACTTTATCAATTAGCTAGTTTTGAGGTGAAACTTCAGAGTTGTTTTAATTTGTAATTTTGTGATAATTAGTGGTGGAATATTGTTTTAAAATGACTCTTTGATAGGTTATATTGCTTCTTTTGAAGACTGTTACTATTTTTTGGTCATTTACCCATTGGGAATCAATATGCATCTACCGAATTGATTTCACACAAAGCATATCTTAACAGTTATTTTTGAACTAAGAAGAAGCATAAGAGGAAAAAAAATAAAATACTACAACTGATATTTGAATTATCTCAGACATCATCAAGTCAACTGTGTTGCCCTCAATCAGGAACATTAATATTATATATCCATTAAAAATAATGTGACAAGTTAATTAAAGAAAAAAAATAGAAGAATATATTTTCCCATCAATTACAATTCAGATAGTTTATAACTATGTATGTAGCTTAATAATCAGAATCATTAAAATTAAAAAGCAGCTGTCTTCTCTTTCATAAAATCATAGGTTTTGGGGACCTTAGGGATCAGCTAGTAATAGCTCATTTTATAGATGAAGAAATTGAAGAATGGAGAGAAAACATTTCACACTATTAAACATGTAGTAAAGCAGTCTACTTAGCATCATAGGATATAAACTGGCAAGAAACTTTAAGATATTACCTTGGCATAGGTTCACATAATAGGTGATACCACCCCCTTGTGGAGCTGGAATGATAGATGGGGGGCAGTAGTAGCCTTGGGTGCAATTGAGGGCATTGAATAAAAATAAGCAGGTGGTAGAAGCACACGTAAAAAGAGAAAAAAAAGAAATTTAGAAAAAAAAACATTCATAGATTTTTCATCTGTTGCGAAATAGAGGTAAAGTCATAGTGATTACATTATTTTCCAAATAAGCACACAAAATGTACGTTATAACCAATCAGTAGTCAAGTCCACTGATGGGTCTTAACAAGCAAGTGTTGACAGGTGAGCACATTGTCGGGAAGTCTACCACACATTGACAGGAATATATGCATATAATGATTTGTTTATGATATAATACTATATGGTTACACAACACAATATTGCATCATCAAAATTTCAATGCATAAAAAAGCACTATTTTACAATAATTTACCAAATTTAAGATGTATCATTTTAAAAAAAATTACATTTTTTGAAATGATGCAATTTAAAAAACATATTACATTTTAAAGAAAGTAGATTTCAAGGGGTCACTGAGTAATTTTTTGTGAAAAGGGGGCAGGCAGTAGGCCAAATAAATTTGGGAACCTCTAACCTAGAGCAACCTGCTCTTTTACTAGGTGAGAAAATAAGACACAGATATGAAGCACATAGTAAATAGAACGAGAATTCAAATCCACATCCAAATCTCTTTCTCTAAAACCATACCAGCTTCCCATTGTGAACTTCCTTTCCTTTCTCTTGTACTTGAGAAGGCCTAAGAACTCATTAATGTGAATACTTCCTGCATTGCTATGTATCTTTGTACATCTTCACCTTCTTATCCTCTGTAATTCATGTCCATGCCATTCAGTGACTCCTCAGTAGATCATCTACTCAAATTGTTTAAGGCTTTCCATTGGGCCTTTTAGTATTTGAATAATAGCATGGCCATATTTGGGTTGTCCATTTAGTACACCACTCTCACTACCTGAGTTCTCTGACCCTATCATGGACACATACAAGAAAAGGAACTAGTTATTCAATAGTAAAAAAATAATAATAATTCACAAAGAAGCAAATATATCACTGTGATGATAGGGATTATCCCCATTGTCCTTTTCTCTCAGTGGAATGTTGGGTAAAACTAGGGGGGGAAATAGAGTATTCTCAATTTAAAACAAAGACTGTGGCCTTCTCACCATGATTATGGTCTAGGAGAGACAAATTGTCCAGCTCTCACAACTATGCCAGAAAAAAAAACACATTATTATCTCCCCCACAAAAAAACAACCCTGAAATTCATACCAGATTTAATAATGAGCAAATAATAATTGTGAAAATGTGTGTCAACTAACTTCTTCCCACTTTAGAAGTACACCAAATATCATTCAGTAGCTCACAGGAAATAAAGAAGTGGGCTGCCAAAAAGTATTAGCAGAAGCAAATAAGACTGTAGTCTCCCAGTCTGGTCAGAAAAAGGCCAGTGGCATGTATCGTATATGTAGGCAAGGACATATTGGGAGGAAATAAGAGGGATAAACTCTTCAAAAATAAGCTTTCTGTGGTCGTTAGCCCAAAACAGGGACCTTTTAAGCTACCAAGAGATCTAGAGACCTATATAGCTGGCAACACTCAGACAAAGACAATCTTAGGCAGGCAAGCCAAGGTCCTTAGCATTCTCATTTGAGATGATACTAGACTGCAAAGTTCTAGGGGAGCTTAACCCAGTGGGTGAAGATCAGGTCAGTACTAAAGTGACTCATGCTAAGACTCTGCTGGGCATCCTACTGTTGCAAAAATCAGCTAGCAGCACTAAGTGAGTTTATATGTATATGTTGGATTAAAGTAAGATTGTTAATCTCTTAATGTTACTTTCCTTAGTAAAGCAGATCGAAAGATGCTGTGTTGGCAGCTTTCTGTGTTCTGGTTGTTGGTGGGTCTTACACCTCTACAGCAACTGCTAGTAGAATTGTTGCAACACCTACCTAAAAAGTATAACATGATACACAGCCTATGACAAAGAGTCTTTATTTAGGAACTTAAGAAATGAGTAAATCTAAAAGGCATTCACCAGTAGAAAAGGCAAACAAATCAACGAATAAATGTTATATGTGTAAGTGCATGTTTGTATGTATATGTATAGTTTATGCACATATAGTATATGCATATAGACAAATAAATAGCATGTGTATGTATTTGCATACACATACACATGGGTATACACATATGCACACACACAGATACTTATGTGCCCTGCTTGTGTATGTTTATATGCCATGTGCATAAGCATAAGTGAATGTGTTGCATTGTATATGTGTGTATATGCATATGTGTACACATGTGTATGTGTGTGTGTGTACACACATATATGCATATCTCATATAGTAGATCAGGTAAAGCTCCAGAATGGATTTTAGAAAGAGAGTAATTGTGTAAAGTCAAAAGAGACTGAAGGAGAAGAAAGTTGATTTTCCAAAAAGATTTCATGAATTCCTTGAAGAAATGAAGCAAGAGATGAACATTGAAGTAAAAATTGTGAAGAGAAAAAATGGAAGGAAAATATAATAGATTAAAAAAAAACCTAGTAAACTCTGCCCAAATAACAGACTTCTTGAAAACTCAAAGAGACCAAATGGAAATCAGTGACTCTATGAGATACCAAGAAATACTAGAGTAAAATCAAAATATTGAAAAAATATTGTGGAAATGTAGATATCTTATATAAAAACAACCTACCCAAAACAAAAAAAAAGTCTAAAAGTATAATTTAAGAATTGTTGAGCTTCCTGAAAACCATTCTTTTTTCTGAAGCCTAAATTCTCAATTAAGAGAGGTTAAAATAAAAATTGTCTGTATCTGTTGATACCAGAGGGAAAAATAGTGATAGAAATAATTTGCTGACAGCAAAACAAAACAAACAGAAACAAACAAATTAAAAAAAAAACATAGAAGGTAGACATAGAAATGTTAATAATCAAGATGAAGAGCTTCCAGATCAAGACAAAATATTACACATATCAGAAAGAAGGTCTTCAAATGTCAAGGGGCCATTGTCAGGATCACTTAAGAAAGGCAAATAATATGATCTTACAGTCAAGAATAATTTTCCCTGAAAAGCTGAGTATAATCCTAAAGAGCGTAAAATGGAACTTCAATGGACCAGATGGCTTTTAAACATTTCTGATGAAAAGGCCAGAAATGAGTAGGAACTTTGAAACACACACACACAAGTCTCCAGAGAAACCTAGAAAGGTAAATTTCTTTGAGCAATTAAAGAGGCTATATAAGGATGTGGTGCTAACATTCTAATAGGGATTAAAGAAATCTATTCGTTCAGAATTTGCACATTTTCAAAGAGTATTGAGGGAATTTAATAGTGAACAGAAGATCTGAGAGTGAATAGGTTCTTTTCTGCTAGTTTGAAGAGGAAAAAGAGTAGTGAGGAAAAAGGAGGAATACTTTAGTGTAGAAAGGAAGGAGAAAAGGGGAACTTGCTATTTCTCATGATTAATGTGCATGAGAATAATAGCTTACAATTGCAGAGGAAGGAATGAGACTAACAAGCATCAGATAAACATTGCTGTTATATGAATTAGATAAAAAAGTGTGGGAAACATGCAAACAGTTGGAAGAAAAATAAGGCAAACTCAAAGGGAAACAAATAGGGGTTGTGTAGAGGAAAGTTAAGGAGGATGTTAATACTGAGTGGGAAATAGTTCCAATCAAAACAAACTTCCTGGTCCTGATGAGGAAAGTAAGATGAAATAAAAAGAAATAAATTTTAAGTGAGTTGAAATTGCTAAATAACTTTTGGTAAATGAAAATAATGGATTATGATAATGCATCAAGAAATGACAAATTTCAGAGAATATGGTGCATTGTGAAATGCTATAGTGAGATGAACTAATTCAGAATAATGTATAAAAGTTGGGGCAGCTAGATGGCTGAGTAGGCTGGTGAGTAGATCACCAGCCCTGGAATCAGGAGGATCTGAGTTCAAATCTGGCCTCAGACACTTGACACACTTACTAGCTGTGTGACCTTGGGAAGTCACTTAACACCAATTGCCCTGCCTTCCCCTCTCAGAATAATGTATAAAAGCATAACACCATCTTAAAGAAAAAAAAATTGTGGAAAAACTTGAGCTTTGAGTGAAGAATTGCTTCTGGATGCCCTATGATGAGGCAATAGTCTGAAAGAATAGAGTGAATCATACATTTTTGGCCCTGGTCATTATGTAGATTCATCCTGGGTTAATTATGATTACTGGTTCCATTTCTTTTCTTTTTCTCTGAATTTTTAATGGGATACATGAGTTAAGAGATGAGGAATTAGCAGTGGTTATACAAAACATGTCTTTGAAAATTATTGTTGTTGGTGCTATGAATAAGAAAAGTTTCAGAAGGAAGCACAGAAAACCAGACAGTTTTGAAGGAAATGTGACATGTTTTATATCATTTGAAAATGCAAATGATAATAGATGATTTATTGTTTCACATAAATCTTTTATTGCCTTCTGCTACGTAAATGTAAATGCTAGTTTTAGGGGACTTAAATTTAAAATTTATTTAAAAAGAAAAAAAAAGTGAAAACAGGCACAATGTCCCTACAATATAGAAGAGGAAGTAAGCTACTTACCATGAATGAAGGTAAGTTGTTTAATGTGTGATTTATTTATATACTCTATAGTGCCTTTTGGTAGTCTCTGCTGGAATTACTGTAGTCAGCTTAATTAGCTATGCTTGTGCCAAGAACCTAAGGTCATTCTGATGATTTGGCCTGGAGAAGAAACAGATGACATACTGGGGCTCCAGATATGTTATAACTTCCCAAAAGGTCTGGAGATGGCCTTAAATACAGTCTCATCAGCTATGACCCTATTTGGCCATATATTCTTGTCAACATGGCTACTACTATATGATGTCTGGTGCCATTTATCTCAGACTCATTTATCTGCCCAGAGATTTCTTTTTTCCAATGTTTGAGTTAGTCTCTGAAATGTATAGTGTCTACCCAAACTACTCTAGTAAACCACAGGGGCTTCATCTGGGAACACATCCTATCAAATTATTTCAAGAAAGCTTTATATTTCTATGGTTTAGAAACATCCTGGGGATGCCACTTTTGTTTAGACTCTCAGTTTCCTCTTCCTTCTCTATTCCTTGTCCTTAGTACCTCAAGGGTAGGGATATGGTTTGATTTGACAAAAAAAGATTAGAGGGTATTAAGCTTGTAAGAGTGGCCTATCTTTCATGAGTCATCTTTTTTCATTCTCCTCTAATTTCAAGCATTGGTGACTGCTATGATTAATTAGCACAATCAACATTTAAAAGGCAACAAGCAGAGTTAAAACTGGAATCTATAGCCCTCACCCAGGACAAAAGTCCTAATAATTTTTTATAGTTCAACATGAATTTCATAGCCATTAAAAGTTTTACTGCTAAACTAAAATTTATGCCAGCATAAATGTAACTCCTACTTATAATTCACCACAGCCAGTCGTCGAATAGCATAAACATAGATATTTCCCATAGATAGTGTCTGTCATAAGACAACATGATCCCTCTGCCTACATACATCATCCCTTGAAAGTTACCTGTTTTGAAAATGGAAGTAACATAAATATTGATTGGAAAAATCCCTACTGGGAATCTGAAAGTGAAAATACTTCAAAGATGCTTATAAATAAATTAGCAAATCAAGTGAGCCTCTGTGAGACTCAGTTTAATCTAGTTGTCTTTTTTTTCCAGTGTTTGCAGTCTTCTTTTTCCTCTTCTCTCTTTCCAGTCAGTCCTCGGCTTATTATCAAGTCACATTTTAACTGTTCTTCATTTCAAAGCGATTGCTGCAGATTTGGCTGGATTCTCTAAAAAGCGCAGGTCATTTTCTTGCCTGCTACTCTTGCCAGTTCATTTCCTGATTTGGAGGAAACTGTTCTCTTTATGAGATGTCATTATCCTTTACTAGCAATTGTTGGCTAATATGGTGCATGCTCCAGTAAATTATAACTTTATGAGTAGTCCTCATATGGGCTCTAGATGTGCTTAGTGTGTGGTGGCCTGTTTAAATTAAAACCAGCATAGGCAGCCGCTTTTCTTTTGTGTTCTGTTTCTTCTGTTCTTAGTAGTAGGTGTCTTGCCCAAAGAAAATTCCCCAATGATCCATACAAGAAGAAGTGGCTTAATGGTCTGTTTTTCCAGGGACAATATGCCTTGGAGAAGGGGCTTCATAATAACTTTCTGATATGATTTTAAAGGTTATTTTGCTAGGAATGGATGGGCGTGAGAAACAAAACAGAAATCCTCAGGCAACCTTCTCCGTTAAATAAAATGATCCCAACCCAATATTAGCTTCTAATTATAGACATGAAAACATATATATATGCAGACAGATATGTACATATTCATTCATGTGCATATTATATATGCAGGTATATGTGTTTAAGTATGTACCACATAAATCTATCTGCATCTATAGCTATCTGTAGATAGATAGACATTTAGAAATATATACATATATGTATATTATATATACACATGTGTGTGTGTGCCATTTACACAAACAGGGTGTTCCTGGAACACCTAGTATTTGGTATGAAAACAAGTTCTGTATCAAAATGTTGAAAATATATTGGAAGGCAGTGATTGTGTTACCTAGTAAAGTGGCTAACAGAGCAATGCTCAACAGCCCATTGATCTCTTCTGTTTGAGGATACTTGACTTTGACCTTGGAATCAAAAAGGAAAGAGTGTAGGTTTGCCCTTTGGTCTCTTTGTGGCTTTGCCAATAATGAGTGGGGCAGTAAAAGGTGCTCTATAATTGTGGATCTGAAGTAGTGCCAGAGAAAGAGTATCCAAAAAACACAGTTCCATGGCATAATGATGTACAAGTGTTTAGGCCTTCCTACAACAGATATTTAGCATTTCCAATGTATATTGGAAAGGACAATGCCATCATGCATTACAATGAGGAAGATGATATTTGACAGAAACTTGGTATAAGGAGCAAACAGGAGAAGTTCTAGCTAGAATCCCATGGGTCCAACTGGGTTGATGACCACATGCATGTCATCTGTACCTTGAACAAAAAGGCTAAAAGGTTTTAATATTTATTGAAAATTAAAAATAATGGTCAATGTCATGAGGCATGAGAGGATAGTTCTATTAAAAAAGATAAATTGACGTTTTCCTTCTGAGTGAAATATTAGCAATGAAGATTTCAAGGATGTTAGCAAGTTTAAGGGTATCCTTAAAGGAATATTCCATCTTCCCAAGATTTATTGCTTCCATTACCCACTGGCCTCAAGTCCTTGCTCAACACTCCTCGGTCCACACACAGGTCGACCCTGCTTCCGGGTCGGCTCTGCTTCCAGGTCAGCTCTGCTTCTGCAGCTCCTGCTTCGGCTTTGGCTTTATCTTCAGTTTCAGCTGTAGCTGTCGCCTTCGGGGTGCCTCCTCGCCTCCTCCTTCAGTCCCAATTCTATGAAAGGCTGCTAGAGGCTGAGGCACCAGTGGGGGGAAATTTGCGCCCTCACTTTGTTCCAAGACTGAGCTCCGCTTCATGGCTGCTGTGGATGGTGCTGAGACGCCTCCCTCCCTGGCATCATCAAGCGCCACCTGCATGACCAGAGCCCATTGGTTCTCGAGTTGGCCCCTCCCATTAGGACCCCGGGAGGCTCACATCCACATAGACTAGGTCAATACCCAACAGGGCATGGCTCTGGAGTTAACACCTCCCCTTAGCCAGCCCCACCTTGGGCCCCACCTCAGTCATCAGTCCGCACCCACATAGGTTTTACACCTAATAGGGCTTTGGGCCTGGAGCTTAGCACTTAGCAAGATTCAATGAAATAGCTGAATCGTTCAAAGCAAACTAAAGCCAAACTCCTCAAGAGCACCTATTGAACTAAGTGCTAAGGAGCCCATTTTGCTTACCAACACAGATACCCAATGAAATTAAAGGAGGCCCTGAAATTAGTAGAAGATATACATGAGTATACATGTATACATGAGTGTTACATCGCATGAACCGGCATGGAATAGTTTATTATCTGCACAACTGAAGGGAATCTCCACATCAGTTAAATCACAGATCTTCTGGAATTTTTGAGAATACTGGGAAAGAAAATTATTGAAGCTGGACATCTGATCCACTTTCTGGTGATTTTTCACCAGGACAAAGCTCATGACTATTTGGGTTTGTCCACCAAACAATTGAATAGAAAAGTCTGCAAAGGGTATATTCTGACAGCAACTCAAAATGTATCTGCAACATCTCTTTCATTAGTTAATATAGTTACTCCAAGCCCCCTACCCCCTACCATGTTAATTAAATATAATATATTAAAATGAAGAAACCTAAGTTTTCACTAATCTGTCTCTATATCAAACTGCCCACTCCATTATATTTAAATTAACTCCAAAGTCTCTGGCTGTAAAATTAATTTATGATGTACAAATAATAAAATAATGACATAAATAATTATTTATTATATATCAGCCATGAAAAAATATGGTAATTAGAGGCACATATCATATCTTTTCTTCAATTCTCAAATAGTTCTGTCATCCAGCTCTTAGCTAAGCAAAGAAACCCTTCTAAGAATTCTCTGCAGAAGGTTTCTTCATAAGAATCAAAGTGAGTTCTTTTCTTCAATCCCTTTCTCCTTGATAGCTCAACCACTCAGTCACTAAGGAAAGAGCTTCTCTTAGTCTTTTTTCTCTGTTCTTACATAATCTCTTTCTACCTATCCAGTTAAAATAGATTCCAAAATCTCTGTTAAACTTTTAATATTCTTGCAAACTCCTCAAGCATGATATTTATATTGAAATTGCCCGATTTTCCATTTCCTCTTAATGATACAGTAATAAGATCAATAGACTTTATGAGGGAAGCTATTGACCTCGTGTTCCTTTTATATACATTTCTGTAGAAGAAACAAAGAAAGTTAGGTCCCTAAAATACTGCAATTTATGAATCCCAATCAATAAATATTTATTAAACTATTAAATGTCTTATGGATACACATACTGTGCTAAGTCCTTGAGATAAAAACAGAGAAAAAAGACAGTCCCTACCCTCAAGCAGCTCACAATCTAATGAGAAAGGCAGTAAGAAAACTAATATGTACAAACAATAAATAGTAAATAATTAACAGAACGAAGAAACTAAAAATAAGAGGGATTGGGAGGCTTTCTGTAGAAAATGGAATTTTAGTTGAAACTTAAAGGTATCCAGGGAAGTTAATAGATAGAAATGAGGAGAGGGAGCATTCCAGGTATAGTGGACAGGGAGAGAAAATCCTAATGCTGGGAGATGTAGTATCTCATTGATAAAACAGGAAGGAGGCCATTGTCACTGGAGTTAAAGAGTCATGTAGATTTTCTATATCTTAAGAATCTTGAAGTATCTGTTTTATAGATGCAGAACACAGAGAAAAGAAAATATGGTTCAGAAATGGACTTAAGTTGAAGGTAACAGTAAGCTGGTAGTACCTCTTATGCTGGCCCCACACCCCTAAAATGGGACCTGGGAGAAGAGTTGACCTTCTGGAGAGGAAAGTCTATTCTAATTGAAGCTTCCAGAAATATAGAAACAATTCCATATGGAAGAAATAAAAAAACAAAACAAAACAACTGGGAAGCTTTTTTATCCCCTGGCAAAAGTTAATGATTAACTGTTATAGGATTCTTCTTTCCAAAGAAAGCATAACAAGAAAAACCTTGGGGCATTTTAAATCAAAAGAGGAAAGACAGAAACTTTATCCTATGAAAAAGAGATAGTGCCTCAATTACAAATTTTAACTGAAGCCAGAAGGTGGAACCAGAAAGCAGCTCTGCCACCACATTCAGAATGAGTGACACTTGACTGTAGCCAGCAGAGACTAGAGGATCAGTCTAACCATCCCCTATAGATACTTCAATTTTTGTAGAAATTATCTAATACAGAATATTTTTATATATAGAATAAATGTCTGATGTGTGCTATATATGTAATATAAGGGTTGCAGGGACCAGTCACATTTGAGATGAGTTCAGTGACAAAGCCAAAAGGCATCAGAGGACCTACAGCATCAGTGCCATGAAATGTTACCTCAGAGGTATGCCTCAAGGCACACTTATACCTTCCTTTTGGCCCTCCAGAAAAATGCGCTGGTAACGTGTTATCTTTATGTTTGCGCCACCCCACCCATGTACCCTGTATACTCTTATTCCTTTCATGTGCCTCTCTATACATACTTTTTATTCTCATTCTACTCCCCGATTTTGTGAGAAATGCTTTACTGCTCTTTTATTTATATTTCATTTAATCCCTCAAATTTGAATTAATTGTGTTCTCTGGATGATCATAAAAGTTCAATCCATTGGTAGGGGCTCACAAGAGGTCTATTTTGAGTGGATATGGACCCACGCATTAACACGAACCTGGCATTAGCCTTATCTTGGCCTATACATGTATAACTTAAAGTATGCTCACTGGAATTGTATTGGAAAAGGTAGTGTTTCCTTTTATACCAATCAAAATAATTTACTTGTTGATTGTTTCAAGGCAAGAAAAGGAAAGGAAAAGGAAAAGACAGTAGACTCTTAATGGAAAATGCACAATGTATCAGTTTGTTAATTGAATGAGTATTTACATGTTTTGAGACCTAGATACTTGTGGATGGCTGAGAAGTAAAATATTTTTCAAGGTCATAAATGAATGAATAAACAAATAAATGTATGTGTGTATGCATGTATATTCACATATAATGTGTGTACATAATTTCTTTTCCAAAATAAAACAAGCAAGATCCCTTTCAAATGTAACATTTGTGATGAGATTAAAAAAATTAGACAATTTCAATTTTGTCCTTTTCTGATCACAATTCAGTCATTCAATTTTCTAATTTTTTATCTATTTTTTCTTTTTTAGAAAATCCATTGTCAATAAGTGGAAAATTCAGTGACTACCCAACAGTAAGAGCGACACTATCCATAATTTTCTACATAGAACGTTTTCTATTGCTCAATTCTACGTGTCAGTGAGACAATTTCCTAATGCATCAGCTAAGCCAGTGTATTTTGGAACCAATGGGAATAGTAACATTTTTGCAAAGAGAAAACAATCAAGAAAAATAAATCCACATAAATTAGATCTCTGAAGAGATTCAGGACCCCTCACTGGAGACTCGTTTTAAAAATGCCGACCCCTATATAGCATTGTTTCCAGGGGAGACCTTGAGGGCAGGCAAGAATTTCTTAAAAATCTTGTTCATTTATTCTACATAAGCATTTAGGAGGGCTATGAAAACACTGTAAGTTTGCAATAAATTTCATGGCACAAAACCATTAAAAAAGGCATAGTTTCCACCACTCTTGAATCATTCAAGTTCCTTCGTACCCTCTTGACTTTAGTAAAACATGTGCTAGTGATCTTCCAAGAAAATCAGTGTAAACTACCTTCTTAATTGTGATTTTGTCTTTGTAGGGTATTGGAAAATGTCAAGAATCTGTGTCATTTTTTTGATACTAAAAGAAAAATACATCAAAAAATATCATCACCACCATCCCCACCACCAATACCAACACCAACACCATTAATAATAATAACAAAATAAATCACCATTTCTTTCTACTTTCATTTCAAATTTAGTCTGTGGCTTGTTGATGAAGCCTATTAAGAGTGGAATGTGTTCGACTGGGACTTTCCAGTTTTCTAAACCAAGTCCTAAATATAATCTTGGATTGTATTGCTATGTTGTGCAGTCTTTACTAAATTATGTTTCCCCCCTCTTTGTTAATGTATGATGACTCTCTGGGAGCAAAGTTAGGAAATAAGTAGTGGGAAGCATAGAAGATGCTAAAAGAAACAACTTAATACAATTACAGACCAAGCCTGAGTCTTTTTCAGTTTCCCATTTTGCATAATTTCTTCATATTTATACATGGAAAATATATTTAAAAACTTTAACACTTGCTAATAGAGAAAAAATGTTGTAATATCAAACAGCAATGAAAGAAAAGGCAAAGTACGTCAAGGAAAATGAGACAAGGCAAGGCATGAGAGAGAAAAGGGGAAAGTCAATAATGCTCAATGTAAAAAAAAATTGCTTGATACATCACTTGTTAATTGAATGAATATTTACATATTTTGAAACCCAGACTCTCATGAATGGTTGAGCAGACAATGAAATTAATAGATTTGTATATTTTCTGTTACTGTCATTTAATAAGCAAGTAGCTAGCCAATCAAGAACAAAGATTTCTATATTTAACACAGTTTAATATTATAGACTAAAAGCATCTGAAGAGATTTTTTAAACCACAAGGCTTTCATTGTCTGACAATTGAGAGGTGATCATATAAAATCCCTGAGTCTTGTAGGGAGTTAAAAAAAGGGAATGTCAACTACATAATCAAGTTTATTGCAACTCTGCAGGCTCAAAGCAGACTCTCACTCGAAGAGTCCTGAGAC
The DNA here is from genome assembly GCA_028646595.1 of Phalanger gymnotis. Lineage (NCBI taxonomy): Eukaryota > Metazoa > Chordata > Mammalia > Diprotodontia > Phalangeridae > Phalanger > Phalanger gymnotis. The sequence goes on from CM053624.1 coordinate 345,910,030, forward strand.
TTGTGAAGACTGGTACTCTTCTGCTTTTCATCAACTTCACCCTGCCCCTTGTGCATACAAACAAAAGTATGTAGGGGAAGAGGGATATAAAAGCATGGCATAGTATCCTAGGAATAGTATCAGAAATGTTAAAATTGAAAATAAGGTGAGGATGACTAGAAAAGCTACAGGAAACAAGGGTAGTATTGTTTTATGTTGTATTTGGAAAAAAAAAATCAAGGCAGTTTTATAAAGTAAACAGAGAGCCTCGCAGTTCAGAAGTTTGCATTCAAGTCTTGTCTCAGATATAACCTGGTGATACACCCATAAGCATGGGTACATCATTTAACTTTTTATTCAACTAAGCAATTTTACATGACTTGGTTGCAGATCAGTTGCTAAGAGGTCAAATACACATTAACAGAAGAAATTTAATATGGAAAATGTCTCACACTTCAAATAAAAAACAATAAATCAACTTCACAAATGCAAGGTGGGAGAGACATGGGTAGGCAACAGTTTATCTGAAAAGAGCATAATGGGGAGAGAATGCTCAACAGAAAGCTGAATATTAGTCAACAGGGTGACTACATTAAGAAAGGCATAATGTCCAGGAATTGATTTTCTGCTCCATCTTCTATCCTTATCAGACCAAATTTGGGTATTATGTTCAATTTGTGTCATTGTGGTTTAAGAAGGACATTGTTGAACTAGAAAATGACTAATGGAGGGCCACACAGTTAATGAAGGGACCTTAGAGTAATATATTCACAGATTAGAGCTGGGAGAGGTCTTAGAGATGATAATCAAGGGGAAAGCCTTCATTTTCAAATTGAGGAAACTGAGGCTCAGGGTACTTGCATGACTTGGACAATCTCACAAAGCTATTAGATGAATATTTAGTTCAATTCTAACTCCAAGCCCAATGTTCTTTCTACTGAATTATCCAGCTACCTCCAAGCTATGTCATGATGAGTTGAAGGAACAGTAGATGTCTTGTATTCTGGTGAAGATGTAATAGAAATTCATAGAAATACAAAATTAAAGACATAAAAGGAGAGACCACTAATCAAAGTAGCATAGCCTTGTCAATCACCGTAATTCAAGTTTTAGAATCTCCCAAGCAAAGAGAGGGTCAAAAGAGCACAGGGAAAATCATTAAAGGATAGTTTTGATATTATGAATATATTTTAGCTCCAAGTAGCTCATTTTATCTAGGACTGAGGAAAATATCCCAATCCTCCTGATTAGAATAAGAGATTTTAATCTGGATGTCTAGATAGGAAAAGGAATGTTTTCAAGGTCATGATCCTTTAACACACCCAGTTGCAATTCTTGAGTTGGTGGTAAGGGCTATTTCCCCCCATATGCATCCACATCTTTGAAAATACTTTCAAGCTTTTTGGCCAAGTTTGGAATTTCAGAGTCCTTAACCTAATATCTCCCAACCACATCATTGAATCCAAGTCTATGCAAACACTAGAGAACCTGAATACAGCTGTCATTTTGAAGAAGTATTAGACAGTGTCTGTTTGCCTTTAGATGGAAGAACTAGGTACAATGGGTAGATATTGTGAAGAGAATAAAGTTAAGCTCCAGGAAAGGAAAATGTTCCTTAAAAATGAGTTACCTATATGTGGAATTAACTGCCTTTGTACATAGAAGGTTTCCTGCTACTGGATATTTTAAAAGATAGGTTGATTGCAGACTTACACTTTCTGTTGTACTGAAGATTCTTTTTTTCTTTTGTTTTGGATATAGCTTGGATTCCACAGTTACTGATGTGCTTCCAATCTTGGTATTCTTTTCTTCTGTGACTGTGGATCTGGGCACATAGAAGAGAAGAAAAGTACAACAGAAAAGGAAAGAGTTTTCTGGGAAGGTTCCTATCTGGTAGTCTAGCAGGTAATTGCCTCTATGGTCAGGAAGTATTCAAGTTTCAAGAATCCATATATACTTGTATCACTACACATATGGTCTCTGGCAGTGAGATGGTCATAAACTTGCTATTTTATGCAACTTTAGCTGCCAAAAGGTCTTATTTCATTGCACTTGAATAGACCCCACTTCCCAAAGTAGATACTGATGGTAGCAATCAGGGTATATGCATGTGTGTATGCATTTGCATACATATGTTTGTATGCCTTCATGTGAGGTGGTATGGAGTGCTAGAGAGCACTATGGTGGCAAATCTACTTTATGTAATAGGGAGAATTTTGGGTAGATGAGTTATCAACATTTTATCAGAACATAGCTGCATACTAAGTCACAACCAAGAGTCCAGTTCCTGTGTTTTCTCTGTCTGTTAGAAAGTTAAGGCTGTAGGAAGAGGAAGAAAAACATTGTATATGAGGTCAGAGGATCTGGGCTTCAAATAAATCCCTGTTCTCCAACTTAGTAGGTGTGTGATTTCATAAAAATCTCTTTGCTATTATCCTTGGAAATGTCTAATGAGCATCTGTGAATAATGTGGTATGGGGATAAAAGATAAAATGTGATACCCAACTAGAAGGGCAGTTAGTTGGTACAGTAAATATAGAGTCAGGCCTGAAGCTCCTAATACCTGAATTCGAATCTAGCCTCAGTCACTTATTAGCTATGTGACCCTCGAGAAGTCATTTAACCTTGTTTGCCTAAGTTTCCTCATTTGTAAAATGAGCTGGAGAAGGAAATGGCAAACGACTCTAGTATCTTCTCCAAGAAAACCCCCAATAGGGTCACAGAGTCAGGCATAGCTGAAACAATGGTACAACGACAACCCAACTGTAGGTGATGAGATTGAAGAGGAAAAAATAAAAGCTTGAGTATATGAACAGGCTTTGTTAATGGTAGGAAGTACAATGAGCCATATTGGTTAGGGTGCATCATACTTTCAGAATCTCAGGACATATACCATTGATTTAGGCATAAGTCTGAAATAAACTCCTGTGTCCATGTTACCCAGAGGCAGAATGATTTCAGTAGGTTTTTCAGCAAGGCTTCCAGTATCCCAGGATTCCCCCAATCCAGGAGCATAACTCACAGGGTTAGAAAAGGCAAATGTGTGTCACCAAAATTTCTAGCAAATGTAGAGTTAGGCTTCAAAGAAGTTTATATCATCAATCATTTCACTGTCACAGTAGAAGAAAAGAATTGCCTCCCATCTGTCAGCCTCTTTCTGGGTTTTGTGGATGGGTGGGAAATTAAATGTTGTGAATTTAGGTGGAGGAGCTATCTGAAGCTTATGTCTATACATATACATGCACATGTATATGTGTATGCATATGCATATGTGTGTGTATTCCAGACCTAGATTTTGTTGATGTATGATATTATTTGACTAAGCGAATTGCCTTGAGTCTCTTAGTCTTAGAGAATACCCTGGGGTGCTAAGAGTTTAAGTCATTAGCCAAGGGTAACATATCTAGTGAGTATGAGGCAAGCCTCGATTGCAGATCTTCCTGATTCTGACATTGGCTCACTTTTCATTAAGCTAGCTTGTCTATTAGCTTAAATGAGAGGGTAATAATGGACCACCAAAACAACCAAAAGGATGTCCAGCTAATATAGAATGAAGATCTCAGAAATATAGAAAGAATGTAATAAGCTGAACCTAACATATAATTATCCAACTACAGAAGCATCATTTAGTATGACTGAACAGAATGAAATATAATATAAGATACTGTCGTGGTTAAATATCTTCTACTTTCTGTGTTTTTGAAAGTGGGTTACTGATAGACCACAATAATTTATGTCTAAGTCCTTAGCTCCAATTTCAAAAATCTTTTCCTTTTTCAGAGTATGAATCTTCACTACCTTCTTTGGATAATTCATGTAATTTGTCTAATGAATCACCAGGAAAATTCTGACCATTGTAACAGGGCAAAGGAGCTCGAGTTACCTTTTAATAAAATCTTAATGATCACAGCACATCAACCAATTAACATGCTTCAGGTCATCCAGTTTTACTCCAGTTTTAGAGAAGTCAAAAATCTCCCTTGAGCAAGAACTCCTTCTGGGGAAGACATAAAGTTGTTTACACTTCTTTCCCTTTCAGAAAAACGAATAATGAAACATCACATTTGTCTAAATCCTCAAAGGCAATAGATGAAATGATTAATAGCAGCAAGGATGTGATTGACACTATACATGCAAGGCTACTGAGAAAACACCATCAGAACATCATATGTCATCGTGAAAAAATAGTGAGAATGGTATTTTAAATTCAGAGTTGAATCGTAAACAACACTTGGCTGAGAAGCTGGATTGATGTTCAAACTCTCCCAATAGTCCACTATATGATTTGGGAGACTCACATTTCACCATAATGGGTCTCAGTTTCCTCATCTATTAAATGAAAGGGAAAGGATCTTAGATGTCACCTAGGATGAATCTCTCATTTCATAGATGTGGTAATTGAGGCACAGGTTAAGATACTTGCCCCAAATAATAGAGGTGGTGAAAATTTGAACTCAGGTCCTCTAATACCAAACAAATTATTCTTTCCATTTCACTACACTGTCTCTCTCTCTCATTGCAACATGCTATACCTTTCACTATATTACATGGTTTTTGAGATTCCTTACAGATGTTTGATACGAGATGTTTGATGTCAGTATACTTTTAGAATCAGAAATATTCAGGGAAATAGGCTTGTTTTGGCATGTCACCCAAGGTGAATCACTGAATCAAAGATTCAGAAAGGATCAGAGAGGCCAATCTTCCACTCAAAGTATAATTCCCTATACATTTTCCTAGTGATCGGTCACTTGATCAACAAGCATTATTATGTACCTTTTACATGCCAGGCCCTGGGCTATACATTTAGCCTCTATCAGAATATCTCCAGAGAAAGTGTAAGTTATCTCTGGGTGTAAAAAGGTTTGCTTTATTAAGAGAAAAGCAACCCTATGTTCCCTTCCAAACAACTATAAAATCATACCACAAATCAAATTCTTTAGTGACTTAGCCAATAAAGGTCAGAGAGAGGCATTCTTTCAGCATAATACAACTTTGGAGGTTGAGTTCAGGAAGAAATTTGTGATAAGGGGCTAGAGGCTGGACCAGGGTCCACATGGATGAAATACTAGAGGTGGGACTAGGTAGGAGTGATGGAAGCAGCAGCAGTTTGGGGTTGTCTCAAGCCAAGATTGTAAGGGGATCTGGCAACTGGTTAGAAAGACAATAAAGTGGACTTTTGTGTTAGCTCTAGACACAGGACCAGACATTTGTCAAATGCATTGTATATACCCATTTCTGGGTCATAGTTCAAGGGCAGAGAGGAACACTTTCACTCAAGAGGAAGCAGGAGCTCCAAGGAGAAGTATCAATTACAGGACTTGAGGGGTCATGAGGAATAGTATCACTTGTGATCCCAACAGAATAAGGGCCTCGAGAAAAAAAAAATGTATTGCTTCCAGTCCCATGGAGACAGGGGCCCCAAGAAGCAGTGTTGATTGGAATCCAAAAGGATCAAGGACCTGCCCTGGGTAAAGATCAGCATTCAAACCAAGAGTGTAGTGACCTCTCATCTCCCCAGATCATACCATCTTAGAAGAACCAAAACCTTCCAAATCCCCAGAACTAGCTCTGAAAAAAGCAGTGCAAAAAAGACTGAAGTTAGAGACAGTGCTCTGCCACCCTGCCCAATGCTGGCAATAGAGCCTAATTTTAACATAAACTTCCAAATGAAGAAATAGGATAAGAAAATGAACAAATAGAAAAAAAAAACAGAACCTGATCATAAAAATGTGCTTGGTGACAGAGAAGATCAAGATACAAATTCAGATGAAGACAATGAAGTCAAAACAGCCACAAGCAAAGTCTCAAAGGAAAAAAAAAATATGAATTTGGTAGAAGCCCAATAAGGATTTCTGGAAGAGCTAAAAATAATTTTTAAAATGAAATAAAAGTAGAAGATGGAAATTAGATAAATAAATGAGAGCAAAGGAGGGAAATTATGAAAAGCCAATTAATGACTTGCTAAAAGAGGCCAAAAAATTGAAGAAAATAATGCCTTAAACAGACAGAAATGGCCAAATAGACAGAGGTACAAAATTCACTGATGAAAATACCTCATTAAAAAGAAGACTTGGCCAATCAAAAAAAAATAAGAAAAACTTACTGAAGAAATTTTCCTTAAAAATTCAAATTGTGCAAATGGAAGCTAATGATTCCATGAGACATCAAGAAATATATTTTAAAAGTCAAAAGAATGAAAAAAATAGAAGAATCACATTTAAAAAAATATCACTCCTTACAGAGGATGTGATGGTATTCTTAGAGAATCCCAGGGAGTCAACCAAAAAAAAAAGAAAAAAAAAGTAGTTGCAGGATATAAAATAAACCCACATAAATCATCACCATTTCTACATATATTACCAACAAAATCTAGCAGGAAGAGATAGAAAGAGAAATTCCATTTAAAATACCTGTAGAGGATAGAAAATACTTGGGAATATACCTGCCAAAACAAACAAAGGAACTATATGAATACAATTGCAAAGCATTTTTACACAAGGACAGATCTATACAACTGGGAAAAAAATATTTGTTGCTCACGGGTAGCTGGAGCTAATATAATAATGATAATTTTAGCACAGTTTATTAATTCAGTTCCATACCCCTCAAAACACCAAAGAATATTTTATAGGGCTAGGAAAAATAATAAAATTCATCTAGAAGAACAAAATTCCAAGAATATAAAGGGAATTAATAAAAAAATGTGGAAGAAAGTAGCCTAGCAGAACCAGATCAAAATTGTATTACAAAGAGTTAATCATAAAAACAATCTGATACTGGCTAAGAAATAGAAATAGGTAGATGAGTGGAATAGATTTGGAATAGAGTGGAATAGAACACAATTTGCTGTAGTCAATGACCATAGTATTATAATGTTTGATAGAGGCAAAGATTCAGGCTTTGGGAATTAGAACTCACTACTTGACAAAAATTGCTGAGAAAAATAGAAACAGTTTGTCAGAAAAGTAGGGATAGACCAACATCTTATATGGCATACTAAGATAAGGTCAAAATAAAGGGTGATATAATAAGAAAATTATGAGGGCATGGAAAATTTTATGTCAGATATATGAATAATAGAAGAATTTATGAACAAATAAGGCATAGAGAGGATCATAGGAAATAAATAGATAATTTTGATTACATTATTTTTTTTTTTACCCTCAAAACCAATCCAGGTAAGATTAGAAAGAAAATGAGAAATCAGGGAAAAATATAGCAAGTTTCTCTTTTAAAAGCCTTAATATAGAGAGAACTAAGTCAAATTTATAAAAAAGAAGAACCATTCCCAATTGATTCATGGTCAAGGTATATGAAAAGGCAATTTTCAGAAGAAGAAATCAAAGCTGTAAAAATTCACATAAATATACTCCAAATTTCTACTGATTAGAGAAATGCAGATTGAAACATACCTTTGATACCACCTCACACTTATCAGATTGGATAATGTGACGGAAAAAGAAAACGACAAATGCTGGAGGCAATGTGGGAAAATTGGGATACTAACACATTGTTGATGGAATTGTGAACTAGTGCATCCATTGTGGTGAATAACTTGGAACTATACCCAAAGGGCAATAAAGCTGTGTATACTCTTTGACTCAACAACAGCACTACTAGGTCTGTATCGCAAAGAGATCAAAGAAAAGGAGAATTGGACCTATTTGTACAAAATGTTTATGGCAGCTGCTTTCATGGTGGAAAAATAAAACTGAAAATTGAGAGGATGCCCATCATTTTCAGAATGGCTAAAAAGTTTTGATTTATGATTGTGATACAATATTATTGTGCTATAAGAAATGATGATGAGGATGGTTTGATAACCACCTGGTAAATTTATATGAACTGATGCAATGTGGAGTGAGCAGAACCAAGATAACATTGTACAAACAAAGTCACAGCAATATTGTAAGGATGATCTACTGTGAAAGACTTACACTGATCAAGATAATCATCTAAGATAATTCCAAAGGACCAAAGATGAAAAATGCTATCTGCCTCCAGAGAGACAACTGATTAACTCTGAATATATAGATTGAAGCACACTTTTTAAAAACTTTTTTTCCATCTTCCTAGTGTTTTTTTTTCTCTTTCCTTTTGCAATATGACTAACATGGCAAATTTTGCATAACTGCCCATGTATAATTGATATAAAATAGCTTTCTCAGGGAGAGGGGAGGGGCTGGTGGAAAGAAGAGAATTTGGAACTCAAAATTTTAAAAAGTAAATGTTAAATTTTTTTATATGTAATTGGGAAATACCTAATGAAGCAAAAATATATTTTAAAAAGGACAATAAAAGCACCAGATTGAGTCACAATTAGAATTAACATGACAATAGCTGGCCCCACTTCCACAAAGAAGGTTGTGCTTATGGTATTTCTTAAAGGAAAAAAAAAAAGAGAGAGACTCTCTGAATCAGAGGTGAGAAGTGAGTTTGTTTCAGTTATGAGGTATGACCTATGCTAAAGTACCAAAGTTAAAGATGGAGTGTCCTATATAATGAACAGAGAAAAGCCAGGTTTAACTATATTATAGAATGTGAGAGTGGAAGATGATGTAAAACGAAGGTGGAAAGATTGGTTTGAGCCAGGTGAAAACTCACTCCCAGAGAGAATAAATGACTTGCTTATTGTTGGATAATTAGAATGAGACAGAGACATAATCAACCCCAAGTGCTGCCCCTAAAGACTGGGGTCTCCCCACTGTCTCCTGATACTTGATTACACTAATACTTCAGGGAGACATTTTTTTTCTTTGTTTTGGTTTCAGAGCCTGTGTGAGCATTCCTCCAACTTATGCAGGTTACATCTTGTCTACACACATTAGTACATAGTCTTTGAGAGTTACACTTGTGTTCTCGTGTAATGAACTTACAGCAATATTAATAGCTGGCACCCTTGTAGCCTTTTCAGTTTTGGAGAGTAAATACCTCATTCAAACCTTCAACAACCTTGCAAGAGAAGAACTATTTAGTTTCTATAAGAGTAGGACCTCCTAGTAGGAATACTTGGTTTCCCAATTCAGATAGGCATCCATTCTTTGATTTATAATCTCAGAAAATTACCTGAGATGCTGAGAATTTCCCAGGTTCACATAGTCAGCATGTATGAAAGACAACACTTAAACAAAGATTTCCTTGACACCAAGACTGGCTTCTTATCTACAATACCATCTTGCCTCTTCCCAGTTTTCCAATTCAGGTAATAGAAGCTTGGAGTTAAATTGACTTGCCCATGTTCACACAACTAATAAATACATGAACAATATTTTAACACAGGCCTTCTTGACTTTAAAATGAGTGTTTCATTTATACAACATGGCCTCTGTCAATAAGTGGATTAACTTTTCTGGGCTTAGGCTACTGATTAGAGGATGATAAGTAGAGTCCATCATTGGAGAAGTACTTGTGGCCTTTCCATCTTGGTGAAATCTACCAGATCTTATTTGAAACTGAAACAGTGTTTGAGATCTCAAAATTACCTCCATATAACAAAGAACATTTGGAATTGGACTTTAGCAGAAAAAGGCAATGACAATTGAAAAATAAATATATTAAATGTTTAAGGGGAGTCAAGATGGTGGAGTAAAAGCAGGGACTTGCTTGAGATCTCCCCCAAACACCTCCAAAAACAGGTAAAAATATTCTAAACAAATTCTAGAGCTACAGAACCCACAGAATGAGAATGAAACAAATCTTCAACCCAAGACAACCTGGAAGGCCAACAGGAAGGGCCTATCACTCCAGGCTGGGAGCAGAACACAGTCCAGTGTGGGCCGCTCCAGCACAGCCCAACCAGAGCAGGGATAAGGGGATTGAATCATTGGCAGCTATGAAAGTATCCAGATTTTTCAACCCACATGTACCAAAGACAAAGTAGAAGCTCAGTGGAGAAACTCTGTCAGACCTGGGTGAGTGGAGCGCTCTCTGACCCAGCCACAGCACGGTGGAGGTGGCTGTGGTGGTAGCAGCAGAGGCTGCTTCCAGAGCTTGAGGCCCACAGATGGTGGGGGAAACAAGTGGCTAATCAGAGGGAGATTTCAAGGATTTGCTGGCACTGAGGCATGATTCCCTTGCTTTGCTCTGCTTGAATGTAGGTCACAGTCCTGGGTGGTAATCCTGGGGTGAGAAGGAGTGCTGATGTGTCAGAGCTTGTGGCAGCTGTGGAGAGGGAATTCTCCTCACAGATCCAAGGCAGAAAAGAGTGCTTGCGGTCACTCACAGACAAGAGCACAGGCCAGGAGAGGAGTAAATACCTCTCTTTTGATTACTTTAGAAGAACTGAAAATTTCCAGGTGTCTAGAAGTATCTCTGACAACAGATATTCACAACCCCTTAAATGTGAGACAGAGCACTCTGTACTCTGGAAGCAGAGTCCTACCTTGACAAAGATATCAAAAATCAAGTAATTGGCTGGGAAAATGAGCAAACAGAATAAAAAAGAGACTATATGATATTACTTTCATGAAAAGAAGATCAAAACGTATAAAATGTATAACCAGGAGACAATAAAGTCAAAACTCCTACATCCAAAGACCTTCAGAAAAATATGAATTCGTTGCAGGCCATGGAAAAGCTCAGAAAGAAGTTTGAAAACCAAGTAAGAGAAGTAGAGGAAAAATTGGGAAGAGAAATGAGAATGATGCAAGAAAATCATAAAAAACGAGTTAACAGCTTGCTAAAGGAGACCCAGAAAAATACTGAAGAAGATAACACCTTAAAAAATGGACTAACTCAAATGGCAAAAGAGGTCCAAAATTTAGCCAAGGAGGAGAAGAATGCTTTACAAAGAAGAATTTGCCAAATGGAAAAGGAAGTCCAAAAGCTCACTGAAGAAAATAATTCCTTAAAAATTGGAATGGAGCAAAGGGAATCTAATAACTTCATGAGAAATCAAGAAATTACAAAACAGAACCTAAAGAATTAAAAAAAAAATAGAATACAATGTGAAATACTTCATTGGAAACACCACTGAACTGGAAAACAGATCCAGGAGAGAGAATTTAAAAATCATTAGAATATCTGAAAACCATTATGCAAAACATAGCCTAGACATCATCTTTCAAGAAATTATCAAGGAAAACTTCCCTGATATTCTAGAACCAGTGGGTAAAATAGAAATGAAATGAATCCATCAATCACCTCTTGAAAAAGATACCAAAAGAAAATCTCCTAGGAACACTGTAGCCAAATTCCAGAGCTCCCAGATCAAGGAGAAAATTTTACAAGCTTCCAGAAATTAACAATTTGAGTATTGTGGAAACACAATCAATATAACAAAAGATCTAGCAGCTTCTATATTAAGGGACTGAAGGGCTTGGAATATGATATTCCAGAGGTCAAAGGAGCTAGGATTAAAACCAAGAATCACTTACCCAGAAAAACTGAATATAATACTTCCAAGCAAAATATGTATGTTCAGAGGGGCGGAGCCAAGATGGCAGCTGGAAAGCAGTAACTGGC
>CM053624.1:345921974-345939969 GCA_028646595.1 Phalanger gymnotis
AGAAGATTACCCACTGGCCTCAAGTCCTTGCTCGGCACTCTTGGGTCCACACATGGGCCGGCTCTGCTTCTGGGTCAGCTCTGCTTCCGCAGCTCCTGCTTCGGCTTGGGCTGTAGCTGTCTCTTGGCTCGCCTCTCCTCTCAGCCTCCAACCCCAACTCAGTGATCAAGTGCTGGGAGCTCGCCTTCAGGGTGCCTCCTCACCTCCTCCTTTGGTCCCAAGTCTAAGAAAGGCTGCTAGAGGCCGAGGCACCAGCAGGGGAAGTTTGCGCCCTCACTTTGTTCCAAGACCTCTCTCCGCTTCGTGGCGACAGTGCTGAGACGCCCTCCTCCCAGCCGAGCCCTTGGGGTCATCAAGCGCCACCTGAATGACCAGAGCCCATTGGTTCCAGAATTGGCCCCTACCCCAAGGACACTGGGAGGCTCACATCCACATAGACTAGGTCAACACCCAACAGAGCATGGCTGTGGAGTTAACACCTCCCCTTAGCCAGCCCCACCTTGTGCCCCACCTCAGTCAGCAATCCACACCCACATAGGTTTTACACCTAATAGGGCTTTGGGCCTGGGGCTTAGCACTTAGCAAGATTCAATGAAATAGCTGAATCACTCAAAGCAAACAAGCCAAACTCCTCAAGGGCACCTGTTGAACTAAGTGCTAAGGAGCCCATTTTGCTTACCAACACAGAAGGAAAGCGCTATGTGCTTTCAAGCTCACTGACTCATCCTTATGAGGATTCAGAGTGATTTTTAGTTATCAGAGCCCTCTGGGTAGAAAATGACTGTAGTGTGGTGTTTTCTTTCCACGTGGTCTTTAGTTGGAGCCTGCTGCTCGGCTCAATCTGCAGTTTTCTGCACCCAACTTCCAACACTGGCAAGTCTTTCAAATATGATCATTGACCCTTCATTCCCATTCTCTTTGCTGTAGACGGGTGAATGCTATCTCAAGGCATTCCCTTTTTAGGGTCAAAGCCTCTCAGAATCTTCCCAGCATTATTCCTCTTTTGCTTCAACCTGGTCTAAAATGGGGGAAGAGGGTTGGGGTAGGATTCAGTAGGCAAAACAGGGAAGTAACATTTCCTTTAGGATTCATATAGATGAGTTACTTGAGGTCTGGTGACTTGACAAATATTCCTCACATAGTAGGTAACACAGCTCAAATTTGAACTCTTTTACACTAACTCCAAACTCAGTACCCTACCTAGTTCTGCTCTATTGGATGCCTGGCATAGCTCCTAATGCTGATACACAGTGAAATCAACACAGGTGAAAGGGCAAATTCAAGTTTTCTTCCTGGTCAGGCCAGCTTTAAAAATAATCCCATGAGCAGCCAATTGCTACAATGTTAATATCTTTCATTGAGTTACTCCACATGTATAATTCAAAAGGAAAAACCAAAATTCCTAACAACCTATAATGGCATTGGTGAGATATTAGCCAAATGTAGAAATTAAAGAAGATAAACTGTTCAGTGTCCAGAAGAGGAACTATGCTATGTGCTGAGAATATTGAAGACCAGAACTAGTCACTGAGTCACATGAGTTCACTTATTCCTACAGCTACTCATGACTCAAGAGAGATGTTTGTGCATTTTGTTCTAATATATCATTAGTGATAACGATTATATCACTTGCATTGGCAACCTAATCTTTTTTAGTGTAATCTTCAATAACTAAAAGTGGGAAATTCCTTCTTTGTGCCTAACTTGAATTTCCTGCTGTAATTCAAATACAGAGTCAAGTGTTGTGAGGGATTTAGAGTGATTAAGGGGAAAACAAAACAAAACAAAAACCCTTTCTCTAAGATTTTGTCCCATCTCTGATACATAACTACCTTTAAAACCTTGGGGTGGGGAGGGTGTGGGAGGGGGACATGTAATGGCAATATTATTGTCTTTGGTGACTGAGAATCTAGCTTCAGTATTTGGCTTTGCCTGGGGAAAATAATTTAATTTCACTGGCCCACAACTGGATTGGATTAACTTCAATAATAATTAGCATTCACACAGTGTTTAAGACTTGCAACACTTTTTACAAAAAAATATCTCATTTTATCCTAAAAATAGTCCTGAGAATTGTTATTTTTATCCCAAATTTACTGATAAAGAAACTGAGGCAGTTCATATTCATACAATTGTTATATATTTAAGGCTGGGTTTGAACTCCTCTCTCTGGTGGTAGGTCCAGTATTCAATCCACTACAGGGTGTTCCTAAAGTCTGGACACATAGGCAATTGATGGCAATGTGGAGTTATTGCATCAAGTTCATGTGAATCTTGCAAAGCGCATCAACCTTTGCATAACAAATGATGGAAATCATATTGAAGATGTTATTTATTAATATTCCAATTAAACAAAAATTTCATTCATTTCATTACTTGAAAATATGCATTTTTGCCTATGTGTCCAGACTTTAGGAACACCCTATATATTGCCTAGTTGTCTAGGCACCATCCAGCTCCAAGTGTAAGACCCCAAGGCATGAAGCCTGTCTCATTCTCAGTTTCCTAAGTTTTAATATCAGAGGATTAATTTGAATAATTTCTAAGGCACTTTCCAGCCTTAAGACCTGAGGATTGTAGGTGACCCCTAGAGTCAACAATTTTAAGATTAAATTATAATTTAAATTAAAATTAGGGTGGTCTGGATCATTTATAGGTCATTATCAGCAAACCTCTAAATGCATTGTCAACTATTCAATTACATAGTTATAGTCAGGAGAAGAAGGGTACAGAGACATTACATGATTTGACTAAGGTCAGTATGTGGCAGTGGCAGGATTGAAACTCAAATTATGCTACCAAGGATAGTCCTTTGTTAATTCCACTTAACTTCATCTTACCCATAGATGATAAAGTCATAGATCTGGCCAAAAAACAAACAAACAAACCACAATAGCAAAAAAAAAAAATGGTAGTGCTTCTCTATGGTAAAATATTAGGGAAAACAGATATTCCATGAACATTTTCTTGTAGGTTTGTAGGTGACTACAGCCAGTATTATTTGTCCTTTAAATCTGAAGATGACACTGTCGAGTAGTTCCTTCCCTGGGTGTCTGATTATGACTGTAAAATCAATATTTAACCTCATTGTCTTCCCTGTCTATTTGCTTCCTATGTGGCAGTGAAATAAGTAGTCAGAGCTGTGGTTCTTTTCACAGTTGATGGCCACAGAATCCGGCCTCAGGCCAATGGCTCATGTTTCTACATATGATTCCCTTTCTATTCGACTTGTGGGTGATGGTGCTTATACAATAGCTTTATATCTTTAAGCTATTCTAGTCACTGCGAGTTCCCTTCAAAACTAGGGAACATTACTTCTTTATGGCTAACCTTATGCTCTCAATACAGAAACTCCTCTAATACTGCTTGCTTTTTAATCAGAAAAATGTTAACTGGGTCAGTGGCTGTCATTGAATGAACAGTCACATGATTACGTGACACACACTTGCAACCTCATTGGTCAGTTCAAGAAAGGCTATGCTGAAATGGTCAACTCTCAGTTATCTGAATTAACCTTTTTTGGGGGGGGGGATTTTTCACATTCCATTGAGAATTATCAACTGCTTCATTCTCAGTGGCTGGGCGAGACTCTCAGAAGTTATTTATAGGATCCCTGGATCATAGATTTAGTGTCAGAAGAGATTTTAGGGGTCATATAATAGAACCCCATTATTATATAGATGACAAACCTGAGGGAGAGAGTGGCTAAATGACTTGTCTAAGGTCACAGAGGTAGTATGTGGCATATCTAGAATTCAAACGCAAGTCCACTTACTCTAAATCCAACACCCTTTCCAATGGATCATGATATTTTCCTTAGAATGTTTCCTTTTCTTGGAAAGGAAGAGGGTTTTATATGAGAACAGTGAATAGAAATGAGCAAAACAGCAGCATGTGAAGCCATAATCCTAAAAGAAAAGTGAGAAAATCAAGTGCCTTTGTTCACAGGACCAATAGAAACTGAAGACATGGTTCAGGAGACAGGCATGGAGCTAGGGCAAGGGTAACAGACTGGGCAAGCCAGTGTTCATAAAGTCAAGAGTTGGGATCAGGATATTTACCAGTTAGGATTTGATTTTCTGTTCCGAAAAGTAAGATAAGTGGAAAACCAAGTTCTGTTCAGTTACGTGAGGAGAAAATATAGACTCCCATGCTAACCAGCAGTAGGAAAACAGAATTCCCTCAGCCACCCACCACCAAAATGGTTGTATTCATGAATCTGATTTTATTATTAAGCTAAATAAAACTTATTTTATTTAAAAATCATATCCTTCCTTAGGAAAGATAGTTGGAAGTAACCATGAATGCAATCTAGTTTAACATCTCATGTTATAGATGAAGAAACTGGGATACAGGAAAGTTAAATAAATTTTCTACTATCCCACAAATAGTAAGCATGAGAAGCAAGTTTCGAAGTCAGGCCTTATTGCTCCAGAGCATTTCTGTAATTTTGTCCTCTTAGATACTCCACCTGTTATATTGTTTACAATTTTGCTGTGTCCCAGTTTATTGATTCATTACATTCTATCGCAAAAAAAAAAAGACAGTAATGTGTATCTATTGCAAAAAAAAGACAGTATACGTATGGACATACATCCATGTATGTATGTGTGTATATGTATATATGTATGTATTTTTGTGGCCATACTGCTAAAATTGACTTTTCTATTATCAAAGATTTGTATTTTTATGGTCATATGACTATGCGATATTATGTTTCATATACCTTTAAATCTATGACCTTATGACTAGGTTGCCTCAGTTCATTCCATAATTAACATTTATTGACTAGATTTTAATTATGCCTATAGGCTTCTCCAAAAGCTAAGGATCCTTCAAAATATACAACCCAATGTAGAAAATTTTATCTGCCTAGTAGATAACATTTTTGAGTTGGTAAGGATGTGGGTTTTTATACTAGCAATTTGGATCTAATCGCCTAATACTTGTCCTTATAAACTAAGCTAAACACCCAGGCTACCAAAACAGATCTCAAATCCGGTCCAATATTATCTACAATTGCCAAGATTAAATCCACCCAAATCTGAGTTTCTAATGGAAATGCCCCCTCGAGAAACATTATCCCAAAACCAGGAAGAGGCAGGAAACCTGAGGCAGAGATTTCCCCTTCAGGGTTGTATAACTTTATTCTGCATTTAATGTGGGGTTTAAAGCTCCTGCTGTTTGATGGGTAGTGTTCAACTCCCGAGCAAGAATGTGCTGCACATCGGAAATGAGGAGCGGTGAGAATTCCATTCCCTCTCCCGTCACATTAGCGCCAGGACTCGCTCTTCAAATGTTTCCTGCTGGCTCCCAGCGAGCACAGGAAGCAATGTTCTGGTGATTAAGCAGCAATATCGTTATAGGAGCCAAATGAATAATCATTGTGTTAATGAACTTTATCTTAGGAAAGATTAGTTTTTTAATGTTAAGCCTCTTGCAGTATGAAAGAGAAAATGGATTTCCATTTCATTTAATCAACCTGAAGATGTTAATCATTTCTACAATTTCATTTCCGTGCAGCGAACATTTCCCTGAGTCTTCCCATGCCGGGACTTCAGTGGGAGGCTGGAGCATCTCTTTGATGGGTCAGAAAAACTCTCTCCAATAATAGAGACATAGAGCCTTTCCACCCGAGGTGATTTGACTTAACAATGTCTGCCTTTGATTGGATAGATTGGCTGGTAACAAGTGACATACTGTTCAATAATTAGTAGTAACCATGTAACTGTCCGAAGATCACAGATTTAAAGCCGGAAAGTACCTTACGGGTTGCTATGTTCAGATACCTCATTTTGCCAGTGAAGTATCTGAAAACTAGAGAGATTAAATTATTTGCCCAAGGTTATGCAGCTAGGATGTAGGAGAGCTGGGATTTGAACCAGGGTCCTCTGATCCTCTAGCCAGTGCTCTTTCCACTGAATCATGCTATATCTTACTATGAAACAATTTTCATCACTCCCTGGATGTTGGAAGTGTTTGTACTGAATATTAAACATATATACATGCACGTATATGTGATAATAAACATAGCATTATATGTATATGTGTGCATGATTATATATCTGCATATATGTAAATGTGTTGAGGTATACCTGCATATATGCATATGTATATATTTGCATAATATGTATGTACATATACATACATATGTTTATAGTCCTGGGGAAATTATGGTCAGATTTGAGAGTAGAGGCAGAATAGAGAGGACCTTGCATGACAAACACATTTTAACTGAGTGTTTCTGCCATCTAGGTGCAGGTTCAGTAGTTCTGACTTGTCAAAAAGTTCTCCCATCAGTCTCTAAAAGTTGGTGCCTTGGTGCAAACCACTCATTTCTTTGCTGTGATTATGGGTCTATTTTTGCCCTCAACTAATTTGAAACTTCAGAACACAAAATATTCATTAAGTTTCCGAGCCATTCCTTTCATGAACTTTCCCATAAAGAAAAGAGTGTTTTATAAAGCTCTATGAAATATTGCTTTTCTTTAAATAAAAAAAGATACAAGATGTAACTCAAATGTCTCCACACTTGAAATTACAAGTCTTTGAAATGTCTACAAACTAGTGCATTATCCTTCAAGGAACCTCTTGTCACAGGATTATAGATTTATTGAAAAGGAATTTAGTGGTCCTCTGGTCCAACCTTCCATTTTACAGAAAAGGAGATTGAGACCTAGAATCAGTGACTTGACCAAGATCACACAGACAGTAAGTGAGAAAGTCAGTATCTGAACTAGTCTTCTGATCAGGTGTTCAGGTTACAAATCCAGTGATTATTTTTTTTCTTCTTCCACAACGTATAATATTTTGTTATGTTATAATCTTATATAATAACATAATATAATAGATTTTACGGATCATTCAGTCTAATCCCCTCATTTTCCAGATAAGGGAACTGGGCTGGAGAGAGAAGGAGTCATTAATCTAAGATCACACAGGTAGATAATGATTATTTTTTATCTTTGTATAATATTTTATTACTTACAAAATACTTTCCTTCCAGCAAACTTATGAGTTAGCAGGCAAACAGACAGAGGGTCAGATAATCCAAATGACTTGACCACAGTCAGACAACTCTTAAGCTGCCTAGGACAGGAGAAATTAGGAGAAGAGATGAGAAGAGATAATGAAAGCTTAAGCTGAATTTCCTTATAAATTTCTTCTCCTAAGATAGGGGTCTTAGCATCTCGGAGAAAGCAGTCCAAAATATACTACCTAAATCCAAACCAGTAACGGGAATAGAAAATACTTCAAAAAGGCAATCAAGAGAAGACAACTTGGAACAAATAGAGCCTCTAAAATCAGAGAATGACAGTATTTGAAAGGACTCCAGACAGAAATCCCCTTCCACAACATCTCTGAGAAGTCAATGAACGAGTAAGTTGATGAATGAATAAAACACTTTCATTAAGCATTTACTCTATGCCAGGCAATGAGCTATAAACTAGATATACAAATAAAGAGTGAGACAGATCCTACCATCAAGAAGTTTATATTCTAATAGGTATCTAAATAGTATAGCAAATAGAGTCCTGGGCCTGAAGTCAGGAAGACTTGAGTCCAAATTCAGTCTCAAATACTTCCTAGGTTTTTGACCCTGGACAAGTCAGTTCCTTCCTTAGTTTCTCCAGCTATAAAATAGGGATAATAGCAACACCTACTTCTCAGAGTTGTCATGAAGATCAACTGAGAACATATTTGTAAAGTTCCACATAGTTCCTGACACATAGTAGGCCCTTAAAAAATGCTTATGTGTTCTGCACCCACCTAGTAGTCATTGGATACATGTAAAATGGAGTGGTGGCCCAATAAGTGGTATTTTTCTTTTTCTCTGGAATGACTCAAGCATGCTGAGTGTAGTGAAAAGGGTGACAAGTGATATACCCTTCCCATAAGTAGTATTAGTATTGATTTGATTAAGCTTCTATGAATAAAAGGTAGAAAGTTTGAGAGAGGGTATGCTTGTTAGAAGGGGTAAGGATACTAGAAAATAGTCAAGGAGAAGAGCTTGATAGAATGAAACATGATCTGTGCTCTAAAACTGGCATACTCCATCATCAATTAGGCCAGCTTGGCCCCACAGCACAATTTTCCAAACTGATTTGGTAAGTCATGTGTTCATCTATGTTTTGTTAGTAGACTTCCAATGAATGTGAACCCAGCAACTCCCAAGGCCATATACATTCATTTCAACAGCTCTAATTATTGAGGAGTTTTTCTTTGTATTGAATCAGCATAATAAAATAAAATAAAATAAATATAAATAAAAAATAATAAAATAAAATAAAACAACATAAATCTGTTTGCAGCATCTACTCTTTGGTTATTGTTCTGCCTTATGGAACAGGTACCCAAACAAAATCCCCTTTACTTTAAGGCCCTTTGAAAACTTGAAAAAAGCTGTCTTATCTCCTATAAACATTCTCTTCCCCATGCTAAATATCTCAATTTCCTTCAACTTGTTTTTATAAGGCATGCTTTTCCCCATGATGCCCTCATAAAACCCTACTATCTTTTTATGGAATCATCTAGTTTATCAATGTCCTTGTCTTAAGGAAATCGTTGAAACATATAGGAAAGCTTTAGTTTGATGCAATTTGATTTTACAGATGAAATTCAAGTGATTAAGTTGTCCAAGACCACACAGATCATAGGTGGCAGAACTAGAATTATAACTCAGGTTTCTGACTTCAAAACCAATGTTCATTTCACCATAACATGATGTTTCCTAAAACGTGTCACCAAGAACTGAATGTAATCTACTAAATTAAGCCCACAGCATTAGGTGACTTGACCAAGTTCATACAGGTTGTAAGTTGCACAGTAAATCTAGGTATGTCTATCCCATATTTGTTTTTGTGTTCTAATACAAACATAAACTGTTTTGTTTATTATTATTAACTTTCATCTGCTTAGATTCCTCCCATTCTTTAACATTTTTGGTTTTTACTCTATCATTCAATGTGTTAATTAATCATGTAAAGTAAATGGTATGCTAAGTTTTCCTATAATGCTTGATTTGGAAATTTTAATTTGTTCCAATGTAGTTCATATTTTGTTGTTCAGTCATTTTTCAGTTGTGTCTGATCCTTCATGATGCCCTTTGGGGTTTTCTTAGTAAAGATATTGGAGTGGTTTGTCATTTCCTTCTCTTGCTCATTTTACAGATCAGGAAGCTGAGGCAAATAGGATTAAATGACTTGTCCAGGTCCACAAAGCTAGTAAGTGTCTGAGAATGGATTTGAACTCAGGTCCTCTTGGCTCCAGGTTCAGTGCTCTATCCACTGTGCAATCTAGCTGCCTCCAGTAATATATTAGGGAATGTTTTTAGCATAATGGAAATTTTGACTTGGCTTATGCATGCATTCTTATAGGAGAAAGGGTGAGGATTTAGAAAATTGAACCATTTCACTATAACTCGCAACCCTTCTGACATCCACTTCCACAAGTCAAGATTAAATGACATGTGTGTGTGTGTGTGTGTGTATGTATGTGTATCTTCCGGTCCAATAGGAGCTGTGGATGAAGAAAGACTGGTCTGACCACCTCCCTCCCTTTTTCTGCAATGGCTTCCTGTCCCCTTGGACTAGAGTTGTGACCTGCCCAACTTTCCCAAGACTTTTTATTAGACCTGGCTGGGGAACTGGGATGCAGGACAAGCAAAATCTTGGGGTTCTCTATAGCCAAAGACCAGTAACTCTGCCACTTTTTATTATAGTCTTTATATATTTTAATCATTTAACATGTATAAAATTCTGCTACTCTTTTTATTAGATTTTTATCATTTTTTATTAGTCACTGAAGTGTTTTATTTAGCATTGTGCCCCAAATCCTCTTTTTATAAGCCCTGTGGTTCTTTTGCTCAATTTTGCATACTGTGATGCTTTGTGAGAAAACATATGCCATTTTATAGTAGAGCTGACTATCTGCAAATTTAATAAGCATGTCGTCTATTTATTTTGCTCAAGCCATAGATAAAAAAATATCAAACAGCAAATGGCCAAAGGCACACCCCTGCCATATCGTAATAAGGATGTCTTTCCTGACTGATATGGGGTTATTAATGACCAGTCGTTGGGTTGGAACATGAAAGTGGTTCCAATATAATTCTACTACCTTCCAGTTCACCTATCTCCAACATTCCGTTAAATAGCATGGAAGACTTTATCAAATGATTCACCAAGAACTGAGTAAATCTGTCTAAGAATTTTCCTATAGTTTTGATAATTACAAAACATAACGCAAAAAAAAGAAAATAAAGGAGTATGAAATGACCTGATTCTGATGAAGACATGTTAATTCATAGTGATAGCCACTTAAAATTCTCAAAACACCCCATCTAAAAATGTATCACTATGGGAACATATCTGTCATTTCATTAGCGTGAGTATCCTCTTCATGAGAAAAATTGGGACTCATTCGTTCCTACATATCCAGGAGAAAATCTACTACACAATATACTGGAGACATTCTTCTGGGTTGTAAAGTATTTTGTGGTTTCCAATGTAGTTCCCAGGTTCTACATTTGTCATCTCTCTGTGTTGTAGCACAACCAATCTTGTTTCTTTTCAGATCATGCGTATCCTTGATATCTTTTAAGCTACTCTTTGTGCTCATCCAAGTTGGTAACATACTGAAGTTTGTTGTCTCTATGTTTTTAATTGTCCCTTGTGTCACCTGAAATATTGATTCTTTGGAAATTATGTTTCATGACAGAGTCAAGCCAATATTGGTTTTGAAAACTCAGGCTTTGAAGACAGGAGCATAATGGGATCACTGAAAACATTATATAATTTCCCCAAAGTAATCCAGCCTGGGATCACTGAAAACATTATATAATTTCCCCAAAGTAATCCAGCCTGTACTCCTACTTTCATTCAATTCTAGCCTCAGGCCACTACTACACTGCAGTGACATTCCAAACACTGGAGGAACAGCTCAATGGGCTAACCATCCACATACATGCCATAACCTAGACAGTTTGAAAGTATTATTTTTAACGTATGTGTCTCCATTTTAGGTGGTCTGGGAGTGCCCAAAGCCTTATTACAGAAGCATAGAACAAATGCTTGAGTCATGCGAACCATGTAAGATATATATAAACTATGACTTGTAAGCTATAAAATTTTAGTACCTACTGAATACTTGATAAGGTTTGACCTGGAGGTTAGAATTATCCATCAGAAGCCTGCTATATTTTGTCAACAAATCCCCATATAACAAATTTAGACCTCAATATATCTTGAAGAAGCCAACCACAAAAAATGACATTGGAACCTGACCATGATCACAGACTGAACTATTTTCCATAGTTGTCTCCTCACAATTTTAATCCATAATTACTTAAGAATAGCCATTTTAATATATGGTGCTATGCCAATTATTCTCAATCATCAAGTAGCATGAAAAGAAAATTTCCAAAACAAAGAAACTTAAGAGTCCAAAATCATGTGGGAATAGTTCAAGGTACATCTCATTCCTGGGTTCCTGTCTGTTACTAGAGTTTTACCTATTAGCAAATCATCAGTGGACAACATATATATATATATATATATATATATATGCATATATATGTGTGTGTGTATATATGCGTATATATGAATGTTTATTCAACTATGCACCACCCCCATTCAATTGATCATAGAAATACTATATGAAAAAGAATGATAGTGGCTTGTCCCAAGACCATTAATCACAGTAAAAAAAATAGAATACCAAAGTAATAACTTAAAAGATAGTCTTCCACAGTAACTCAAGAGCTTGTCTAAGAGTCAGGAAGATCTTCGTTCAAATGTTGACCCTGACACAGTTGGTTATGTGACCTTGGACAAGTTGCTTAATCTCTTGGTGCCTTGAGACAACTCTTTAGTGTTCTAAATTGCCTATCACGTATTGATCTGCATTCATAAAAGGAGTTTCCTTCTTGGAGTTGCCGATTCCAATGAAATACCAAGCCTTGTATAATAATAAGAATAAAAAGAAGATATCATGTGTCGTAATATGATGTGATATGATATGGCACAACATGATACTCCTGACATGAAATGATATAACTATAACATAGTATAGGGTAAATAATAGACTAGGGTATAGTAGGATGTGATATATAATCTTACGATGTAACACAAAATAATTTAATATAATATATAATATCTAAATGTATTTTCAAACTATAAATCTGTGGTTTCATGTTGACAAGGGGGAAACATGGCAGAACTAGGAAATAATGGGAGATAGGAATCAAGCAAAAATCACATTTCCCAAAATGAATGGAAGCCGGACAATGGAGGCAATAGATTCTATCATATTTGTTTTCTGCAAAAGGTTTTGTTTTGTTTGGTGAACTCTTTCCAGTGATTTCCCTCTTACTAAATACCTGCTTCTCAGATCACTCTCCAAACTCCTCACCATTAACTCTCCCAAGCTGAATCTCAATTTATTTCACTGAAGCAACTCTAAGGTATCTGGGCCTGTAGATTACTTCTTGTCCTTGTGAAAATTTGTAACACCTCCCAATTTTTGTTATCTGGCAGGTTAATCTATCTCTTCTTCCTTCTCAACTGTTACTAAATCAGTATAGCCTTTTCTGTTAGTTTTATGGAAATTCTATCCAATTGATATTTATTAAAACCTACTAAGTAGAAAGCGACTACTCTTAATATTAATTGAAATATAGGTATAAATCCCAAATGAGTGGAGAAAAGATCTGCAGATTAAATATTAGGATTATCTGGGGCTTTGAAATAGATCATCCTCTAAATCAGATGGGAGAATGCTGCTAGGATAAGGGAGGTCAAAGGAAGATTATTCTGTCACTTTAAAATATATCCTATTTAGTTTCATTGTAGCTTTTTCACTGGTCACTTATAAGCAACTGTGACCTGAGAATGAGACTATGTTTAAAGGCAATAACTTGACTACTCTTCAGTCACTCTGCAAAGAGTCTTCACTTTTGGGCTATAATAGAATACTGTTTTTTCCTTTCATATAATAACTTTATTTTTACTTCTTTGTGGTCCTGTGACAAATACTTGTTTAGAACTGAACTCATGTTCTTCTGAGGATTTGGTGTCTAGAAGTATTCGGGGAACAGTTTGCTATTTCTCCATGGTACCATCCTTTTAGCAATAAATGGAGTGTTGGCTAATTAAAGGGTTTTGCTGACATAGCTTTGTATCAAATATGGTCCAAAAGGAATCGTATTAAGGCTTCACTTTCAGATATAACAAGGTGGGTGAGTCAAAGCACTCTGATTATTTGTGGTAAGGAGACACAAGGGTAGCATGTAAAACTAAAATCCACAGGCAAACACTGACACTAATCTAAGATAGTAGCCTCAATATCAGCTCTCCTCAACACCCAAAGCTTTAAAAAAAAGAAAGAAAACTAGAATTGTTGACAAGGAGAGCAATGAGGTGTGTTACTTTGATTATATCTAACTTTATTTCCCTCCTCAACTCAAATTAGGAGAGAATTATACCAGGAAGAAATAGTAGGATGAGAAAAAGGAGAAACACAAGGTCCAGAAATTGTATTAATGAGAAAAGTAAGTGGGTAAGCAATATTTGACTTAAAAATATCAATTGAGTGGCCCAATTAAACCAAAGAATTTGCAGTTATAGCTTTTGAAAGTAGGGAATCCTGAAATATATGTTTAACTCCTGTGCCAAATTGCTGCAGAAAAACATATTTGACTCACATAGGCCAGGTTCAACAACAGGCAATTCTTTAAAATATTCTCTGCAGGCTTATAGACTTACCACTGGGAATATCAGAATTTGTTTTCTGTCTAATATGCCCCTAGATCCCATGAACATAGCAAAATGAAAGATGAATTTTAGGACTTTTTTTTAACCTGACAGAAAATAAAATGTGCTCATGATTGAACCTCACAATAATCTAAAAATTCCTCTTTGCTCTTTTTTAGGCCTTTCCCTTCCCATAAATCTCTGTAGTTGCTGAGAATTATAACACTATTCCAAGTATTGTGTACCATTTCTGTAATATATAATATGTGTGTGTGTGTTTGTGTTTGCTGTGTGTGTGCATGTGTGTGTATACACACATGTATGAAACCAAAACAAAATGTGAGGTTTTTAGGACATCTAGAAACTTTCTCATCTGGTAGGTTTTAAACTTCCTTTGGGACCTACACAGTCCATATGACTCACAACTACCAATGAATTAATTTGGCCTAATTGGTTCTCTGTATCATGCTTCTCATCACTATTGCTTCTTCTTTTCCTGTGCATAACTGGTGATGGCTCGTTCTATCATTCTGTGCTCAGTCTGGCCCTGACACCTTCATTATTACATCTGAGACTACTAGTCATTGTGTCTTTCCACATCAGTATTTATTTCTCTTTGACTCCAGAAATTAATGGGGAATATTCTGTGGTTCCCTGAAGGAGAATTATGAATATTCAAGTTTCATTCTGCGGAACTGAATCATTGTTTACATGAAAATTTGTAAGTGCTCACTTAGTAGTAATATAGGTAATTGCTAGTCTTAAGTGAAAGTCAAAACAAGGGTCTCATAAATGGGAAAATGAGGAACTAAGAACAAGAAAAATTTGGATCATGTCAAATAAATTTATGCCTGTCAAAAAGAAGAAAGAAGAGGGAAAGGAACTTGAAAATCTGCTACACGGACAAGATTATTTCTTTGGTAAACAGAACTGCATTCTTTGTTTCCTCTCATTTCATTGACAGTTGATATAGGAGAAGGGTAGGGTCCTAAGGGCTTTAAGGTGTACCTTAAAATCTGCTCAAGACAGAATACCATTTAAGGTAGGCCAAGTAATTTACATGGGTGTACACTGAAAGAGTCAATAGAAATAGTCTCACCCAGGAGGAAATCTTTCTAGCCCTTTACCACCTGCTCTGGGCTGGGCCTGTATCATTATAATATCTGATATTTCCATGCTACTTCATATATGTGACTTATTGTGATCCTCATGATGACACTATGAGGTAAGTATGACAAACAATCTCTCCTTTAGAGATGATGACATGAGCTCATAGCTAAGATACTCACTGTAGCTACAGAGGTGATTGTAACTAGTGAAACAACTAAACCAATTGTGGTACACGAATGTAATGAAATATCACTATGCCACGAGAAATGACAAATATCAAACAACTTAAAGAGGAATTCAAAACTTATCCGAATGGAGGAAAATGACGTAAGCAGTATAAG
The DNA here is from genome assembly GCA_028646595.1 of Phalanger gymnotis. Taxonomy (NCBI): domain Eukaryota; kingdom Metazoa; phylum Chordata; class Mammalia; order Diprotodontia; family Phalangeridae; genus Phalanger; species Phalanger gymnotis. Next base: position 345,937,177 of record CM053624.1, read on the forward strand.
GAAAACAATATACACAATGACTACAACAATGGAAATAAGAAGAAAAACAAAATGAAATTTAACCACTCTCTAATTATACTGATCAAATTTGACCCTAAGGAAAAGGAAAAAAAGGATACATTCCTTCCTTCCAGAGGCAGGGGACATTGGAGGTGAAATAATATATATATATAATGTCAGATTCAATTGATATCTTGGTTATATTTGTTGAGAGGGGACAATATACTTGGAAATAAGGATAGTATTACACAAAATGATGATTACTATCAATATATGCCTAGATCTTCTCTCTCTCTCTCTCTCTCTCTCTCTCTCTCTCTCTCTCTCTCTCTCTCTTTCTTTTTCTCTCTCCCCACCCCTCCCTCTCTCCTTCTCTCCTCTCATTTATCTTCCTACCTATGTGCTTACTTGTATTATAGATAGTCAGATGTAGGAAACAATCATTTAATAAGAACTTAATATGTGGGGAGGAGGAGCCAAGATGGAGGAGTAAAGGCAGGGACTTGCCCAAGGTCTCCCCCCTCCAAATACCTTAAAAAATTACACTAAACAAAGTCTAGAGTAGCAGAACCAACAAAAAGACAGAGTGAAACACATTTCTGACCTAAGACAACTTGAAATATCTGCAGGAAAAGTCTGTTACACCAGGGTCAGAGTGGGGTGCAGACCAGGACGCACCAGAATATCGCTGGCCCCAGCGAAGCAGGAGCAAGCCTTGAGAGTGACTGAATCAGCAGTGGCAGCAGCTGCTTCCAGAGCTCTTAGCCCACAAAGAGTAAGAGGGTTGAACAACTGGTCAGAAAGAGTTTACAGGAGTCTCTTTGCTAGAACTGAGCCAGGATTCTGTTGCTTTGCCCATATTCAGATCTGGGTCATAGTCCTAAGTGGCCATCTCAGGGTAAGGAGGAACACTAACCTAACAGAGCTTGCAACAGCAGTGGAGAAGGAAACCTCTTCACATTTCCAGGGCAGAAAAGAGTATTTGTGGTCACCAAGAGAGTAGTAAACACCTCTTCTTAGGTGATAGGATCTTGGAAGAATTGAAATCTTACAGGTCCCTAGAAGTATCCCTGAAAACAACTGCATGAAACTCTTGAAGCTTAGGACTGTGTGCCCTCCACCATAAAAAGCAGAGGCCCACTTTAATAAAAAGTTAGAAGTCAATTAATAGGCAGGGAAATGAGCAAATGACAGAAAAATAACTGACTATTGAGAAATTACTCCGATGACAAAGAAGATCAAAACATACTCAGAAGGAGACAACAAAGTCAAAGCTGCTATAACCAAAGCCTCCAAGAAAAAAATATGAATTGTTCTCAGCCCATGGAAGAGCTCAAAATGGATTTTGTAAATCAAATACAAGAGGTAGAGGAAAAATTGGGAAGAGATATGAGAGTGATGCAAGAAAATCATGAAAAAATGAGTCAACAGCTTGGTAAAGGAGATAAAAAATTATATACTGAAGAAAATAACACCCTAAAAAATGGACTAGTGTGGGGCAGAGCCAAGATGGTGGCTGGAAAGCAGAGACTTGTGTGAGCTCCCCCTCACATCCCTCCAAAAACCTATAAAAAATGGCTCTGAACAAACTCTAGAATTGCAGAACCCACAAAATAGCAGAGGGAAGCAAGGCTCCATCCTAGGACAGCCTGGATGGTCACTGGGTGAGGTCTATTGTGCATGGAGCTGGGAACTGAGGAGAGCAGAGCCGAGCATGGGCAGTGGCAGGACCAACCAGACCAGGAGCCAGGTGGAACAGGCCCTAGCACCATGAATCAGTGAGCTGTTACAGTTACCAGACTTCTCAACCCAAAAACACCAAAGACAACAGAGAAGGTCAGTGGGAAAAGCTGGAGGGAGTGAAAGGAGTTCGCAGTTTGGCTATCGCCCCAGAGGAAGAGCAGGTGGTGCAGCTACAGAACTACAGCTGCAGTTGCTTCTAGCCCCAGGCCCAACTGGTGGGAGGAATTAAGTGGTGGATCAGAGCAGGAATGCAGAGCCTGCTTAAGATTTGAGTCAGGTCTGGGTTGGTGGTTCTTGGGGAAGGAGGAGTGCTGGTGTGGCAGAGCTGGCTGTATAGAAATAGCTCTGAAAACAACGGCACATCCCCTCAATCTTGGAAAAAAGTACTCTTTACTCTACAAGCAGTCATACTCTGACAAAAAACTCAAGGGTCAAGTAGTTGGTGGGAAACATGGCCAGGCAGCAAAAATGGACTCAGATTCAGACTCAGACTTTGAAATCTTTCTTTGATGACAAAGAAGACCAAAACATACAGCCCGAAGAAGTCAACAAAGTCAATGAGCCTATATCAAAAGCCTCCAAGACTCCAAACATGAACTGGTCTCAGGCCATAGAAGAGCTCAAAAAAGATTTGGAAAAGCAAGTTAGAGAAGTAGAAGAAAAATTGGGGAGAGAAATAAGAATGATGCAAGAAAACCATGAAAAACAAGTCAATGACATGCTAAAGGAGACCCAAAAAATACTGAAGAAAACAACACCTTAAAAAATTGAGTAAGTCGAATGGCAAAAGAGCTCCAAAAAGCCAATGAGGAGAAGAATGCTTTGAAAGGCAGAATTAGCCTGATGGAAAAGGAGGTCCAAAAGACTATTGAAGAAAATACTACCTTAAAGTTAGATGGCAGCAAGTAGAAGCTAGTGACTTTATGAGAAATCAAGATATTATGAAACAAAACCAAAGGAATGAAAAAGTGGAAGATAATGTGAAATATCTCATTGGAAAAACCACTGACCTGGAAAATAGAACCAGGAGAGATAATTTTTAAATTATTG
>CM053624.1:345940469-345965977 GCA_028646595.1 Phalanger gymnotis
AAAGAGAGAGAGAGAGAGAGAGAGAGAGAGAGAGAGAGAGAGAGAGAGACTAGACATGGTCTTTCAAGAAATTGTCAAGGAAAATTGCCCTGTTATTCAAGAACCAGAGGGTAAAAATAGAAATTGAAATAATCCACTGATCATTTCCTGAAAGAGATCACAAAATGAAAATTGCCAGGAATATTATAGCCAAATTCCAGAGTTTTCAGGTCAAGGAGAAAATATTGCATGCAACCAGAATGAAGCAATTCAAGTATCATGGAGCCACAGTTGGGAAAACATAAGATTTAGCAGCTTCTACATTAAAGGATCAGAGGGTTCGGACTATCATATCCCAGAGCTCAAAGGAGCTAGGATTTAAACCAACAATAAACTACCTAGCAAAACTGAGTATAATGCTTCAGGGGAAAAAATGGCCAGGCAATGAGATAGGATTTTCAAGCAATCTTGATGAAAAGACAGGAGGTGAACAGAAAATTCGACTTTCAAATATCAGACTCAAGGGAAGCAAAAAAAGGTAAACAGGAAAGGAACTCATAAGGGACTTAAGAAGTTTAAATCTTTTACCTTCCTACATGAGAAGGTATCTGTAACTTATAAGTCTTTTCTCATTATTAGGGTAATTAAAAGGAATAGATAGGTAGATAGAAACATAGATACATACACAGATAGATATAGGCAGAGAGTAGGAGCACAAATAGAAACAAGAGAGATACTTCTCGTCCATAAGGAGCTTAAATACTACTCCGAGAAGGCAATGCCTAAAAGAAAGCTGAAAATGGGGAAAGAAAGATTAGGTGGAGGAGGAAAAGAATAAGGTCTCAGAGACATAATGAGAAAGTCCAGAGAATTAGAAGCCCATCCCAGAAGGGATATATTATTGATTTGCACAAGGAAAAATAATGAGATTAATGTCATTGGATGACAATGTTTGTGGGGGTGAATAAGATTCAAGAAGACTGGAATCATATAATGGGGCTAAATTATGAAGGGCTTTGAATGACAAAAAATTATATTTTGTTATACAAATGAAGGAGAGTTATAGGAATTTATTGAATAAGGGTGGGGCGGCTTCGTCATTATCTGATATTTAGGAAGGATCAGTTAGACAGCTGAATGGAAAATGCCTGGCTTGGGAAGGTTATGAGCCAGAGAGACCTACAAGAAAGTTACTGCAAGAATTAAACCAAGAATTGTTGAGGGTCTAGACCAGTTGGCAACATCAGATAGAAGGGAGAGATATTAAGAAGGTAAGATCTGTAAAAAGTTATCAACAAATTAAATATGGTGGGAATATGAAACGTGTTGAGGAGTTGAGATGAAACCTTGTTTGTGAGCCCAAATGACTGGAGATATGATGTTGACCTCAACAGGAAAAGTTGGAAGATGAGAGGTCTTGAGGGAAAAGATAAGGCATTTGATTTCTAATATGTTCAGTTTAAGCAGTCTATGGAATATACAGCTTGGGATGTCTAATTGTCAGTTGGAATTGTAGATTAGAGATAGTCTTATTCAGTGTGTTATTTATTTGACTTTATATTCATTATTATTGTGTGTTATTTATTTGACTTTATATTCATTATGAGACTTGCACTAGCTTCTTTACTATGATTCATTTCTCCTACTCCCAACTTCTGGATGGCTTTCCTGAGTTAGGACTGGTTTTTCTGATCTTATCTCTCCCTCTCTTTCCCTGTCTTTCCTATCAGGACTCACACTAGGTTTCCTGATGAAAACTCTCTACCAAACTCTACTAGCTTCCAGATATATTTTTGTGCAGTTCTCCAGAAGACAGGGAAGAATACTTCGGATTTATCTCAGTCCTTTTATCTTTTTGCCTCAATTTCCTTAACTATAAAATGTGGATTATAATAGCACCTAACTCACAGAGTTACTTTTTAGATCAAATGAAATTAAATGAGATAATATTTGTAAAAGAACCAAAAGGTGATTAATATAGCACTGGTATAAAGTAGGTGCTACTGAAATGCTTATTCTCTTCTCTTCCTTGTTCATTTTTTTTAGGATTTATGTGGATTTCTCTGTGACCCTTTGTATTGCCATCTTAATCAGGAGTCCTAAGGAAAGCCTTGTTGGTATAGGTACCACTGAAAGCCTATAATCCTTTGATATAACCCCCCTTTTTGGCTCTTCTTGTGAGGAAAAAAAAACAACTTGCAATTGATGGGTACACTGTGTGCCTGGATAGTGCCATTTGAACTACTGAGCAAGCAAAGATCTAACTTTGTGGGGCTTTGATGAAAAAAAAATACAACCTGTATCTGAGAACAGAGGGAACTGCTGGATAGCTTGGACCAATTGTTTGCCAATCCAAAGGCTGTTTCTCCCTCTTTGTTGAATAGAAAGAACTGTCTCTTAATATGCTTAGCAGTGCAGTAGTTTACCTGAAGGCACATACAAGCCAAGAGAAATGAGTAGTTATCCAAAAATGGGCCTGGGCCCATTGCTGCAAGAGTTTATATAAAATTTATCTTTTTATATGATAAGTTCATTGTGGATAGGACAAGTCAGTTTCTGGGCCTGTTTACTCAGCTGTAAAATAAAATGATTGGACTATAGTATCTCTAAAGTTCTTTCTACATTTGGCATAATTCCTGCAGATTCTCAACTCATGAGGAGGAAGCAATGATTGTTTGAAATGTGTTTGAGTGTTTGGCAGTTTGGGAAATCTTCCCTTAACTGATTGGATGGATTTAAATGGATGGGTTCAGCAATCATAAATAACAGAAATCTGCTGCTCAGCACCCCGACTTAGGAATTTATTGGAATATATTTGGAAAAAAAATCACAAACATACCTTTGTTTCCTAGTAATAGTTGAGAAAGAGAGAGAGAGAGAGAGAGAGAGAGAGAGAGAGAGAGAGAGAGATACTCAATCACATTTTTCTTTCCTATCTTTTAAGTTAGAATGAGCCAGTATTTATTTAACTTAGCTATGGCCTTATCATCTTGACACGCCTTCTCCCTGGGGACTGCTTATTAGTGCAGTCTGATTATGTTGTCACTCAGACGCACAAACACAGGAAGCTAAGAAAATAAGTTAAGCATCAACTCTGCACTGACACTAACTCCCAAAGAACTTTCGCTTTTCCTTCTATCAGTAGATAGTCAGAAGAGTTAAATATCCAGTGACAAGGAAGCTCTTTCCTGGGGTGTTTTTTCTTTGTCACCGAAAAGGTACTGAATTCCTTAATAATTTTTTGAGTAAATATGACCACACATGATAGGTCAGGTTGAAAATTTTGTGAATTAGCTATAGACCTCTAAATGGACAACATGAATATTGTGGCCAAGGTAAGGTCTACTCTATTCCCTCTCCTGAAGTTAAAAAAAAAATCATCTATTATTGTAAGAATTGATGATTTGGAAAAGAAGGGTCATGTTATAATATTAGCCAAAGAGACCAAAAATAAAGAGGGTAGAACAACTGAAATGGTTTATTCAGCAATGCATTACGTATGCGCTAATAATCATTGTATCTCTGCAATCATTCGAGGTATAAGGGACATGAAAATTTTCTCTCCAAATTTACCAAGTGTCAAGATTTTAGGTCCCATCTGTTTAACTTTTTTTTTTAATCTGGAGACCCCGTGAGGTAGAGAGTACAGGTGTTTAGATCCCAAATTTACATATGAAGAAACAGAAACTCTGATAGGTTAAATGACTTGAACAGGATAATACACTCACACACACAGATATGCATACACATATACATACCAAGATACATATATACATGCATAAATGTGTGGGTATATGAATCATAGTAATATAGAATAATTGATTTAGGGCTGGAAGGGACCCTAAAGGCCAATTAGTTTCAACTTATGATTTCACAAATAAAGACACTGAAGCCCAGATAGGTAGAATGTTCTGCCCAAATCCACACAGACAGTTAAACAGTCAGTACTGGAACCAATATCCTCTTATTCTAAATCCAGTAGACTAGTCTGAGGTAGTTTTATGTCTCGGGCAAGACACAGGAAGGTTCAGGGTTCAGAATATCAATAGTTTTCAGTATGGAGATACACACACATGTAATAAATATATATGTATGTATATATACACTCATGCATATATATACACATATATATACATATAATATATGATGTATATTTATAATGTGTTGATATATCTTTGCATTTATATATGTAGAGAGATTCATATTCGTTTTCATGTTTGTGTATATGTATGTGTGTGTGTTTCTATAACAAAAACACAATAAAGCAAACCAACAATATGAAGAGTTCGCAAGGAGGGTAATGGAAGCAGGTGAAGTACTTAATTAGGACAGGACATCCCACTTCTCACTGGATACTCAAATCCAAACCAACGAAGATTAGTGGATTTAAGAGGATTCCTATCTGGGTTAATTAGGAGTAGGCATTTGGGGAGTGAGTAAAGAGTTCCAAGCCTGGATACTAGTGCTGAGTCATGCTCTAGGAATAATCTTTGGGAAATGACTGCTAGTTAATATTCAAACTCTCTGCTGGGAAGAAAAGAGCTTTGGGATATTGCCGTTGGTTTTATTCTGATGTGGTGACTCAGAGCTTTTGACATTCTCAAAGTCTTTTATTGTTAAGTGGAGTGGAGAGGCTACTGAGGTCCTTCCAGCTGGAAACCGCGATCTCTTTACTCCAAAATCAAAATATTCTATCCACATTCTGCCTTAGCTATGGCTCCACCCCTCTAAACCACCTTTAACCCTGGTGATTTTGCACAGCTCTGCCTCACTTAAATCAAATTTACTTGCAAGTGAAGACATCGCTCTCCTGATGTCATTGGTCCCCTTCAGGAATGAATGACAAAGAACAAAAAAACACATAGCGCCTATTATATACCTGGCGCTGGCCTTGGGTTCCTAAATTTACTTTTTCTGCCTGGCCATTTCTATTTCAAAGGTAACTTCTTTTGACCTGATCAAATGAATGGAAGGAAGGAAGAAACATCATTTGTTGATTGTCTTCTTTGTGCTAAGTGCTTTACAGATATGTCAATGAGATAATAATTATAAAGCCCTTAGCACAGTTCCTGGCAAATAGTAAGTGCTATGTAAATGTTGATTATTATTATTATAGTCATCATAATATCCTAAATAAAACCCTGAGATTCTGCTGTTATTATAGGCCCTGTTTTACAGTGGAAGAAACTTAGGCAAACAGAGGTCAAATAAACTACCCAGAGTCACACAACTAGTAACTTTTAGAGGGTGGATTTGAAATCTGGTCTTTCTGACACCAGGTCTAGCACTCTAATCATTGTTCCACAAGCAGATATTGAAAAAGTCCCTGTAACTACATGTTCTACTGCTGAAAGTACATGAGAGACTTTCAAACTCTTCCAGTTCATGAGGGAACCATTTCATGCTTAGAGGGAGTAATTTTCTAAATTTTGTGGTAGTTGCCTGAATTGGCACAGCTTCTGGATGTATTCCCAGAATATAACCCAGAGAGAGGATACTACAGCTACTATGGTCAAGATGGCAGAAGCCAAATTAACTAAAGGTGAAGGTTCTTAAATAAGGAATTTAAAGGTATATGGATGTTAGATGATTCCAATGTTTACTATAACATGTGAATCCAATTATTGGAGTAGATATTAATAAGCTCATTCCCACTGGACTGACTGTAAATTTAAAAACTGTGAAGATTATTTTTAATAATAGCTTAGTGGGAAGAACATTGGATTGAGTATCTGAAATCTAGATTTAATATTGTCTTTTCTAAATATGTGATCTCATCTTATAGTGAAAAGAGCAATGAATATAGAGTAAGGTAACCCAGGTTCATATTTCACCTCTAACACTCTACCACTTTTACCTCTACCACTTAGTACTTGTAACTTTGGGCAAACCATATAGCCTTTTTCAGTGTATATATATACACACACACATGCACACCTATATGTATGTGTGTGTGTTTATATATGCATATATATAATTTTTATGAACCTCAACTTTTAATGAAGAAACATCCTTTGATCTGTGAAAAAATAGGATACAGGTTGACACTGTCATTAAAACATGGGAACAAGACAAAAAAAGATGAAAATATATAACAGCATTAAAAAGAAATAAATTGCCAGAAGAAAAAAAGCCAGATTACTTCTACTTAAATTTAACTTTTCTGAGCCTCAGTTTCTTAATAGCTAAAATGAGGTGATTGGACTGAGTACCTATTCAATAATCTTATAGATGAATTCTAGGTCAGATCCTCTCGAACTCCAGATCTGTGAATGTATGGTCCTATGACTCAACTGAAACTGAAATTAATGTTACAAATCTCTCACATCATAATGGCTTAAGAATGACTTGATTTTGTAATATTTCAAATAAATCTTTCCAGGTTTTTTGAAAACATCCTTGTCATTATTTCTTACAGCACAATAGTATTATATCACAATCATGTACCATAATTTGTTCAGCCATTCCTCAATTGATGGTCATTTCCTCAATTTCTAATTCTTTGCCACCATAAAAAAGCTGCTCTAAATATTTTTGTACATATAGATTCTTTTTCCTTTGATCTGTTTGCGATACAGATCTAGTAATTGTATTGCTGAGTCAAAGAGTATATGCAATTTAATAGACCTTTGGGTATAGTTCCAAATGGTTCTCCAGCACTGCATTAGTGTCCCTATTTTTTCACATCCCCTCTAGGTTTTGACATATTCCTTCTCTGTCATGATAGCCAATCTGATAGGTGTGGATAGATACTTCACATTTAAAAAAAATAATATTTTAAAGTTTTGAGTTCCAAATTCTATCCCTATAGGTCACATATGTACAATTATGTAAAACATTTCTATATTAATCATTTTGTACAAGAAGACTGGAATAAAAGGAAAAAAGTGAGAAATAACATGCTTCAGTCCGTATTCAATCAACATTGGTTCTTTCTCTGGAGGTGGATAGTATGCTTCAGTCCTTTGGGATTGTCTTGGAACATTGTACTGATGAGAATACTAAGTCATTCACACTGTATCAAACAATATTGCTATTACTGTGTACAATTTTCTCTTGTTTCTGTTCACTTCACTGTGCATAGGTTCATGTAAGTCTTTCCAAGTTTTTCTGAAATCATCCTGTTTGTCATTTCTTACAGCACAATAAAATTCCATTACAATCATATGCCACAGCTTGTTTAGCCATTCTCCAATTGATGGACATCCCTTTGATTTCCAATTCTTAGCCACCACAAAAAAGCTGCTATAAATATTTTTGTACAAATATGTCTTTTCCCCTTGATTGGATGTCTTTGTAATATATAAATAGGAGTGGTATTGCTAGATCAAAGGGTATGCACAATATTATAGCCTTTTGGGCACAGTTCCAAATTGCTCTCCAGAATGGTTAGATCAGCATACAACTTCACCAACAGTTCGATAGCGTCACAATTTTCTCACATACACTCCAACCTCTAACATTTTCCTTTTTTTGTCATATTAGTCACTCTGATAGTTGTGAGATGGTACCTCAGACTTGTTTTAATTTGCATTTCTCTAATCAAAAGTGATTTAGAGCACTTCTTCATATGCCTACAGATGGTTTTAATTTCATCATGAAAACTACTGATTCATATCCTTTGACTCTTTATCAATTGCAGAATGGCTTGTTTTCTCATAAATTTGACTTAGTATATGTATGAAATGAGGCCTCTGTCAGTGGCATTTGCTGTAAAGATTATTTGACAGCTTTCTGCTCTCCTTCGAATCTTGGTTGCATTTGGTTTTGTTTGTGCAAAAACTTTTTAAATTTTATATAACCAAAATTAGCTATTTTAGATTTTGTAATGCTACCTATATCTTCTTTGTCCTAAATTCTTCCTTTATCCGTAAATCTGATAGATAAATTATTCCATACTCTATTAATTTGCTTAGGACATTACCCTTTATGTGTAAATCATGTACCTGTTTTGACTTTATCTTGGTATATGGTGTGAGATTTTGGTCTATACCTGGTTTCAGCCATAATGTTCTCCAGTTTTCCCAGCAGGTTTTGTCAAATAATGTTTTTTTTTTTTTCCAAAAGCTTAGATCTTTGGCATTATCATATACCAGATTACTGTGGTATTTTACTGCAATGCTATTTGTGCCTAATCTATTCCAACAATCCAGTACTCTATTTTGTAGCCATGTAATGGTAATATAAATTTGAATATCTTCCCATCCATTAACAGGCTCATGTGACCTGCTTAAGTCACATGCAAGCCTAAGTTACATGAGCCTGTGGTGGAAGGAGCTTGATGAAAGGGGGAACGGGAAAAGGTGGAGCAGGAAGTTTGGACCAGAATGGAGGAAGTTGGTCAGAGCAGTTAGAACTGAGATAGAGGAGCAGCTAGGTGGTGCAGTGAGTACAGCACCACCCTGGAGTCAGGAGTTTCTGAGTGCAGATCTGGCCTCAGACATTTGACACGCTTACTAGTTGTGTGATCTTCAGCAAGTCACTTAACCCCAATTGCCCTGCCTTCCCCCCTCAAAAAAAAAAAGACCTGAAAGAGAGAGGAAGCAGGCAAGCAGCTAGCTGTGAATTTTTGTTTGTGGGAAGGCCCTAGTAGGGGGAAGGCTTTGGGATGGTGGTGCCCCCTGTATTATTGTTGTGTACGGATTTCATTGCTACTGTGATGGATTTGGCTTTCTGGTGTTGGGATTTGTCTTCCTGGTGTTTGAATAAATGTTTTGATTCAGTCTTCCATATAGAGAGTTTGTTATATTTTGTGATTCAGAACTATACCAGCATATTCGTAGCTGCCATTGGTGCTGTGAATATTGTGTTGGCGTTACAAACCAGTACCAGATTATTTTAATAATTGCCACTTTATAATACAGTTTGAGGTCTGGTATAGCTAGACTACCTTCTTTTGCATTTTTTTTTCATTGATCCCCTTCATACCTTTGAACTTTGGTTCTTCCAGATTAATTTTGTTATTTATTTTAGTTCTATAAAATATTTTTGATAGTTTGATATGGCACCGAATGGCAGAATAGTCATTTTTATTATATTCCTTAACTGGTAGGGTCATGAGCAATTAACATCTTTTTTTTCCAATGGCTTAGACCTGACTTTATTTATGTCAAAACTATTTCATAGTTATATTCATATAATTCCTGAGTTTGTCTTGGTAGGTAGACTCTCAAGTACTTTATATTATCTAGTTATCTTTCTATCTCTTGGTGCTGGGCTTTGTTGGTAATATGTAGAAATGCTGATGATTTATGTGGATTTCTTTTGTACCTTGAAACTTTGCTAAAGTTGTTAATAATTTAAAGTAATTTTAGTAGATTCTCTAGGATTTTCTAAGTTTGATATCATATCAACTGCAAAGAACTATAGTGTTGTTTCCTCATTGCCTACTCTATTTCCATTTTATTTCTTTTTCTTCTTATTGCTATAGCTAATATTTCTAGTAAAATATGAAATAATATAGGTAAAATTGGCATCTTTACTTCACCTTGATTTTATTGGGAAGATTTCTCACTTATTCCCACTAAAGCTAATGCTCGCTTATGGTTTTAGATAAGTATTATTTATCATATTTAGGTAAGCTCCATTCATTCCTATGCTCTTTAGTGTTTTTAATAGGATTGGGTGCTGTATTTTGTCAAAGGCTTTTTCTACATCTGTTGAGAAAATCATATGATTTCTGTTGGTCTTCTTATTGATGTAGTCAATTATGCTGACAGTTTTCCTATTATTGAATCAGCCCTGCATTCCTGGTATAAATCTCACCTGGTCATAGTGTATGATCCTTGTGATATAGTGCTATAATCTTTTTGTTAGTATTTTATTTAAACTTTTTTGCCACAATATTCATTAAGGAAAATGGTCTATATTTTCTTTCTCTCTTTTGGTTCTTCCTGGTTTGGGTGTCAGCATCATATTTGTGTCATAAAAGGAATTTGTTAGGACTCCTTCTTTGCCTATTTTTCCAAATAGTTTGTATAATATTATAATTAATTTTTCTTTAAATATTTAGTAGAATTAGCTTGTGAATCCATCTGGTCCTGGAGATTTGTTTTCCTTTTGATGGATTGTTCTATATATTTATTTATTTTTAAGATTGGGTGGTTTAAGTAATTTATTTCTTCTTTTAATCTGGGTAATTTATATTTTTGTAGATATTCATCCATTTCATGAATGAATTTTTTTAGTTTTGCATGCTCAATTTATTGGTCTGCTTTTTTCTATTTTATTGATTTAAGCAAATAAAGATATGCATTTTCCCCTAAGTATTGCTTTGGCTACATCTCATAAGTTTTCATATTTTGTCTCATTGTTGTAATTTTCTTTAATGAAATTGTCAATTGTTTCTATGATTTGTCCTTTGACCCACTTGGTTTTAGGATTAGATTATTTAATTTCAAATTAATTTTTAATCTCTCTGTTTTCCATTATTGAGTGTATTTTAATGCGTTATAACCTGAAAAGAATGTGCTTACTGTTTTTGGTTGTCTAGATTTGGTTCTGAGGTTTTTATGTATTAATACACATCCATTTTTGAATAGGTGCCATTTACCACTGAGAAAAAAAAAGATATATTCCTTTCCATTCCCATTAAGTTTTCTCCAAAGATCTATCACATCTCTCTTTTCTAGAATTTTATTCTCCTCCTTAATTTCTTTCTCTTTTTTGGTTTGGTTTATCTAGTTCTGAGTAGGGAAAGTTGAGGTCCCCCACTAGTATAGTTTTATGATCTATTTCCTCCTGTAACTCATTCAACTTCTCTTTAAAAATTTTAGATGCTCTACCATTTGGTGCATATATGTTTAGTATTGATATGACTTGATTTTCTATGGTATCCTTCAGCAAGATATAGTTTCCTTCTTTATCTCTTTTAATTAGATTTATTTTTGTTTCTGCTTTGTCAGAGATCATGTTTACTACCCCCTGCTTTCTTTGCTTTGCTTCAGCTGAGGCATAATAGATTCTGCTCCAGCCATTTACCTTTACGCTCTGTGCATCTCTCTCCTTCAAATGTGTTTCTTGAAAACGATGTATTGTAGGATTCTTATTTTTAATTTGTTCTGCTATCCACTTCCATTTTATAAGTGACTTCATCCCATTTACATTTACAGTTATGATAACTATATATTTCTCCCTCTGTGCTATTTTCTGTTTATCCACTTCACTCTTTCCCTTCTCACAAGTCTTTTACTTGTAATTGTCACCTTCCCCAATATACCCTCCTTTTTATTAGTCCCTTCCCTGCTCCTTCTATTACCCTCATCCTTTTTATTTTACTTTTTGTAGGGTAAGATAGATTTCTGTATCTAATTGAGTGTGTATGTTATTCCCACTTCGAGTCAATTTTGATGAGAGTAAGGTTTAGGCTTTGCCCCACCTGCCTCCCCCAGCCTTTTTATGCCTCTTTTATGTGGGGTAATTTACATAATTCAATCTCCCCCTCCTTCTTGCATTGCAGTTTTTCTCACCACTTTATTTATTTGTTGGTTTATTTATTTGGTTCTGTCCCAAGCTCCAGGGGCCCTGCATAGCCATTGTCAGAGCCACCTGTAGGCACCTGCAAATTCCCAGTTCCTCTGAGGAGGCATGTTCCAAGGAAAGGTTTCCACTCCTCTCCCAGCCAGTGCTCTGGTCCATGAGTGACCACAAGAACTCTCCTTTTCCCTGGAACTATGAGGATGACTTCCTCTACACAGCCACAATAAGCTCTGCCCCACCGGCACTCTTCCTCACCCCAGGACTGCCACTCAGGACTGCAACCAAGATCCAAACAAGGCAAAGCAAGAGAATCCTGTTTCAATACCAACAAAGAGATCCCTGCACTCCTGCTCAGATCAGCCACTTGATTCCCTCCACTGTCTGGGGTCTCAGAGCCCTGGAAGCACCTGCTGCCACCCCCAGGGTGGGGCCAGACCACGACCCTCTCTCACCCAGGTCCAACAGATTTTTCCCACTGACCTGCTACATTGTTTTTGTTGTTTGTGTGTTGAGAAGTCTGGAAACTGCCACAGCTGCTAGTGATTCAGTGCCCTGAGGCTTGCTCCACCAGGTCTTCTTTGGCCTGGTCTATGCTCCACTCCCAACACTGTGCAATAGAAACTCCCATTGTCCTTCCATGCTGTCTTGGGCTGGAGACTTGTTTCACTCTGCCATTTTGTGTGTTTTGTAGCTCTAGAATTTGTTTAGAGTCATTTTTACATGTCTTTGGAGGGATTTTGGGGAGATCTCAAGCAAGTATCTGCTTTTATTCTGCCATCTTGGCTGTGCCCCCTAAATTCCATTTTTTAAGCAATTATTATCTTCAGAGAGCTTTTGTACATCTTTTTCTATCTGACCAATTACTTTTTAGGGAATTATTTTCCTTGGGCCAATTTTGACCCTTTTCATGATTCTCTTGCATTACTCTCATTTCTTTTCCCTATTTTTCTTCTACTTTAATTTGCTTTTTAAAATTCTTTTTAAGTTCTTCCAGGAATTCTTTATTAGGCCTGAGACCAAATTACATTTTTCATCAAGGCTTCACATGTAGCCGTTTTGATATATTATCCTCCTACAAGTTTATGCCTTGATCCTCCCTGTCACAATAGTAACTTTCTGTGGTCAAGCTCTTTTTTGGTCATTCATTTGGTTGTGTGTTTTTTTTTTTTTTGCGGGGGGAGGAGTTGCTAATTTCTTTTGCCTTTTTTGAGACTTGGTCCTTTTATCTGAGATGGAAGGTCTGGTCTTGAACTGTCACAGAGTTTTTGTGATAGGCATAAGGGTCTTACTGCTAGCTTTCACTGGGTATATATATCAGGGTATAGCTGCTTGCTTTGTCTTGAGGATAGAATTCCCTTCTGTTTGTACTGGATGGGGGGATGGTGGCTCCATTTTTGCCTCTTCTGGGTATGGGGTTTAGCTGCTGGCCTGCTCCAGGTGAAGGGCCCTGTTCCTGGGTTGCTCTGGAAACAGAGTTTCTCTGCTGGTAGGCAGAGGCAGAGGAGAGGTTCTCGCTGTTGGCCAGTCCTAGGGGGGTGTGTTTCACTGCGGGTCAGCAATGAGGTCAACCACGTCCCCCTACCGTCTTTAGGGCTACTACCTTTTGGTGCATAGACTGCTCACTTGCTTACAGTTCTGTTGGTCTGAAGGAGGATGGGGTCTTGCTGGAAGCCCTGTTATAGGCTCCCTGCTATGAGGCTCCATGTTGTGAGACTGGGGGCCATCACCCCTACACTGTTGCTGCTGCTGCTGCTCTTGGACTTTGCTCCTTTCCCACCGTAGGGAGAAAGACCTTTCCTGCCAGTCTAGTAAGCTGCTTTCTTGCTCCCATACCAATTCTTAGTAGGTTTGGGAGGGCTTCAGAAGGTTCTTTCCTCACTCTTCCACCTTGGCACCAGAAGCTCTTCAGTTGCTTCAATTGGCATTTCTCCAATTGTGATTTAGACTGGTTCAGAATTCTGTGTTTGTAGCTAAATTAATTACATAGACAGATTTCCTAAACTCTTCTGGAATATCTCGCTGTTCCTTTTTTGTATATTATAGTCATTTTATAATATTCACCTTTCCCCATAAAGGATTGAATTCTCTCTTGTAACAAGAAAAAATCACAAAACCAAGCAAAAACAACAGATTCAATGACTGACAATATATGCAACATTCTGGGCCCCTAGACTCCAGTTTCCCTATGAGCAGAAGTTTGTTTCAATTTCTCTTCTCCAAGATGAAAGTGAATGATTATACTTACTGATATTTCAGTTTCCTTCTAATGTACTTTCTCATTCATCATATTTCATTCTGTGTATACTACTGGTTTTGCATTTTCTATCTGCTTTAGTTACACATACATTTTTCCCCTGTTTCTCCAAATTCTTCATATGGGCCTTTTTATGGCATAATCATATCCTGACTCATTTATACACCATGCAAATCATGCTAATTTAAAGGCATCCTGGTTGTTACACCCCTGTAAAAATATACAGATAGCTTGGTGATCCTGTATAATAACATCATGTTTATCAAGGTCAATAACCTTAATTTTCTGACCCCCCATTTATTCTATTCTCTGCTTTGACCCTATCCCTCCTCGAAAGTATTTCCTTCTGATTAACCTTCCTCCCATTTGCTCTCCCTTCTATCATCCCCCACTCTCTTATCCCCTTGCCCCCTACTTTCCTGTAGGATAAGTTAGATTTTCATACCCAATAGAGTGTGCATGTTATTCCCTCCTTAAGCCAAATCCAATGAGAGTAAGGTTCACTCATTCCCTCTCACTTCCTCGCTCTTTTCTTGTCTCTTTGAGGTGAGATAACTTACCCCATTATACCTCTCCCTTTCTCCTCTCAGTATATTTCTCTCACCCCTTAATTTTGTTTTCCACATATCATCACTTCATATTCAACTCACCTTGTGCTTGCCATCTCTCTCTCTCTCTCTCTCTCTCTCTCTCTCTCCTTCTTTCTTGTGTGTGTGTGTGTGTGTGTGTCTGCGTGTGTGTGTGAGTACTCCCTCCCACTAATCTAATATTGAAAAAGGTCTCATGAGTTACAAATATCATCTTTGCATATAGGAATGTAAACAGTACTACTTTAATAAGTCCTTTATGATTTCTCTTTCCTGTTTACCTGTTCATGCTTCCCTTGAGTCTTGTATTTGAGAGTCAAATTTTCTATTCAGCTCTGGTCTTTTCATTAAGAATACTTGAAAGTCCTCTATTTCATTGAATATCCATTTTTTTCTCCCTGAAGAATTATACTCTGTTTTTCTGGGTAGGTGATTTTTGGACTAACTCCTAGCTCCTTTGCCCTCTGGGATATCATATTGTGAGCCCTCTGATCCCAAATGTAGAAGGGGCTAAATCTTGTGTTATCCTGACTGGGGATCCACAATACTTGAATTGTTTCTTTCTGGCTGCTTGCAATATTTTCTCCTTGGCATGGGAACTCTGGAATTTGGCTACAACATTCCTAGGAGTTTCCCTTTTGAGATCTCATTCAGGAGGTGATCGGTGGGTTCTTTCCATTTCTCTTTAACCTTCTACTTCTAGAATATCAGGACAGCTTTCCTTGATAATTTACTGAAAGATAATGTCTAGGCTCTTTTTTTGGTCATTGCTTGCAGATAGTCCAATAATTTTAAAATTATCTTTCCTGGATCTATTTTCTAGGTCAGTTTTTTTTCTAATGAGATATTTCACATTGTCATCTATTTTTTCATTCTTTTGGTTTTGTTTCATAATTTTTTTGATTTCTCATAATTTCTTATTAGAGTCCATTTACTCCATTCTAATTTTTAAGGAATTGTTTTCTTCAGTGATCTTTTAGATCTATTTTTCTATCTGACCAATTCTTCTTCTTAAGACATTCTTCTCCTCATTGGTTTTAGACTTCTTTTGCCATTTAGTTTAGTCTATTTTTAAGGTTTTATTCAGCAATTTTTGGGACCTCTTTTAGAAAACTGTTGACTTTTTTGTGATGTTCATGCATCACCCTGATTTCTCTTCAAATTTTTTCCTATACCTCTCTTATTTGATTTTCAAAATCCTTTTTGAGCTCTTCTATGGCCTGCAACCAATTCACACTTTTTGGAGGTTTTGGATGTAGGAGCTTTCACTGTGTGTCTTCTGGTTGTATATTTTGATCTTCCTTGGCACCAAAATAAGATTCTATAGCCTGTTATTTTTACACTGTTTGCTCATTTTCCCAGCCAATTACTTGACTTTTTAGATCTTTGTTAAGGTAGGACTCTGCTTCCAGTGTGGAGGGTGTGCTGTCCCAAGTTTCAGGGGTTTTGTTCAGCTATTTTCAGAGATATTTCTAGGGACCTGTAAATTTTCGGTTCTTCCAAGGTTGTATGATCAAAGGAACCTCTCCTTTTCTTTTTTTGTTTACTCCACTCCTGGTCTATGCTCTAGTTTGAGAGTGACCACAAGCACTCTTTTCTGCCTTGGAATTGTAAGGAAGATTCTCTCTCCACTGCCACCACAATCTCTGCCATGCCAGCACTCCTCCACACCCCAGGACTGCCACCCAGGACTGCAACCTAGATTAAAGCACAGGCAAAGAAAGAGAATCCTGCCTCGATGCCAGTAAAGAGATATCTGCAATCCCCCTCTAATCAGCTTCTTGAGCCCCCCACTATCTATGGACCTAGAGTTCAAGAAGCAGCCACTGCTGCTGTCACTCACCAGGGCTGGGGCCAATCCCTCTCCTCTTTCTTATCCAGGCCCCACATACCTTTCCTACTGACGTTCTAAGTCATGCTGGTATGGCCCATGCTGGACTGGGTTCTCTCAGATTGGTGCTACACACCTTTCCTGTCAAGCTTCCAGATTGTCTTGGGCTGGAAATTTGTTTCACTCTGTCATTTTGTGGGTTCTGCTGCTCTAGAAAGTGTTTGGAATAATTTTTACAGGTATTTGGAGGGGTTTTAGGGAGAGCTCAAGCAAGGCCCTGGTTTTATTCTGCCATCTTGGCTCTACCCCCTGATCTTTCTTTTGATATGAATGGGTAATGTGGTTGTGGGGATTCTTAGGGTATGGATTGTATTAGATACTCACCAAGGTTTCTTCCAACTCATATTCTTTTATGAGGTACTTCTGTGGCTATTAAATGAGGAAACACAGATGCTAGTGATATTTTCCCTTAATATTTTGATGGATGAATAATTCACCAATGTGGATATTTCCTACAGTGATGCAGAATTGCAATTGTCTGGAATTATCTCAACTGAGAGGAATTGGACCTCTTGGGAGAGGTGCATCTGTCAATGGGGATCTGATGTCTGTGGGTCAAAAATAAGAGGTCATACTAAAAGTAATGTATTAGCATGCTAAGGAACACTGTTCTTTCAATAGCAGCTTCATATTACTAGGGTACAGATTTGGTTTTTACAACCTATCAGGAATGATTTGAATATATAGCCAATTAGCAGCCATTTGCATCAATATTTCACCGAAGAGGGAAGGGTAAAAAGGAGGATCAGAGAAAGGGAGTAAAGGTGAGTATTTGGAATTCTACTCGCAGGATTTATTATATGAATAAGGATACATTCTCTATTAATAGGAGGAGGCAAGAGGAAATAACCAAATACTTTTGCAATTATGAATGAAGTCCTTTTAGATAGAACCTCAAGGTGTCTTATGCAGGGACACTGAGTAGTTGTTACAATAGTAATGGGACTGTCTGTTTTATTGTGTCCTTGCATTATTTGTAATATTTATTTCTCCTTTTGATAGTGGTTGGAGCCTTTCTATTATTATGACACGCTATGTTATGGGATCAATTGATCAAGATGTGGTAAAATAGTTATAGCATTCAGACCCTCACTCCCCACCCCCAATTCTTCTATGCCTATACATTCTGTGCCACTGTCATTCATGTCTTTCCCCATAGATTCCTCCACCTGTATTCTCTCAATCATCTTGAAGGCCTTCTTCCAAACCTCAACTAGCCGATATTTATGCAAAGACTCGATGACTACTTTTTGAGTACAAGGGAGAGGAGATTTCTTTAGAACTTCAGGTTTGTGTGGAGGGCTGCAATTATCCCTTTGGATTCTTTGATTCTGAAATGCAGAAGGAGTATGAGAAAGATACAGAGCTTCCACCATCTAGGCTACTTGCTCAAGGATTTGCAGAAATACCATAACAACAGAGATTTGGTTATGTGCTGGGGCTTTGTTTTTCCATTCTGAAACAAATTTAGTGCATATTGTACTTGTGACCATATTGCTTTCCTCACCTCTTCACCTCACCGTATTATATCACCTTAGAAAAAGGTCATAGTGTTTTTATAGTTAATATAAGAAAAGAACCCATAAAACTTCACCCTGAAGTGTTTTGTATATTTTTGTTTTATAGTGAAATAATTTTATGACTTCCAAAGAATGTTGAACTTTTGGGAACATGCTGAATATGATGGTCCAGTAATGTTCATTCATCTTTTCCTATTTATATTCATAAAAAAATCCTGTAGAGGTTGTTTCCCTTCAACATCCCTATGTTAAGGCAATATACCTTAAGGCAAGGGTATGACCACATAATTGAAGCAGTAAATTGATGCCAATTAGATCATAGTGTTGGAAGGGCTGCAGAGTTATAATCTTAATTGACAATAGAATAGGTAGTAATTGATGCTAATGACTCAAAGGGAGAGGGGAGTTGAGACAAAAACACAATCTCCCTCTGTTTTGTGTACATAGCAACTGAATGTACTTAAGAAACATGGTTAGAAAATAGGGAATAAACAATAAGATCCATAAAGATGGTGTCTAATATCTAGCCAAGATTATAGACTCCCAGGGATAAGCAGAATGCCTGTGGCTGTTTTATAAAGCATAGTGCAAATATCTACAAACAGTTTTAAAACGATTCCTAAAGGCCATGCAAAATGAAAAATCTCTCCATTCTACTAACTTGAAACTGTATTTATGCCTCACTGATTCAATGATTTTCCGGTTCTAAGCTCTAGAGGTTGGATTGGTCTTTCTTCATTAAATTTTATAGTGTGTCACTAATGTACATATCAAATATTGCCATTAGTCTACACACAAGGAAAGCCTGAACAGAGAGATTAAGAGATTCATTCTGTTTCATGAATTCATAAACACAGTAATGCTGAAAATTAACCAGGTTTTTAGAATACCAATCTAATGCTCAGGTCTCACTAATTATCCTTTCTTTGTTGTTCAGGTGTTTCAGTCATGTCCAAGTCTCCATGACCTTATTGGAGTTTTATTGACAAAGATACTGGAGTGATTTGCCATTTTCTTTTCTACTTCATGTTTTAGACAAGGAAACTGAGAAAAATAGGGTTAAGTGACTTGTCCAGGGTCATACAGCTAGTGACTATCTGAGGCTAGATTTGAACTCAGGTCTTCCTGACTCCAGGCTTGACCCTCTATCCATTGTGCCACATAAATTTCCATTTATCTTTGCACAGATTAATATACAGCATCTCAATATCCTCTTACATGTGGGTCCCCAGAAAAGGTCCTCCATACATTTCCCCATCAATCACAAAACAATGCATCAAATACAGGACTATCTGATGAATCTGATATATAAATCTGTGGAGAATTAATATGAATATATGAAACCATAGGCCATTATTTAATGGATGTGGTCAAAGGACATGAAGAAGAGGAGTCTTCTTTATCCGAAGGCCCAGAACTCTATCCATTGCGTCACTTAGCTGCCCCTATGTTTACACAAATGTACGTAAAGAAGGTGGAGCCACAGCAGAGAAGGGGCACATGGATGTGGGCCTTTGGGTCACTGCTGATAGGACATAAAGAAAGTGTAGGACAAATCAAAGTGGCACAGTGATTAAAGGGCCTAGCTTACAGTCATGAAGACTCATTCTTCTGAGTGCAAATTTGGCCTTACAACCTTATAGTTATGTCAACCTGGGCAAGTCACTTAACCTTGTTGCTTCAGTTTCCTCATCTGTAAAATGATCTGGAGAAGGAAATGGCAAACCAATCCAGTATCTTTGCCAAGAAAACCCCCCGTAGGGTAATGAAGAGCCAGATGTGACTGAAACAACTAAACAAAACAAGTCGTACCATTCTCCCCTTTTCAAGAACTGAAATTTCCCCCATCTACTCTTTCCTTAAGTCTCCCTCCACATTCTTGTTCAGTATTTAATACTGTTAATACACTCTGTTGACCACTTTTACCTAAATATTTCTCATATGCTGACCTTGCTGAGGTGGCTAAACTGGCCAGTGGCTTGGAATTCCACAAGAAAGAAGAGAACATCCTGGAATGTCAGTCTCTACAACTGTTTATTGGTTTTATAAGTAGAGTTACATAGACAGAACTATCGTCCATGGGCGGCTTGCCCAGCAGCGCTGCAGGGTGTGTACACACACACACACACACACACACACACACACTCCAGGGATTCTGGAAGGTGGGTGGAGTAGGGGTGGGGAACGAATTAGTATGAATGAGGAGAATAGAGGAATGATCACCTCCACTGCATCTCAAGGAACCTGATTCTCATGCAGCATCAACACTGGGCCATCTCCAGATGAAGAGCAACATTGTGCTGTTGGAGCCTGGACATTTAATTATCTCACAGAGGCTTATCAGGAGAGGGGCAGCCCCAGAACTCCAGCAGGTGTTTTGAATGATGCCAGCATTCCCACCAACAGTCTGCTTTCAACAGGGATGACTCCAAAGTGATGGGTGTTCTGTCCTCCCAGCCTCATCAACAACTGAACTGAAACATAATGCCTGACACATAGGAAGAATTCACAGAATCATGGAAAGACATATGAATATATGCAGTGTAAAGTAAGTAGAATCAGGAAAACTACAATGTCTATTGGGGGGAAATGATCAAACAAAGCTGAATTCCGTTCAATTATAAGTGAGCAACCTGATAAGAGAATAGATAAGAAAATTGAGCTCTCTGGGACTGTGGGTGTGCAATAGTGCATGGAATTATCAGCTGTGGTTGATATATGGATTAGATGTAGGAAACATTTCTTTTAAAATATATGTTACAGAGATTGAGTTAAATTGCTGCTTATAAGGGAAATATTACAGAGTAGGGGAAAGATGGGGATATATATACACACGCATACATACACACACACACACATATATATATATACACACATATATACACATACATACATAAATACACCGAGGCCCATGGTGGGTCTAATAGCTACTCAAACTATATCTCACTGGGTTCTGCTGATGTATTTATACTTTCTATCCAGCCAAAGGATATGTTGGGTGAAACAAACAAAAATATTTAATCAAATAATATGGCAAATAAAGTGAAAAGAAAAGCCTTCCCCATGCACACATCCAATGTGTCATCAGGTATCTTCAGGTCATTATATTACCAGAGGTAAAGTGACACATACAGAGAATATATATAATCAGAAAACCTACATACAGGGAACATATCAAGAACTCATAGAGCAGCAACACAGGTGTGAAAAGTTGATATTTCAAGAGTCCATTGGGCCAGAGTACATCCTTGCCATACCTCCAGTTTGGCAGAGCTGTAAGCTTCTGGAGGGCAAGAATTGTCCTTTGCCTCTTTTTGATTTTCAGTGATTAGCATAGTGCCTGACCCATAGTAGATGCTTAATAAATGTCTATTGCCTGATAATCTCCAGTGATGTCATTGTGCTGGGCTTTGCTGCTGTTATTATGCTGCTCAATCTTTTTAAATCTGTCACATATTCCTCCTTTTCTCCTCTGACATTGCCACCCGAGCCAAGGTGGTTCCAGAGGTTGAAGACCAAGTTTCCAGTGGGGATGGAGGAAAGAGTGGAACAGCATAACAGGAAGAGAGAGAGAGAGAGAGAGAGAGAGAGAGAGAGAGAGAGAGAGAGAGAGAGAGAGAGAGAGAGAGAAAGGAAGGATGGAAGGCAGGAAAAAACCCTACAATCTCTTTCATTAATTTTTGACATAGACACTATAAACCATTGGTAGCATTGTAAACTTGAAGTGAGTCAAATAACCCCAAAATTCACAGGAATCATACTGCCTGTTCAATACCATTATTTTTATTGAGTTGATCAGAATTGATCAAAGTCTAGCACTAAGGCTCTAATTAAGAACTTTTGTATGACTAAAGTTGATTAAATGTCTTCTGTACCATTGCTTGAAATCCATACCTTGAATGGCTAACAGGCTATATATCACTATTGTCATCAATTAAAAAGTAATTGGGCCTGCATTCATATAGATTTTTGATCATATAGTCAATTATTGAGGGAAAATGAATTCCTGCTTGAGTCTTTATTCTGAATGGAATTTATTGCCTTCAATCTTTAACTCTTTTCCTGATTATACATCAGGTGATTATCACCTTTTCCAATCCACTAGGGAATCATAAATTGTTCCCTAAATCACCTACCTTTAACCCTGGGGAAAAATGGAGAGGTGCAGGAAAATATGTTTGCAGATATAACTTTGCAGAGTGAAAACAAGCATACTAGTATTATTACCTTGATAGAGAGAAATCTGACTCTAAGAGTTGAATTTTGTTTTTCCTATTCCAACGCATCAATGAGTCATATAGGTGACTCTGGGAACCTGGAGATTACACTGAAAGGATTAGATCTCTTGCACGTTCTACCAAACTAGAAAGATTTAGAGAATGATGTAGGTTCATCACCAGATTAACCAGCCAGGCACATTGATAAAAATCACATATCTTTCCAACATAAGAATTCTACCTTGGAGGCAAGCTGAGAGGCCTGCCAGACATGTGGTCATTGAACATTTGCTTGCAGATCTTAGGACAGGGGGAGCACATTGCCTTTCCGGGGAGTCTTTCCAACTTTTCAATGGCTCTTTTTTTTTCTGTTGCAAATAGGTAAAGTGTCAGTGATTACTTCAGGGTGAGGAACTAATTGTGTGGGAATTCCACCCACTGAGGTAACTTGTAATACATCTGTGAGTTAGTAGAGAAATCCTAGGAAATGCATTGAGGTACATTGAGGTGGTGGGTGTTATCATTATTATCTAATGTTGTTATTAGTGGTAGATAGCATTTATGTTTTTGTAAAGCATTTAAACATTATTTCTTCTGACAATCGCAAATGCTGATATACGTGCTATAAAGGCAGAAAGAGCTTAAGTGACTAGCCCAGGGTCACATTGCACTAAACAAATCAGGGGAAATTTAAGCTCAGATATTCTTGCTTCCAAGTCCGATGTTCTAGCTGGCACAGGAGATAGAGTGCCAGGCCTCGAGCGAAGAAGACCTAAGTGCTGATGTAGCCCAAGACACTGTTGAGCCTTTTGATCCTTCACAAATTGCTTAACCACTGTCTGTCTCAGTTTCCATCGAGATAATAATAGCACTTTCCTTTTTAAGTTTATGGTTAGGATAAAATGAAAGAATTTTTGTGAAGCACTTTACAAGGGTTAAAATTTTATGTAAATGCTATTATTATTATTATTACATAAAAATAGTCAATATGGCTGATTGACTTGCAATTCACCATATTTATCTATAATGAGATTGTAAAGTATAATTGAATTTTTCTTTTAATTATTGGATGCAATAATTAAAAATGATGATGACGATAATGATGAAAATTATGTGGATAAAAATAAAATATTCCTGAATTCTTTGATTTTAATTTGCCATTGCTGCAAACAAGAATTTTATCTACTAGTGAAATACAACTGTAATAATATTTCCTGATGATAAGCATGTAGAGTATATATCTGCAAAAAATCCTAAATTTCCTGGGTAGCTATAATACCCTAGCTGTGTTTGATTCCAACAGGGCAAGAGAGCAGTCAATCTAAGTAGAAATTCAGGTATTAAGATTGACTTTGCTGTATATATTTTCTCCTTTAAAAAAATACCTTGAAGATAGCACCACAAGATGGGTGAAAAGATTTTTAATAGTTCTGCTCTTTGAATTTTACAACTTAGTACAAGCCTTGTACAAATGATTTATTTCCTATGGAGAAAGATCATCCTCAGACATCAAAGATGATTCTCCCAATGTCTGTCTGACCCTACTGGAAACTATTAGGAAACTGTTCTTCAAAGACAATCCCACTGTCTCATCATTCATAAAAATCTCAAGCTTTAGAGGGTTTCTTGTCCCTCACCACAGCACTTAACCCCAAGGTAGAGCATACAGATATGTGTCCCCTTGGCTATCACAACCACTGTGAAGAGAGACATGGGAGTGTAGCACAACTGTAACATTTAGCTAAGTTGTTGAGAAAATTCTATAAGGTCTCTGAGTCTTAATTTCCTCATCAGTGATACAAAAACAAATAGCACTTAATAAGCCACTTCGCAAAACTTAACATTTTGTAGAATGTGACAAAATCATCCTTACCACTCTAGCAATTTTCCTCTCTCCCACTGCTGCTGCTCACCTTCCCAACTATATGTCCAGAGAAGAGCTCTCCCCTGGGTAGGCCTTAGTCACTCAGCTCCAGCTTCCACATCCTTCACCATCTGTGAACCTCAGAGATATCTGTGATTGCACCCTTTTCACTCCATCCTTTCTAATTCTAGCTCCAATTATATAATCAAATCAACACTCCTCTGGACTCTGGAAGATGTATTTGTCAAATGATCTCCTGGTTTTTCTACTCTCTATCTTTTGTGCATGCTTATATGTACATGTATGTATGTGCATATACATACATGCATGCATGAACACATACGTATGTGTCTCAAAATTTTCATGAAGTGAGCCATATATACATATATCTCTTTGTGTGCATACACATATGTAATATGCATGTATGCACTGGCATATATACCATGCACACATATATCTAAATACATATTATGATAAATATACTCTACTTATTATTCATGTAAATGTATATACATCTGTGTGTGTGCATGTGTGTGTGTGTGTGTGTGTGTGTGTGTGTGTGGTATAATGGTGTCCCAAAATCTTTGTGCAGGTTTTCTTTCAACAGCTTAATATTGCACTGTTTCTTGTGGAATATCCTGTATAAAAAGTTTTTGTGAAGAAAGATGAATTTAGATGATAATGATGAAAATATGCAAGTATTATAAACAAACATGAAATTTGAGTTTGAGATTGTTGGTCTATAGCATAAATGGTTTATTTCATTGCCCCCTCACAATCATGATGGATTGACTTTGTCATCAACATTTTCTACTTAGGTCTTTCATCCTGATGAGCATCATAGGGTTAGGAAACAACACCATGTTATATATGAGTTGTCATCAACATTCTCTACTTATGTCTTTCATCCTGATGAGCATCATAGGGTTAGGAAACAACACCATGTTTTATGTGAGTTAATTGTGTTTGACTAGCTAATGCTATGAGGTAAAGTAAGGTAGTCACTCTGAAAAAAATCAATAAGAATGCAGAAAACATTAAGTATTTACTCTTAGGTTCTCACAGAGTGTCATTTTTATGAGGGCAACAATCTTAAACTATATTTGAATTCTGTTTGAGGTGAGTATTTCAAATTATCGAGAGTGAGCTCCTTGAGGAAAGGAACAGACTTTTATCTCGTTTTGTATCCTCAGCAATTGGCTCAGTGACTAGTAAATAGCAGGTACTTATTAGATAATTATTGCCTCATATAACAAAATTTTTAGCCATTTCTCCCCCACTGATATCTATCTATGTATCTATCATCTATCTATCTATCTACATCTGTACAGAGAGAGATACACACGTATAAACACATATTACATACATACATGCATATGTGTGCATGCATGTGCATACACACAACCATATATATAGTTTATTTTTAAGGTACATATATGTGGATGCTTTGTCTCCTAGGATGGGATAAAACCACCATGAGGCAGGACCTATTTCTTTTTTCCCTTGTATCCTCAGCTGTAGTAGGAAGGCCGAATTTATGATCTCAAAAAGGATCATATAAATATCAGAATGGTTCGAAATCGTTGGGTATACAGAATTCTCCAAGCAGAAGGCATCAAAAAATTTATTCAGGGCCCAGAGCAACAAATTAGCGAACCAACCTCCCCATTCCAGTATTGTGAACACAAGCCTCCAGGCCCAGTAGGCCTGCCTCACAA
>CM053624.1:345966477-345977986 GCA_028646595.1 Phalanger gymnotis
GGGGGGGGAGGAAATGGGGAGAAAATTTGTAATTCAAACACCTGTGAAAATCAATGCTGAAAACCAAACATGTCAAAAATAAATTAAAATAAAATACAAAAATTAAAAAAAAACAAATAATAGATCAAATGGCTAATATGATTAATAAAAGCTTGTATTTAAAAAAATTAGATTGGAGCAAGTGGAGGCTAGTGATATTATGAGAAATCAAGAAATTATAAAACAGAACAAAAGGAATGAAAAAATGGAAGACAATGTGAAGTATCTCATTGGAAAAACCACTGACCTGGAGAATAGATCCAGGTGAGATAACTTAAAAATTATTGGAATACCTGAAAGCCATGGTCAAAAAAAAGAGCCTAGACATTATCTTTCAAGAAACTGTCAAGGAAAACTGCCCTGACATTCTAGAACCAGAGAGTAGAATAAAATTTGAAAGAATCCACCAATCTCCTCTTGAAAAGATCCGAAAAAGAAAACTCCTAGGAATATTGTCGCCAAATTCCAGAGTTCCCAGGTCAAGGAGAAAATACTGCAAGCAGCCAGAAAGAAACAATTTGAATATTGTGGAAACACAATCAGAATAACACAAGATCTAGCAGCTTCTAGATTAGGGGGTAGAAGGGCTTGGGATATGATATTTCAGAGGTCAAAGGAGCTAGGATTAAAATTAAGAATCACCTACTCAGCAAAACTTAGTATAATGCTCCAAGGCAAAATAGAGGACTTGCAAGCTTTCTCAATGAAAAGATCAGAGCTGAGTAGAAAATTTGACTTTCAAATACAAGAATCAAGAGAAGCATGAAAAAGGTAAAGAAGAGAGAGAATTCATAAGTTACTTACTAAAGTTGAATTGTTTTGTTTACATTCCTACATGGAAAGATGTTGTGTGTAATCCATGAGACCTTTCTCAGTATTAATGTAGTTGAAGGGAATATATATATATGTGTGTGTGTGTGTGTGTGTGTGTGTGTGTGTGTGTGTGTGTGTGTGTGTATGTATATATGTATATATGACAGATAATATCTAAAAAAATAAAATGAATTTAAGGGATGAGAGAGGAATACACTGACAGAGGGAGACAGGGAGAGATAGAATGGGGTAATTTATCTCACATAAAAGTGTTAAGAAAAAGCAGTTCTGTAGGAAGGGAAGAGGGGTCAGGTGAGGGGGAATAAGTGAATCTTGCTCTCATCAGCTTCAACCTGAGGAGGGAATAACATACACACTCAATTAGGCATCTTACCCCACCAGAAAGTAAGGGAAAGGGGATGAAAAAAGGGGGATGATAGAAGGGAGGGCAGATAGGGGGAAGAGGTAATCAACAGCAAACACTTTTGAAAAGGGACAGGGTCAAGCGAGAAAATTTAAATAAAGGCGGACAAGATATTCATGTTGTGAGAGGCTAACTATATTTCCTTCCATCCTATACTGGAATTGTTTTACATAATGATACATTTGTGACCTATGTGGAATTGCTTGCCTTCCTAGGGAGGGTGGGTGGGAAGGGAGAGGGGAGAGAATTTGGAAATCAGAGGTTTAAAAGCAGATGCTCAAAAATGTTGTTTTTGCATGCAGCTGGGAAAGAGGATATATAGGGAATGAGGCATAGAAACTTATCCTGCCCTACAAGAAAGGAAGAGAAAAGGGGATGGGGAGGGGAGTGGGGTGACAGAAAAGAGGGCTGACTGGGGAATGAGGCAATCAGAATATATGCCATTTTGGAATGGGGGTGAGGGTAGAAATGGGGAGAAAATTTGTAACTCAAAATCTTGTGGAAATCAATGTTGGAAACTAAAATATTAAATTAAAAAAGAGGAAAAAAAAAGCAGAATAAGCCAAATGGAAAAGGAGGTCCAAAAGTTCCCTGAATAAAATAATTTCTTAAAAATTAGAATGGAGGAAATGGGAGCTAATGACTTTATGAGAAATCAAGAAATTATATAACAGAACCAAAGGAATGAAAAAATGGAAGACAATGTGAGGTATCTCATTGGAAAAACCACTGACCTGGAGAATAGATCCAGGAGAGATAATATTAAAATTATTGGACTATGTGAAAGCCATGATCAAAAAAAGAGCTTAAACACCATCTTTCAAGAAATCATCAAGGAAAACTGCCCTGATATTCTAGAACCAGAGAGTAAAATAAAAATTGAAAGAATCCACTGATCACCTCTTGAAAAATACCCCCAAAGGAAAAATCCTAGGAATATTGTAGCCGAATTCCAGAGTTCCCAGGTTAAAGAAAAAATATTGCAAGCAGCCAGAAAGAAGTAATTCGAGTATTGTGGAAACCCAATCAGGATGACATGAGATTTAGCAGCTTCTACCTTAAGGGACCGAAGTTTTGGAATATAATATTCTGGAGGTTAATGAAGAAAGGATTAAAACCAAGAATCAACTACTCAGTAAAACTGAGTATAATACTTCAGTGGAAAAATGAGTATTTAATGAAATAGAGGACTATCAAGCATTCTTGATGAAAAGATCAGATCTAGATAGAAAATTTGACTTTCAAATACAAGAATCAAGAAAAGCATGAAAAGGTAAACAGGAAAAAGAAATCATAAAGAACTTATTAAAGTTGTGCTGCTTACATTCCTACATGGAAAGGAATAATATTTGTAACTCATGAGACCTTTCTCAGTATTAGGGTAGTTGAAGGGAATATAAAATTAAGGCATGAGAGAGGAATACATTGGGAGAAGGAGAAAGGGAGATATAGAATTAGGTAAGTTATCTCACATAAAAGAGGCAAGAAAAGGCTGCTATAATTCAGGGGAAGAGGGAGGAGGTAAAAGGGAATTAGTCAACCTTACTTTCATTGGATTTGGCTTAAATAGTGAATAACATACACACTCAATTGGCTATCTTACAGGAAGTTGGGGAGAAGGGGATTGGAGGATGGGGTAGTCAGAAAGAAAGACTTTTGAAAAGGGACAGGGTCAAAAGAGAAAATAGAATAAATAGAGAACGGGATAGGATGGAGGGAAATATAGTTTTTCACAATATGACTATTATTGAAATGTTTTACATTACTACACATGTATAACCTATATTGAATTGCTTGCCTTCTCAATGAGGGTGGTTGGAGAGGGAAGAATGGAGAAACTCTGGAACTCAAAGTTTTAAAAACAAATGTTAAAAATTGTTTTTACATACAACTAGGAAATGATATACAGGCAATGGGGTATAGAAATCTATCATGCCCTACAAGAAAGTAAGTGGGGAGGGGAAACAATGTTGTTTGCAGCTGCTATGGAGGTGCAAGTCCAATAACACCAGCACATAGGAGGCCTGCTAGCACATGTTCTTTGATCTGCTTTTCCAAGGAAAGCAACTTTAAGGGGTTTATAATCTCATTTAATTAAATATATACATATTCATTTAATTCAGGGGAGTCAACATTTTGAACTTCGGAGAAGATACAAACAGTAATTACAAGCAGTAATTGTATAAACAGAGAAAATAACACAAATCAGCAGCCAAGTCTTCTAACTATCTGTCCATAGCAATACATACATAGTTACCAGAGAGAGATGCACCAACATCCGGGTTTTCAAAGTCAGGGGGCTCCTTAATGTCTACCTAGAGTCTCATCTGACCAGATCACATGAACACTCTTCCAATGAGTGAATACCAAAGCAAAATGCTGACCTCAGAGTATATATACACTTCTTCAGGGTCAGAGGGCATCACAACCATGTGATTCAAACTCATGCGACTTAGGCTTTCTTGTGATTTAAGCAGGTTGTCAAAGACTCTTGATTCAATCAAAGACAAGACTCAATCAAAGGTACTTTGTTGCCTTAGTGCTGAGAAGCATTCCAAAAGAAAAAAAAGCAAAAAGACCCACTTTGCTTGCCATTACATGGTGATAGAAGAGAGGGCAGACCATGAGAGGCAGGAATCAGAATGCATTCCATCTTGGGGTGGTGGCAAGGGGAAAGATAGGGAGAAAATTTGGTACTCAAAATATTGTGGAAATGAATGTTAATTAAAAAAAGAAACTTAGCTAACTTATAATGAGTTAAGTTTATAGATTCATCTGTCTTGCTAATTACTGTTTTATTCTTAAGGAATTCTGCTATCATTGGAAGATATGGGTGGACACCAGGGAGTATGGTCCAGCATCTTGACACCACCAAACTTTCCTTCAAGAATGTCTAGTTGGCTGTCAAAAGAAGTCTGGCCCACTGTCTTTGAACCTTGCAGGTAGACTCAAACAATGAACGCTTCTTGTCCTAGGAGGGGAGGGAATTGTTGCTAGTAACTGCAATTCCCAACTTCTAATGAGTTATCTTACTTACCTTGCCTCAGCTGTGGGACCAATCATGTCCTCAACTCCATAATGTCACCTACCCCGTTCCGTTGTTTGTTCTAACCTTATAAAACTGAGTTAAGTCTTCAGCTCTGGGTGTTTGGCCTAGCAACTGAGGCAGTCAAAGACCCATTCTGTTGATAGGGTTGTGCCCTGCTAGTAAAATATTATATTGGTTAAAAGAAAATTCCCTAGTTTACCTTTTTAAATTTTACTCTTGATAGAAGGAATGAAGAAAAATAAAGAAAGAAGAGAGGAAGAAAGGAGGCAATTGGAAAAAAAGAGAAAAAAAGGAAGGAAGGGAGGGAAGATGGGAGAGAAGAAGGATAGATAAGTGAAGGGGAGAGAAAGGAAGGAAAGAAGGGAAAAGAAAAGGTGAGAGAAATGATTCATTGAGGACCCTAACTCAAACACTAATCAGTATTAGACAGTTCGTTATGATTTTATAAGGGATAAGGATTATTAGTGATTATATCAATACCTTCATCTAAAAAAACATATCTAATCAATCAATCATCTAATAATAGGTATAAGAACAAGACATATATTAATCTGTACTTGTGTAAATCACATAAGGAATATAAATTCTAATAGAAGTGCCCTATAATAGGCCTCAAACTTTAATGTAATGTTCATTACTTGTTTATCAGCTATGGAGAGCATTTGCACAACCACAAGAATGCTGACAAAGACATCTCCATCCTGTTTTGCTCACATTCCATAACTAAACCCAACATGGGTGGTGGCATTGTATGGAAAGTCCCCTTGATATATTCTTGCAGTGTATGTATAGGTTGTGCCATCTATTCCTGCCTAACCTAAGGAGGCCCATCCTTCCTGTGACTACCCAGTCAGTGGTGACACTCCTTGTTTCACCCAACTTGTGACTCTGCTGACATATCATTTTTTTTGCTCATTTTAGCTCATGCGTCATATGTCAACCAATAAGATTCTGTATTTTACCATGCCTCTTTTGCATATTTGAGTATCAAACTATATTAATACAAGGTCCCAGAAGAAGGGGGCATCTCAGATCATGAGGAAGATCTGAGGTCCATTTCATTAGAGGGACCATGGACCCTTTAAAAAGTGCCATTGGCTCAGAGCTCTGCCTCAGTCTCTTTTACTATAGGTTGGACAATATTAATCTCCACATTAATGGCACACCAGATGGGACTCAACTTCTTTAGGCTGGCTTCTGCAGGGGACCCAAAAAGGAAGTGTATTTTCACTGATGGCTCCCCCATGGACACTGGCCCTGGGAGGCTGGACTCCCCTTGCTATCTGCAATCAAATTCTCTGAACTTGGGGTAAATCTCTTCAAGATTGGTGATTCTGCCTTGATTTACCCTAAAATCATTCTAATTAAGAAGGGTCTCTGATTAGGCTAAGAGAGACTGTTTGAATTTGTGACAAGTCTGTCTAAACTTACAAGCTCTGAAGCATTTAAATTCTATTTTTTATAAAAATTATATGGCCATGATTCCACTCCATTTTTCTTACTTTCATTTTGTTAAGACTAGAAAGATTCAGCAGTGGAATTGCTAGTTTCTCATTTTCAGCCAGCTAGCCACCTAGATAATTTTAATATTTCCTGTGGGCAGGGTTAAAATAGAGTTCTTGCCTTTAAATTATTCTTGTTAAAAACAAAATTACTAACAAGGAGTAATTAAATCCTTTGTGTCATCAGTAGAGAAATCTCTTAAATTGGTTGAAAGGGAAGTTTCTTTCAGTAGCTAACAGTAGGGTGAGGAACTCACTTGGAGAACCCTCTTACCAGTCCCGGATAGGTAGGATTTGTGGGAATGATTCCTCACTCTAGTGCTCTGACACCACCTAGAGGAAACAATAATTCAGGCCAGACTCCATAGCCTTAAGGGAGAGAGTACCTCTCTCAACAGTAACTTCTCAAGGTTGTGACCATCCTGGGAGCAATTTCTCTTTTGACCTCAGAAGAAGACTCATTTTGGTTTTTCAGACATGAGGAAAGGAAAAGGTTATTATCCATTATAGCCAGAGACAATGAGAGCTAAAATTTCAGGAGTTTTTGAAGGAAAGTAGGTGTAAATTTTGTTAAATATTCACTTATAAATGACCTTTAGGCCATACTTGACCAGTCTTATGACCATAGAGGTTAAGCACAGAAATTAAGAATTGGAAGCATTAGTGAATTTGCCAAAATACATCCCTGAATATTACAGTGTTAGTTGTTGGAAGGACTTCCATATAAGCAGAACTCAGGAGGGTAGATTTTCTCCCTTGATTCAGAATTGAAGTGGAGTTATCTCTAGTGCCTTCAGTTGGGTAATGTCTCAGAAGTAATAAGCCAAAAGGTACCTTGGGAATCTAGTCCAATTCTTTCAGGAGGAGTTCCTACAAAGAGTGCCACTCCTGGTCAGGGATGCCCACCGTTGAGTTGGGGTAAGGCATAAGAGGGGAAATGCATCCTACAGGATCCCCACTGGGGCAAGGGTGGACTCCCTATCAGGGGATGTCCAAAAAAGAGCTATTAAACTGTGTAAAGTTTGGTTTGAGAATCCAAAGAGATTGGATTACAATTCCAAGGGAATTGTTTTGGCCAAAGCATTGATTTTTTTATTATTTAGAAAGTTATGGAATTTTATTGAATAACTTCCCCATACTAGTTTAGAATAAATGAACTATTGATACTGCTAAATCATTCATGAATCTCAGTTTTTCTTCCTCTGTTTATACTTTGGCAAAAAGTCTAGAGGAATGCAGCTTTAACCAGCTCTTCTATCAAGGATTTGTTCTAAATATAAGGTGTACTTTAAACGGTTTAACCGAATTGTCAAAGTATACTATGGTGATTTGTATTGTTACTAAATAACATGTTGTATTGATTAGATTCAAAAAGAATGAACATAATTAGGAAACAGAAGAATCATCTTAGGCTGACAGCAGGACCCCAGCCACAACATGGTCATAAGTTCCATATTTAATAAAGGGGAAAAGTAAGATCTTGACTGCAAAAACTCCTAGAGAAAAACTTTGGAGAAGTTCTGGCCTGTCTAATGTTGTGTCCTGTATGTTCTGTGTGTG
Source organism: Phalanger gymnotis (assembly GCA_028646595.1). Classification (NCBI taxonomy): domain Eukaryota; kingdom Metazoa; phylum Chordata; class Mammalia; order Diprotodontia; family Phalangeridae; genus Phalanger; species Phalanger gymnotis. The sequence goes on from CM053624.1 coordinate 345,973,865, forward strand.
TCTGTTTGAAACTAAGTTTAAGAATAATGGGTTCTTTGATTCAAATACAAAGGGACCTTGTAAAATTACAAAAATCTTTAAGTGAATGGGAAATAAGCATCTGTTTGTGTTATTTGTGCTTTGTGCTAACTCATAGCTAACAAGTATTTTCTTACACTGTTTCTTTTGGTGTGATCAACCAAAAGAAATGGGTTGTAAATAAATAAACTTCCAAAAAAGTATTAAGAGTACAGACTTCTCTTTTTTTCTCTGTTTCCAACACTGGCCATGTTGGAGGTGGCTGAGATCAAAGATAGATACAGAAGTTAATTGAAAATTGAGATACAAAAAAATTAGAAACCAAATCTGTAAAAAAAAAAAAGGAATAATTAATTCTTTCACTTCTAAATTATAATTTGTCTTAAAAGTATTTTGATGAGCTTATGGGGTACTACCAAACTCTGTAGAGTTTAACAAAAAATATTTTTAAAAAATCACAGATCAGTTTTTCTTTAAAAGGGAACTTTTAAATTACTAGGTATTAATTTAAAGCTGTAGTTTGAATTTTAAGAATTGCCTTATTAGTCATGAGATATGTTCAGCAGAGATTCAGTGAAATAGGAATAGTATAAGAGAAATTACTTTAAAAATCTTGTGTGCTTAAATAATTCCACCACTCAGAATTTAAAAAAGGAAACACATTTGCTAAGCTCAAAGAAATTTCAGCTAGCCAGTCTCTAAGTCTGAAGTTTTAGGGTATCAATATGTGAAATTGATTTTAATTTTTGTGTGGAATAAAGGCACATTTAAACCTGTATTTAGAGTTGGGATAAATTTATCATAGGACAGAATTTTTATTATTAAAAGGGAGAACAAGGAAATCTTAGACCATCTCCAGGAATGAATAAAAGTGGGCAGAATTGGGGTTCATTTATCCTTCTGTTGTTTACTGCTTTTAAACAACTAATCCAAGGGCGCCAAACAAGTCCTGATTAGGGAATGCAGATTGAAGGCAATTCCCAAAGTGCTCCTAGAAAAAGAAAACTTGTTTCAAAATCAGAAAGCAACCGAAGGTAAGTGAAATTTAATGATACTACTGCAGTTTAAGTCAATTGTTTAGGTAAATTAGAAACACAGTAAAACTTGTGTTGAAAACAGTTGTTTAGTGAAAATAAGTTCAAATTGTAAAATAAGGCTATAGTAAGTTAAGGAAAGAACCATTGAAGATAGAATTAAACACCTAATAGGTTCTCAGGTTAGGAAAGACCAAATTAAAATGAGCATATTGTTTATAAAAGCATAAAATACCAAAATGTTTGATGGGGAAAAGCAGAACTTGTAAATTACTTAAAAAAACAATTACTTAAAAACAAAAAAAAACAAATAAATGGACTTAATTTTGAGTGATTTGAAAGGAAAGAGAAAAAAGTATTACACTGTGAACCCTTCAGAAAAGCACAACCTCTATCAGACAGTTTTCCAGTAGTGCAAGTCCTGTTACGTTCCTGTGCCATGCTTGGGCTTTGGCCAGTCCCCTTCGGCATTGACAAAATAGCTAGATGAATGCCTTTTTATCATAAAGAGGGATACTTTGAGGAGATAGATGATTTCTTCACCAGTCATCCTGCTTACTGAAATCCATGACACCTCACAATGAGGAACTTCTGTTGAGTGAATTGTTTTAGAGTCTATTTGCCTATCACCTACAAAAAAAATGTAATTGTAACTAATGCTAGTTGCGCAAAAGCTGAACTGTGCATTTGTAGCCACTAAAGAATCAAAAATGGGTTTACTAGAGGAATTAAGCAAGTAAAAGAAAGAAATTATAGTGCTGCATAAGGAAATTAGAAAAGTTAAGGATGGGATGAAGACTGTTGGAGTCTGTTTTGCATTGACACAACATAAATTCAGAGCTTGAAAGTAAAGGGTTCTGGAGTTTTGAAAAGGAGATTTCAGAGACGGTCTTAATCTCATTGAAATAGAAAAGATTTAGGATTTTTTCCTAAGCAATGCCCCTTTGATGGTTGCTGTATATCTTTCTCCCCCAATCAACATAAGACAACAAAATAAGTTTCATAAAATGCATGTTAATTAATCGATTGATAGAGAAAGGATTATCTCTTTGTTCTGGTTTAGATAGTTATGCTAAAGATTGGTAATTAAGAAAATTTAAAGCTATTGCTTCAGTCTTTGGGTAACTCAAAGAATCAAAGAACCAGTAATGGGAAATTGAGAGTCACCATGATATTTTTTTTTTTAATAAGCAAACTAAAAATAGTGGAACCTTGTACAAAAGGAAGTTTAGTTATTGCCACTAGTCATTGTAAATCAAAATTGATTGGGTTGAAAATATCATAATGGTAGTAAATTAGAGATAATAACCAGCCCTTGTATGTACAAATGGAATAATAAATATTTCAACCTATCTCCCAGGGTTGTTGGGAGAAACACGTAATTGTGAAATGCTTACTACAGTGCCTGGATTGTGTAAAGGATAAGTATTATAGTGTTCAGATGTTATACTCTAACTAACAAAATGCTATCCCACGTATAAGTACTTTTTTATATTTTTCCCCTGTTATTTATTTATTTATTTATTTATTTATTTATTTATTTATTTATTCATTCATTCATTCATTCATTCATTCATTCATTCATTCATTCATTTATTTAATATTTTTAGTTTTCAGCATTGATTTTTACAAGAGTTTGAATTACAAATTTTCTCCCTATTTCTACCACACACCCCACTCCAAGATGGCATATATTCTGTTTGCCCTGTTCCTCAGTCAGCCCTCCCTTCTGTCACCCCACTCGCCCCCATCTCCTTTTCCTTTACTTTCTTGTAGGGCAAGATAGATTTCTATGCTCCATTGCCTGTATATCTTATTTCCTAGTTGCATGAAAAAACTTTTTTTTTGAACATCTGCTTTCAAAACTTTGAGTTCCAACTCTCTCCCCTCTTCCCTCCCCACCCAACCTCCCTGAGAAGGAAAGCAACTCAATATAGGCCACATGTGTATCGTTATGTAAAACTCTTCCACAATACTCATGCTGTGAAAGACTAACTATATTTTGTTCCTTCCTATCCTATCCCCTTTTATTCAATTTTCTCCCTTAACCCTGCCCCCTTTTGAAAGTGTTTGCTTTTGATTACCTCCTCCCTCTATCTTCCCTCCCTTGTATCATCCCCCACTTTTTATCTCCTCCCTCCTGCTTTCCTGTGGGGTAAGATACCCAAATGAGTGTCTATGTTATTCCCTCCTCAGGTCAAATCTGATGAGAGCAAGATTCATTCATTCCCCCTCACCTGCCCTCTCTTCCCTCTCAACAGAACTGCTGTTTCTTGCAACTTTTATGTGAGATAATTTACCCCCTTCTATCTCTCCCTTTCTCCATCTCTCAATATATTCCTCTCTCATCCCTTAATTTGATTTTATTTTTTTACATATCATCCCTTCATATTTGACTCACCATATAACCTCTCATATATGTATGTATATTCCCTTCACTACCCAAATATTAATGTCTCATGAATTATACACATACTTTTTCCATGTAGAAATGTAAACAAAACAGTTCAACTTTACTAAGTCCCTTGTGATTTCTTTCTTGTTTACCTTTTCATGTTTCACTTGATTTTTGTGTTTGAAAGTCAAATTTTTCATTCAGCTCTGGTCTTTTCACTGAGAAAGTATGAAACTCCTCTATTTTATTAAAAATCCATATTTTGCCTTGGAGCATGATACTCGGTTTTGTTGGGTAGGAGATTCTTGGTTTTAATCCTAGCTCCATTGACCTCCAGAATATCATATTCCAAGCCTTTCGATTCCTTAAGGTAGAAGCTGCTAGATCTTGAGTTATCCCGATTGTGTTTCCACAACATTCAAATTGTTTCTTTCCGGCTGCTTGCAGTATTTTCTCCTTGATCTGGGAGCTCTGGAATTTGGCAACAATATTACTAGGAATTTTCTTTTTGGGATCTTTTTGAGGAGGTGGTCAGTGGATTCTTTCCATTTCTATTTTACGCTTTGACTCTAGAATATCAGGACAGGTCTCCTTGATAATTTCTTGAAAGATGATGTCTAGGCTCTTTTTTTGATCATGGCTTTCAGGTAGTCCAACAATTTTTAAATTCTCTCT
>CM053624.1:345985694-346002256 GCA_028646595.1 Phalanger gymnotis
CCAAAATATTTTGCAATATAAGCCACCAAAATTGTATTCCTACAGAGTAGCAGCATGTAATGATGTATCTCCCCAAGTGGCAAGATGGACCACATATGGCAAGGGACTGTAGTTTTGTGTAGCTACAAGGGAGGTAGAATTGACATCTCTAGTCTCATCTCCCCACATCCTTCTCTAAGAGAGACTTTAAGTCCTGCCAAGTGGTTTTTTTTTTCAGAACTAGTTTTGGGAATCTATAACCCCTCAGTTCTATAAAGGAGGCATGATCCAATTTGACTAATGACCTTGATGGAACATTTTAAATGAGGAATAATATAATATTGAAAAGGCAGGTAAAAGACAATTTGTGGAGGGCTTATAATGTTAATGGTATGCAGAGAGTTTTAGAATTTTCCTAGGGGCAATAGAAAGCCACTGAAGATTTTAGAGTAGAGGAATACTATGATCAGATGAGAAATTAAAGAATATTAATTTAGTATCCCGAATGTAAATCAGGAATGCAATAAGCACTTAACCTTTAAGCAATTATTAAGTTTTTACTGTGTTCCAGGTACCCGGCTATATAGAGGAATTTGGATATGGATGATTAAGGATATGCTGAGTTTGAGATCCTTATGGGATATCCAAGTGAAGGTGTCCAGAAAGAAATTAGTAAAGGATTGTGTTATTGAAGTTTTTTTTATTGTGTTTGTGTGTGTGTGTGTGTGTGTGTGTGTGTGTGTGATTTATTGGTGCACTTTTCTTTCCCTCTGATGAAACGCAAGCTTCTTGAGGACAGAAACTGAATGAATTTTGTCTTTTTGTCCCTGGCTCGTAGCACAGAGCTAGTTACATAATAATCATTTAATCAATGCTTGTTTTCCATAGACTTAGAATTCACCTGCAGAGGTAATAATTGAACCCAGGAGAGCTGAAGGTAGGCATTCTAGCATTCATGCAGGACTTTCTGCTTTCCTTTACATCCTGGTTTGCCTTTGGCTTTATGTCAGAGTTTCACTGTCACACATTATGTCCAGTGCTCATTTCTCCATGTCTTGGGGGGAAATACATTCTCCCTTGAATGTAGAGCTTATTGCTAGCAAATTTAGTAATCTCAGATAAGTTTGAGAGTTCATTACAGCAGGTCCACCTTGCACTGAGTTGGGTTAACTTAATTGTGGATAGCTTTCCTCATGTTAACGGCAATACTGAAAATAATTGAATATAGTCTGGGGCACCTTACCCATTCTGTGAACTCTAGATAAGTCCCAGATGAGCTACAGAAGAGAAGCAATATATGATCAGGCAGGAGGTCTCAACTTATTAGCACTATGCACTGGGGCTGCTGCTGCATACAAAACCAAAGCTTCCTAAATATACTTCCCTCTATGTATGTCTTTGTTTCTTCCTATGTATCTTTTTCTGTCTTTCACAGTCTCCATACATCTCTCTCTCTCTCTGTCTCTTTCTCTCCTTTCAAGTAGTCATTTATGTTGTGTACCTGTGGGGGGATGGGTGCATGAAGCTTTTTAACTTTGCTTCATCCCTGTTTGAGGCTGATGACCTTTAGACATACTTACTTTAGTAGAGACCCGAACTGAGAATTGGTAGCGAACAGCTAACAAGCCAACATGAATCCAGTGTTTCTTTTGAGATTCACAACAATCCAGCAAAGAAGAATTTTTCCAGCATTTATTATCTCCATTTTATAGATGAGCATTTTTAGGGGAATAAAATATTTGCCAATGATTTTTGTTATTGCAGTTCTGTATGACTTTTCATGGCTCCATTTGGGGTTTTCTTGGCACAGATACTAGAATGATTTGCCATTGCCTTCTGTGGGGATAAAATTTATCCAACCTACAATAAGAAAGACTGCAGTAGAGATCTGAGCCAATGGAACTTTATTAAAGGGTTTATGGTCTCCTCTAATGAAGAAGACCACAGATCTGCCTCAATCTGAGATGCCCCCTCTTTCTAGGGCCTTATTTTTATAGGGCTGGATATCTAGACAATCAAGAGTGGCTATACCAAATACAGAATAATTCCATAGGTTGATATATATATATATATATATACACACACACATATATATATATGTTAATGTATGATAGGCTAAAATAAGCAAAACAATTTATAAGCAGAGTCACGAGTTGGGCAAAACATGGGACATCTCCATTGACTAAGTGATCACAAAATGGCCATAAGATGTTCATCTGCTCATGTTGGACAAAAGAGAATGGTCTGGAGATGCAAAAATAAATTGGGGTACTTTTCATGTACTTGAGTCACCTCTGCCACACTGGGCTTGGTCATCATGACAAGGGAAAAGAAGGGTAGAGGTCCTCTAGCTAGTTTCCTATGATTACACAAGTGATCTTACAATCTGCAGTTCACAGCTCTAGGACCTAATATATAGAACTTATAATCCATGTAGTTGAGTCACCTCTGCCACCCTTGCCTTGGTCACCACTACAAAGTAAAACAAGGGTAGAGGGCCTCTAGCTAGTTTCCTATGATTACACAAGTGATCTTACAGCTCTGGGACTTAATACGTAGAACTTATAAGCACTACTTCTATGGAATCAAATTGACTGATACTAATTGGAATAAAGTAGGGGTTCAAATCAATTACTTCTCACACTTCTTTAGCTAGTTTTATAGATGAGGAAACTGAGGTAAAAAGGGTTAAGTGGCTTGCACAGGGTCACAGAGGTAGTTAGTGTCTGAGTCCAGATTTGAACTCAGGTTTCCCTGGCTGTAGGCTTGGCACTCTATCCCCTGTGCCATCTAGAACCTTTGGAGATATGATTCAAACCAGGTCTTGCTGACTGCAGGTCCCATGATCTATCCACTATTACATGATAACACGGGATAAATCGGTCAACCAATTGGAGGTTCAGCTTACTCATAAAATAAGGTAGTTAAAAAACCATGAAAATTCTTTTTCAGTTCTAAATGGGAAGGAAATGTAACAAAGTGATATAGATCAGAAGGCACAAATTAGAACCCTAACACTACTATTTATTAGCTCTGTGAATTTGGTTGTCACAGTCTTCTTCAGTTTATCACCTGTAAAATGGGGATAATAATAGCTCTTCTACATAATTAAAAGGTTCTTGCAGAAATCTCAAGCATCCCAATGGTCTTATGATCTCATCATTATGGCTATGCAGATTGCCATTTATCCACATTTACTTATCCTGCGAGACTCTTGTTTGTTGATTCTGATAGTTTTGCCACAAGGAATCCTTACTTTAAGTTCCTTTAACATCAGGAGGCTACCAGTAGGGTGAGGAATACTAATCTTACTATCTTTTTTTAATTAAATGAAATAATTTATGTAACAATGCTTTTTATGTCAGTATAAAGTAAATGTAAGTTGTTATTTAGATTTGGAGATTTGGTTTTAGGAGCACCCTTGTAGCAAAGTGTTGATTAAGTACCCTTGACCAATGGAGGGCCCTCAATTCCCTTGAAATTATAGACTGAAAGGAAAATGTAACAGAGACAATAAGATGTAAGAGCCAATCCCTCTCAAACCCTTTTAACCTGGACCATTTTCATCTCACAAAGAATGTGCCCCTTTCAAACTTTCAATGTCCTGTTGCATATAAAAGAACTAGGACACTAGGTTGAGGATTGTCAGGCACCATGAACTTGCCCCCTTGTGGCATTATCTCTATAGGAGTTTAAAATGTAAGAAGCAGAGGAATTAGAGCTGTGGAATAGGTTGAGAAGAAAGACAACTACTATGATGAGACTAGCTCTGGAGGACTCACTACTCTTGGAGCATATAACTATTAGAAGAAGTTCCTCTTCCTTTTCCTCACCCTTCCCACAATGGCAATGGATTTTTGCAATAAAAACTCTTAGCAGAGTTGATGTTAGTGAATGGGCTTTAGAATCCAATGTCTGAAATGGAGGTCCTTCTCAGGAGGTGAGGTCCCAAAGCCAAGTCTCCTGCTGATCCAAGAGTATGATGAGCTCTTTATGAAAGCCCTTAGCAGGATCCTAGGCTACTCTGATATCTGGAGTCAAAGCTAAAGGCAATCAGTGAAGAAACGTCAATTGAAGTAACATATGGCGACATCCAGGTAAGAAGCATCCAGCAAGGTCCAATGGATTAATGTCTAGTAGAGACTGAGAAACCAAAGTCTGTGGAAACGAGGAAAAGAGAGCAATGCTCCTGTAATATGACATAAAAATAGGAACTGTACCTAATCATGTGCCTTGGCCACATATGTGCCTCTCTACATGTAAAATGTATGTGTGTCCAGTCTTTCCATGGATGTCTAGTCTGTTCCTGAGAGAATGAACCCTAGGTTTATGTGACCACAATTTTATTTCAATAAAAGCCTTGGCCTTAAGAAAATCATGTCCTTTGTAAAACAAAGACATTGATAGGGACTTGGGGGCTATAGATTTAAGACTGTGAACTGACCCAGCATTTAATACTTGGGGTGGCCATACCCTTGGAAATCCATACTTCAAGTTGGGGGAGTGCTAACTCAGATTAGAGACAAACATATGCTGAAAGGGTATCTTTTTCTCTCTGCCTCTTCAGTTATTTCCATTCTAGCCAGACCTCAGCTAACACCTCCTTTTCTGAACTTTCCCTCTCAAAACGATCACTGCATTGAAACTTTTTAGATTGGAACATCATTTGGCTTTTAAATGTCTTGCAGATAACCTTGTCTACACACAGTAGCCTTCTCCCCTGTGATTCCTTTCCAGTCCTATTGAAGATGGCTCCCTTAAGGAGAATGTTAACTCCTAAATTAGTTGCAAATATCACATCTGTAGCTCATTTAAAGAACCAGCATTATCTTTACCTAAATAATGGAACTAAGTCATTAGATATATGAGCTTCCATGCACTGAGAGTAGCAGAGAAAGTGAGGAAGTAGGAGAAGAGAGTGAAGGAAAGAAGAGATATAAATATAGAGATACATATATATGCATATGTTACATATGTGTACATATTATATAAACCTGGTGCACATATTGCATACATATCATAAAGCAAAAGAAGGATGTGTGAAGGAAAAACACAGAAAGCAAGAGAGAGACAGAGAGGAGACACAAGAACAGGGGTAGGAGAAAAGGGATAAAAAAGATACTGAAAAAGAAAGCTCCTCCATGAAAAGCCTGTGCCTAGGAATGGTAAATGTGCACTTTTGATTTGATTAGTTTCTCAAACATAAGCTTTAAAAGAAGTGTGAATCACTGCAAATTTTGCAGCTGTTTCTAGTATTGTGGGCTCCAAATCACCCTGCAGATTAGGGCTCTTTATACCATCAAAGCGCTCAAGCATACACAATTCCCCAAAGTTACAACTGTTTGCCTCTTGAGCAGGCAAACACTTTTTGTCAGAGTCATGAAGGTACTTGTTGCCCATGAGATGCAGGGCAACAAATCCCCAAGTCTCTCAACTGATTTAGGACAGATTTCAACCTGCTCAAAATTCAAAGACTAATCCGGCTAATAAAACAGAAACTTCTGGATTTAATAGGGCAGCTGAAACCAGATTTCATTCTTTTGGAGATTCACAGTTGTTTCAGGTGTTTAATTTCTTTTCTGTCTAATAAACTTTATGAGTCAACTGTCTGTTATCCTTAGAGAGGCCTAAGGCTGCTGACAGAAGTGTCATCTTTTTCCTTCCCCTTAGAGCAGAAGAATAAGAAGTTAGAAAACTTTTTTTCTCCCAGTGTTTTAAGCTATGGGAAAATCACCTAAAAAATTACATACATATGAAAAGAGCAAAAGAGAGATGCCAAACTCCAAGGAATGAAATCCCAGGTCTCTGAGAAACAGGCTCCATCAGCAGTTCTTACCATAGGAGCAGAGGAAAAAATAGATGTATACATGTAAATAGATATATAGATGAGATATATATATTTATATATATATATTTCTCACTGAATACATCTGTATCTGTATATATGTATATGTATGTTTATGTTTTCTCCGTATATATGTATTATACATACATATTTTATAAGAAAGAAAGAAGAGAGAAGAGATAGGGAGAGGAGGGATGCATATATTTAGTACACATGCATATATATGTATGCCTACACATATAAAACGTAAACATACAAGCACACATATAAACTTGCATATACAGTGCTCCTAAGTTTGCATTATACAAATTGAACTTTAAGTAAATAATTCTGAAAGAAATTTGTATTCAAAAATCACCTATGGTGACATTCCCAGGCAGTACTATATTATATTCTCTCTGCTCCTGCTCCTGCTCCTGAGCGCTTGGTCTTCCAACTCCCGACAAAAACTAAAAACAAAAAAACAAATAAATAAAAGAAAACTTTAAAAAAAACCTTTCAAGTGAAAGCAGAAGAATAGACAGTTTGGAGAGACCCCCAGTCCACCTATGCAGGAAGATCTGAGACTTGGCTTGAGACCTCTGTGGCCAAGCCAGGAGACTTTCACCTGCTCTGCCTAACATCTTGGTGTCTGGCCTCTGTAGTGTCTGATCTCTCCCCATGGTGTTCTTCCCTCAGTTCAGACCAGGACCCCACATGGCTGCCCCCTCCCCATGGGTTCCTGTTCCTGGACTCATTTCTCTTTCCCAGCCCCCATGCATCCTTGTACCATATGCTAGTACTTTGGGTTCACTGTCTTCTTCCCACCTCCTTCCGTCCTTTCTTCATGTCTGTAGGCAAGTTTACATTAAGTAAAAACTGCTTTATGTAGAGGTTTCCAGAAAGGTCATAAATGGAGAACCATATGTATACATGTGTGTGTATGTGTGTATGTATATTCGTCTATACACCCAGACATACATATTATGATTATATGCAGTAAGAGACCTAAACTTATATCCATATTTATAGCCAGAAGAGAGATAGACAGATCAACAGACAATAGATTCCTTTCAAAAATAGACACACAGACTAACAAAGCAGCAGCATTAAATGAAAGAATTATGTGCAAGTTTAAACAGGCAAATAGTATCACAGAATGAGCGTTTCTGAACTACTTCCAAAAGAGGAACTAAATTCTATGGCACAATAAATATTGAATTTTATTACAAAAATAACTAAATAAGGCAAACTCATTGAGAACAAACTTGTCAGTCATGTAACAAAAAAGGTTCTCAGTACTTTATCCACAAATATCTCCCAACAAACCAGAAATATAAACTGGAGAGAAACTGAGTTCAATATAAAGGCTGTGACTTAAGCTGTCAGTCTTAAGGCACTGAGTGAGAGAATTTAAGAAGTTTTTTAGTAGAGTCTTTTCCCATAGTCAATACTTAACTGTTGTTTAGGAAAACCATATGATTAAGTCACTCACCAAAGGATCTGTGGAACTTTTGATTTCTTTATATTCTGACAATATTCTTCTTGCAACACATTGTCTTTAATATGTAAAGATAATGCCAAATCACTAATGGTGGATCCAGATAGCCAATAAAATTATCGACTTTTCTTCTTGGTCTGAGTATATTCATTAAAGACAGATTGGGTGATTTCCTTAGTTATATAATATGATGGATGATAGAGAAGATGCTTTATGAATGAAGGTAGAATCACAACAAATTAGCATCCCATGGATTTTAAATAATACAACATGAATTTTATAAAGCATCTGTCAATATTTGACATTAACATCAACTTTGACATTAACGTCAACATGCTGAATATGGGCAAGAGTTATATGTGTGATATGTTTGTCTTGTTTCACCTAGAGTGGCCTGAAAATTTTAGTGGGACTTCTCTAGATTAGTTACTTTGTTTAAAGCACCTTCAAAAGAGATTAATATTATAAGACCGGCATCACATTAAGGTACTAAAGGAGAAATTATTTCATTCCATGTCAATAGGCTACACTGGCCAGACATCTTGCAAGAACATACCATAGATAAGATCAAGGCCTAGACACAAGGGTGAATGACATAGGAGTATTGATACATAACTACTACTGAGAAAAAAATGTAAAGAACATATTTGATCAACTATGAATCAGAAATATCAGCTTGTCATATAACATATGGAACATGGTATAATTCAATATTAATATTAAATTAATATAATTTAATAATTAAATATAATTAATATTTAATAATAATAGTGACAAAGTACTAAGTTGAATAGAATCAGTGTATTTTCTCCACTGAAAATATTTGTTATTGATTAAGCTAAACAGGCTACCTCTTTTATCAATATACCTTCTTGTTTCTCTCTACTAAAGAAGTCTTTGTATATACATGCATGCATTTATCATATATCATTTGGCCACAAAGAGCCCAATCTGCGATAGCCTATTCATTGGCCTTGTAGAAAAACATGCTTTGAAATGAGATCTATATAGCCATTCATTTGGGGGTAAGAAGTAAACATACTGCATATACCTGTAGAGTAAATTAATGTTTTTCTTAATAATACGTTTTCCCCACCCTTTTCTTGGTTGAACCTGTCAGTTCTTTAATTCAATGGTACTAACCAAAACCTCTTAGGAAATAACAAAGGCAGAAGGTATTTGTAGACATGAGTAGAATCATAGTATTTATAGCAAGAAGGGGCTGTGGAGATCAGTTAATCTAAACTCTATTATTTTACAAGTACACATACTGAGACTTTGGGAGCTGAAGCAACTTGCCCAACCACATGCAGGTGTTAAATGGCAACTGAAGCAAGGTCATAGGTCAGAGATTTATAGATAGAGAGGAATTAGAGGCCATCTAATTAAATCACCTCATTTCAGAGATGAGGCAACTGAGACCTAGAGTGGCTCATTGATTTGCCCAATGTTACAAGCAGTAGGTGGCAGAGCAGCAACTAGAATCCTAGTCCTCTGACTCTAAATCCAGTAATCTTTTTCCTGCACCATACTGCCTGCTGATGATCTTGCCTTATAATACAAAAGCAGCAGTCCTCCCTCCAAACTCTAAGTACATCACAGTGGAAAATATGAATGATGCATTGTATGAGAAATTAAATCTCAACCCTCAGTGTTATAGAAGAAACAAAGTTTTGGTTTGAAAAGAGAGAAAAGATTTCAACATTTTATTTAGAGATAAAAGAGAATAAAATTTGCCAACATAATAAGTACTTACTTTCAGATAATGCCTTGATGATTGATGAGTATTTCATCTGATCTTCAAAACAACCTTGGGAGATAGAAATTAAAGGTACAGGCATCAGCAGCAGCAGCAGCAGCATTATAATAGGAAAGGCACTGAACCTGCAATATCATAGATACAGGGAACTTCTAGATGAGGAAGCTTCCTCTACCTTGGAGATAGACAAGTTCCCTAATACTTAAAGTCTTAGAGATTTGCCTAGGACACTGAGAAGTTAAGTGACTTGCCCAGGGTCACATAACCAGTGTGTGTCATAGATAGGAATTGAACTCATCTCTTCCTGCCTCCCAGGCCAGTTCTGTATCAACTATGCCAGGTTGCCTCTTCATTATGATTGTCATTATTTAAAATTTTACTGAAGAAGCAACTAAAATCGAAGAGATTAATGATTTGTTCATGGTCTCAAATATAATGTCACGGTGAGTATTTGAACACAGGGGACTCCTAAATTTTTTTGCCTAGCACTTTGCCATGTGTACCACCCTTCTGCTCCATGATGGTGCTTTTATAAATAAATCTTACCAATGAGCAAAGCCAGCCCTAGGCAGAATTAAGTAGGCAATATTTGTCTTCACTGACCTCATTCCCCACTACCACCTCACTATTATTTACCTTTCTCTTTGTTACTGCTCCTTTCCCCTTCTACAAGCTATTAATATCATCATGCTTTTTTTTCCAGCATCTTCTAAGTCAAAACAATCTCTGAAGAAAGAACCTGAAACTCACTTTCAGTAAAATGCATATGATTACTATGTCAGCATTTTAAGAACCTGTGATTTTGTTGGCATGGGGACTCCCTCTCGTTAAAATCACAGCTACTCTATGACTTGGTAGATAGTCTCTGAGATTTTCTGTAGCTAAAAATTATGTCACCCTTCAACACACTTAATGGTGAACTGCAAATTTAGCTAAGTTGATGCTTGAACAACAGAAATAAAAGCTGTCATTAGGCCCATATACAAAGATTTTCTGGCTTGGGAGTACCAGTCACAGTGAATGCATCTTCAGTTACCTTCAGACCAGAGGTAGGCACCAAGGAAGAACTTCAGTGTACTTTAGTCACCAAATAAAAAAAAAAGTTTATATTGTTACTCTTTCCCTAAAGACATTTGCATTAAGGGGGTGCTATACTCCCCTTCCCTTTTCCCCAATAAGTTTGAATCTTAAAAAAATAGATTTTTTTTTAAAATACAAGAGACCATAGACAATAGAAATCACATCCATAACACTGTTAAGAAATTTTAAAAGGAACTTTTTAGCACTGGGAACTCTCATGAATAAATCATCGTCACTTGTAATCTGGTTAAGTTTCTTAGCCCCTGACCCTGTGGATTTCTGCACTTCCCACATTAGCCCAGTTTCCTCAAGATGGAGATACCTCTACATCTCCAGACTCCTCCACTGATAGGTCAGTTACCTCATGGAATCTCTGTTTGAGAAAGTAACCCAGACAAGCAAGACTCACTTCTAACTCTGCTTCTCAGATCCTAACTCTATATTTTTGGAACTCCATACCACCCCTTGCTTTCCAGTTCCCTTTTCTAAACTGTCTCCCTTTCCCCAATCACCACTAAAATATAAGCTCCTGTATTTATATTTCCTATTCTTAGCGTAATATCAGGCACATAGGGTTTAATAAATGATTTATCTAATCTCATTACCTTTAACCATAGACATTTTAGACTGATGAATCAAATACAATGGACATTTCCAGACATTCTGGAAAGTCATTTAATTATGGTTCTCATTAATTCCTTGAACAATGAAAAGACATAGGGTGAAAGACAATGGGTAGATTTACAACTAACTAACCCTCTAAATAAAAATAACGATTAAATGATTGATGTCAATGATAATTGAGTCATCAATGTTGAATAGTGTTGAGAGAGAAGAGAAGAGAAGAGGATCCAGGACAGACTGATGACATTCACCTTTGGTGGACGTGCCCTGGTTGAAAATCCATCAAAGAACGTTGAGGCATGGTCATATAGGTAGAAGGGGAACCGGGAAAGCATAATGTCCCTGAAACCGGAGGAACTGTCAGTCGATTATTTATTCAGGACCTGCTATTTGCTAGGCACTCAGCTAAGCCCTGGGGATGCAAAGAAATGTAAAAGTAGTTCCTGCTCTTGAGAAGCTTACAATGTAAATGGCGGGAGACATGTCAAAAGTGGAGAAACTGATTTTATACTACAAATTATATACAGTGTAAATTAAGATAATCAACAAAAGGAAGGCACTAGACAGGAATCAAAAAGGCTGCCTACGGAGGACGGGCTTTTAATTGGGACTTGGGGAAGACCAGGGAAGCCAGGAGGCAGAGATAGGGACAGTGTTGAGGCACGAGGGACAGCCAGGGAAAATGCCTGGGGTCGGGAAGTTCATAGTCTTGTCTTGTTCACGGAAGAGCAGGGGTGCCAGTGTCACCGGGCAGCAGAGTACTTTGTGGGAGACAAGGTGTAAGAAGACTTAAAAGATAAGGACGCAGGCGATGAAGGACTTTGAGTGTTAAACCAAGGGTTTTATGTTAGATACCAGAGGAGATAGGGATGCAGCTCACAGAGTAGGAGAGTAGCATCAAAAATCAAATGAGTGTGTTTTTGGTTTTGCTTTGATTTGGTTTGTTTTTACGGCTGTTTAAGGATGAGTTGACGTGGGTACGGGAGCAGTCAGTAGACGAGAAGAGATTGAAGAAAAATGAAAGAACAGGAATGATAAAGGGGGTAATCTGCAGGAGATGAGATGGATGGAATGGGAATAACTTGCAGGTAAAGGAGTTTGCCTTAGGGCCCCAGTCTTCATGTGAGAGGGGAATGAAGAAAGCGGCTTTAGCAGAAGGCGTTTGGGTGATGAGGAGAAGGGGACAAGAAGCAGCTCCAAGAGTTGGGTCTCCATCTTTTCAATAAAAATGGTTCCAAGGGTGGGGAACCTGTGGCCTTGAGTCCACATGTGACCTTCTAGTTCCTTGAGTGTAGTCTTTTGTCTGAGTTCAAGTTTTACAGAACAAATCTTTTTATTAAGGGGATTTGTTCTGTGAAGTTTGGATTCAATCAAATGGTCACACTTTAGACTAAAAAGGGTCTAAACTTCAGACAATCTACTGAGTTTGAACTGGAGAGGGGTTAGTTAAGGCTTGTATCCCTGGCTAGCTTTTGTTCAGGAAGGAGGCCTCCATGTTCCTAGAGAGACTTCTCCACCTTTCCCTTGCCTTTATCACGGATGTGTCCCTGGACCTGTTCCTGAGTCAGAATCAAGGCCACCGGGGCTGGCCTCAGTTCAGACCTAGCACATGCCTTCCATCACTCAGCCCCTGGCATAGCAGCTACAGGCATCATGGCTGAACCCGGGACCCAGTGGTGGTCCTGGCCCCATGTAGGCATTGCCGAAACCCATGGAAAGCTAAGCCTGGTTGGAGTTACTGTTGGGTCCAGCCTTACTCCTTCTGGAGGACAACCGGAAACTACAGGTGGTGAGAAATATGAACACCGCCCCCCTACTCCCTGCCGTCCCATCACCAGGGACCCTCACCCTGAGTACCTGCGGGCCACAGCCAAGAGAACATCTTGGACTTGGAGGCCTTTAAAGCAAATCTGTCTCTTGAGGATACCTGGAGAGAAATCTTGCTCAAAGATATATAGGTTACTTACAGCAAATCTGCCAGAAGATATTGTAAAGGATACTTCAAAAGATCATCAGCTAAATATGGAAAACCTGATAAAGTCTTTATCAGCAATGGCAAAGGATTGTTATTCATCAAACTGAAATCCGATGCCTGGGGGGAAAATGCAAAAGCAGAATTTGATGATAGACCCAGGAGAGGGCAATGATTTTGGGTTCCTTTTGCCCTCATTGCAGCTGGCCTCTCTGTACAAAATTTTTCATCCTATGTTTCCAAGTGAGTAAGCATTCAGCCAATTTGGACCTATTGAAAGGGCTGTCTATTGGTGATGATTGAGGGAGATCTACAGGAAAAAGCACTGCTGAATTCCTTTCTAAGAAAGGAAGAAAGAGAGAGAGAGACAGACAGAGGGAGAGAGAGACAGAGACAGAGACAGAGAGACAGACAGAGAGACAGATAGAAAGAGAGAGAGAATGAAAGAAAAAAAGAAAAGAAAGCATCTGAACATTTCAGGGAAGGAGTGTTTTTGTTAACACCAGCTCTAAGTCCAATTTTTGTGAAACCATTTAAATAATTACGTAATGAAGATGGTCTTCTTGAAAAACTTGCACAGAAGAATCCAATGTATCAAAAGGAGAAAGAGAACCCTCTCTGTTTTGTTCAACATGACACCTTTGTGTTTGAATATTTCCCAGAGATGAAGTCTTTAGACTGAAAAAAAAGAGCAAAGGAATCAGGTTGAGAAAAACATGAGATATACGCAAGATTAACTGGACAGTGAAATGAAAGGTATATACCATGAGCATCAGGTAAATCTTCTACACCAGGATCTAATGAGACATCAAGAATAGCTGAGACAGATTAAGGAACTTCACAATCAAAAAATGCAGAAACACAAAGAAATACAGCTAAGGCAAGAGGAAGAGAAGAAAAGAGAAGAAATTATTCACTAATGGGAGATCGAAAAGCAAATGAGACACCAAAGGGAGGAAAGATATAAGCATGCATTATACATGGATCCACTAGATGGAGAGATAAGAATGGGTGGTAATGGAGCAATGAACTTGGAAGAGCTTCATGGCTCAGGAAGCCAGAAATTTCTGCCTTTAGGTGGTGGTGTTATAGGTTATGATGTTAGACCTGGAATTCCACCAACAGTGTTCCATGATACCTGTACTGAGCTCTTTGGGCAGGGAGGAGCTGGCTGTAGCCTGAGGCTACACAGGGCCCTGGAGAAATGGGACCTAGAACCCCAGCAGAGTAAGGCAGAGAAAGAGAATATGAAGGCCCATATAAAAAGCCCCAATTTTAGTTGTGCTATTTAGGCTTTCATTCCAGTTTTTTTTTTTGTCTTTTCTTATTTAGACACCTTTTTAATTCTTGCCTTTTAATAAGTAAACTACAATTTTATGGATGTTAGAAATTTTTGGACCTAATATTTTTAAATAGTTTTGGTCTGTACGGGTGAGTAAAATTATGTAATGTACTGTTTCAAAAAGAATGTAAAGCTAGTTTGTTTTCTTGGATATATAACTTCTCTAAAGTTGTGACAGTGTACCTTGCATCACTGAAATCCCAAAATGTACTTTTTACCGTGCTTCAAATAAATAGAGAAAAATAGCTATAAATATGATCTTCAATTTTGCCATTCATGCTTTCATCATATTAGTTCAGGTAATATATTTGAAAGTTTAAGACTTGGCCTTTGAAAGGTATTTTTAATATGTGGGAAAATATATTTAGAGGCAAATTTTCTTTCCATAAATGATTCTAGTTTTAAAGAACAGCTACTGAAATAACAGTAATTACTGGCTTGCTGTTCATTACATATAGTACATAGAAATGAGGATAAGCTGCCATGAGTATTTTGGAAATGGTGATATAAGTTGAAGCAGAATTGTAAATGTGAAGAAATATGTATCAAGATTATGGAATGGGTTTCAGAACTGTTGGTAAGGGGGGCAGTAGGCTGGCTGAGGTTTTTTTTTAATCATTTATTTATTTTATTAATAGTCCTGTCTATGACTTTTACCCTATGTTTGATAGTTTTTAATATTGCAAAAAACAAGTCATTTCACCCCTCTACAGAATGGCTTGTCTTGACTTCTCTTCCAAATTAAAGATTGTTAAAAGTGAGAGGGGAAAATGAAGTTAATTGAGGAATTGTAAAAGGGTTACCTTATGGCAATGAGGGCCTGATTGAGGCTGAGTAACTAATTCGTAGTAGACTCAAGCAGCATGGTAGCATGATTTTATGATTTTCTGCAGCTTTGTTTGAAATCAAATGGGTTTTATGGAAGGAGATCTACAGTGGAATTCTTCCCTTTGCTCATTTTTATAAATGACTTTGATAATGTCATAGAAAACCAGTCTATTTTGCACATTAGACCACAAAATGAGATCCAAAAAGTGTTCAAGAGCATAGAATAATGGGCAAAACTTAGATAAATTTAAGACTGGAGTTTAAGAAAAAAATCACAATTTTCTCTAGGAATGAGGGTGTTAGGTAGAAAACTATTCAAATAAAAAAGACCATTTTAAGAGACTGAAAACCAGATATAAACAAACTGTCTAATGTGGTAGTCAAAGAAACTAATAGCATCTTAGGATGCTGTCAGAGAGGCATAGCATTAGCCGATTAATGTGCCTCAACTCACTTCCTATCACCTCCAGAATCAAATACAAAATACTCTACTTGGCATTCAAAGTCTTTTATAACCTAGCCTTGTCCTACTTTTCAATTCTCATATCTTACTCTTTGCCGAATACTTGAAGGCGACACTGGCCTTTTTGCTGTTCCATAAATAAGACATGCATCTTGTAGTTCTAGGCATTTTCTCTGGCTGTTCCACATTCCTGGAATTATCTTATTTTTTATCTCTACATATTGGTTTCCCAGGCTTCCTTTAGGTGCCAATCAAAATCCTGCCATCTACAGGAAGTACTTTCAATTCCATGCCTTCCCTCCTCAATTATTTCCTATTTATTGTACATAGGTTCTTCATACACACTTGTTTTCTTGTCTACAGGAAGTATTTTCCAATCCCTTTCAATTATAAGTCTCTTCCCTCTTCAATTATTTCCTATTTATCATGTATGTAGCTTGTTTGTACACACACTTGTTTCTTGTTGTCTACCCCATAAAGTAGTGAGCTCTCTCCTCTTCCTTCTCCTCTCCCCTCCTCTTTTCCCTCCCCTCCCCTTCCCTGTCCCCTCTTTCCCCTCCCCTCCCCTCTTCTCTTCTCTTCTTTTTGTCCATATAGGGTATCAAACCCTTACCTGCCACCAGTGTCTGCCCAGAAGAATGTAATTTTGATTTTGCACAGCCCTTCCTCAAAACTCCAATTCACTTGCATGTCATGGCATCACAGTTCTGATGTCATGGTCCTCTTCCAGAACAAAGGGCAAACAACAACACCACCAACATAGTGAGCTCCTTGAGAGCAGGGACTCCCTTTGGCCTTTCTTTGTATCCTCAGCACTTAGCATGGTGCCTGGTACAACATAGACATTTAATAAATGCTCATTGACTGAATCTCTTGTGAGCAGGAAAAAAAAATAGGAGATGAGATCAGCTAGCAGGGCAAATGAATGGCCTCCCTAAGCCTCCAGCACCCAGAGTGGATTTTCCCATAGTCCTACTCAGTATTTTCTTGTCATACCTTTTAAGACAGTTATAATAAAAGTTAAACCCATTATCCAGTGAACCAACCCTCAAACCCCTGAATAAAAATAACACATTCTGTTTTTAAACTGTGACTGTACTAGTGTAAGTTACATATTAGAAATAACTTTCTATAAGAGTTCCAGACATTATTATCAAAGGAAACTGTGGGATATGATATCTGAAAAAAAA
>CM053624.1:346002756-346020194 GCA_028646595.1 Phalanger gymnotis
CTATCTTATTTTTCTGTGGCCTCCTGGTTACTCTTGTGAGGCGGGCTTTCTGGGCCTGCAGTCTTTCTGTCAAGATGTCGGAATGGGGAGGCTGGTTCTTGGATCTGCTGCGGTGGGGCCTAAATAAATGTTTTGTTGCCTTCTACTTAGAGAATCTCTCATACCTTGAGATTTCGAACCATTCAAACATATACATGATTATATTTGAGATTATAAATTCGGCCTTCCTACTACAAGGAGTGCCCCTCCAGGGTGCCCCCTTAGAGGAAGCCCTGCAACTTGGGCAGTGGGGAAATCTGCTTTCAATGCCACAAGGAGGGTCACTGGTCTAAGGGCCTCTAGGGCGCCCCGCCCCCCATGAAGTTTCCAGGATCCACGCCTCCAGGACCATGCCCAGCATGTAACTAGGAGGGACATTGGAGGAAGGATTGTCCCTGAGGTTGGAAAAGTGGTAGAGCCTCCTCCCAGTACCCTGTCCTCCATTCTTCTCAAGACTCAGAAGGAGGGGAAAGCCTGGGGCTTGGCAGTGCTCCCACTTTCTCCTGCTCTCTTGTGGAGCCCTGGGCAAAATCAAGGCAGAAGGTGAGGTTACCCACTTTGTCATGGCTATGTTCTCTTGTTTTAACTAATTACTCTGGCTCTACATGCCCCTTGACCTATCTTGTCATGGGCATCAAGGATCTGTTGTTTGAACACTCCTTCTCTGTCCCTGCCCCCTTGTTTTGAAGGGACCTGATGGTGAAATTGGGAAGCCAATTTTCTCTAGTTAAACCTCATAACTCCCTTTTCTCTCTGCTTACTAGACCTCCCCATGTTTCCTCAGAGGTGTGGGAGATGGTTGAGCCAATTGTTTGGGATCAGGGAATTCCTAGGCAAACTACTTCTGCCACCCCAGCCATAGTTCCCCTCCATCTCCTTCAACACCCTATTAAGCCCAAGGCTTGGGAGGGACTGCAACCATTAATTGCCACTCAAGACCCTGACTCACTCTCTCTAGAGTGGGGTCCCTAGCAAGCAAAAGCTTTAAAGACTTTGAAAACTAAACTGACCACCACTTCTGCATTAGCTCTACCTAATCTAGAAAAACTTTTCACTGGGTATGTTGTTGAAAGGAGAGGACAGGCTTTGGGAGTCCTAACCCAGTCCTTAGGACCAGATCCCAGGCCAGTTGCCTGTTTTTCAAAACAATTAGAATCTCTGGCTGCTTCAGCCATTCCAATTAAGGAAGCTTCTAAACCTCTAGCAGACCAGCCCCTAGAAGCTCTGACTCCCCAGAGCATCCTAGAAGCAGAGGGCCACCAGTGGCTGGCTAGCTACAGGCTCACCAAAAATCAAACCTTGTTCTTAGGCACCCCTGACGTAATTCTTCAGGTGTGCCACACACTCCCGAACCCTGAAGCAGTGTGGTACACAGAATAAGTGATTAGGGGAGCTAGGTATAAAATAGTCATCTTTAATTCCCACCAGGGATATCGTCCTTTCTCTATACTCCTATCCTGTCTGTTTGGTTGTTTGCTTAACCTGCTTGCCAGGTTTGTCTCCTCCAGGCTCCAAGCCATCAACTTCCAGATGACTGCTCAGACTATATACCCCTTGAACTGGACCCATCGAGGCAGGGACAGCTCTATACCCCTTGCCAGCAGGAAGCAGTTTCAGAAGCTGAGACCTTCGTCCCTGACCCCAAAAGAATTTGGGTCCCATTTGTTTGAGGGGGGAATGATGAGGGCACAGTTTCTGGGAACCCCCTTGAACCTGGAATACAGTGTCTAGGAGCCCCCTGGAACTCTCCTTGAATCTTCCAACTAGATCTGGCCTTCCCCTAAGGCCATAAGCCTTACATTATCTTTAGGCCCAAATCTCTACCTAGCCTTGCCCTTTATTGTCCAGCTACTTCCCACCCTTGATACTATCAATATCCAGGCCTTCATCTACTTCCCACCCTTAATCACATTCTCTTGGTTCCTGGAGTCTGACCTCATCTGGGTCCCTTCAAGCTCCTCCTTAGACTTCTCCTCAAGACCCTCCCTAAACCCCTCCTCTGGTCACCCCAGAACATCCCTCAATCTCTCCCACAATCTTTGTGTATGTAATCTCCATCTTGCCTCCATGAAGGCACTCAGATTCAATCTAGCTCAGTAGATTGAATCTGGCCCGCTTGTGAAAACAGGTGTCACAAAGGGTGGGATTTCTTAAGACAACCCATTATAGTGAATCCCTAATAAACTTTGTCTTTTCCCTCGGCTAAAAAAAAAAAGAAAAAAAGAAAATTTACCAATCAGCATGCTGAGATAGGTCCAGCACACCCCTAGAACCAGCTGCCCTGAGAACAACTAGCAATTTGGGATGATGCTCTTAGCAATCTCTGGTGACAGTTATCTGATTTACAGTGTATTCATGGATTCATTTAGAGAAGAAAGACGAGACACACAGGCTTGCATTTCTCAACTTCAGATTTAATCACAGCATATCATTGCCACTTCTGAAGGATCTCTCCTCAATAGAAATCAGTTTTCAGGAAAAATCACTCTTGTATTAAACAAGTAAAGTTTTTGATTCCTCCCCCCCAAAAAACCCAAATCTATGTATTGGTCATGACTGAAAATGCATCTATTGATTATATATCTAAAGGTCACCAAATCTCTATGTGTTTCATAGTTGTTTTTTTTTTAATCTGAAGTCATTATGGGTTACTATACTGATGAGAGCTTTGAATTCTTTCAGTGTTATTTTCCTTTACACCAGGACAATTATTTTATAATTTGTTCTTCAGGTTCTACTTGGTTCTCCATTACTTCAAGCTTCACAATTTTCTCTGAATATTTTGCGTTTTTACATAATAGCACCCCATTATATTCATATCATATTATTATACTCTACAATATCATACTATACTATACTATGCTATGCTTCACTAGGCTATGATATGCTATACTATGCTATTCTATACTATGCCATGCTATTCTATGCTATACTATACTAAACTATACTATACTATACTACACCATACTATACTATATTACATTGTACTATACTATACTATGCTATACTAGCCTATGCTATTCTATGCTATGCTATACTATACTATACTATGCTATGCTATGCTATGCTATGCTATACTACACCATGCCACACCACACCACACCACGCCACACCACACCACACCACACCACGCCACACCACACCACACCACACCACACCACACCACACCACACCACACCACACCACACCATACCATACCATACCATACCATACCATACCATACCATACCATACCATACTATACTATACATCAAGAATATCAGGGCAATCAATGAAAAAACAACATATGAAGGAAGGCAACCTCAAAGCTCCAGAGTTCAAACTATATGTAAATATATGTTACTCATCAAAACAATCTGGTACCAACTAAGAAGCAGAGTGTTACTTCGGTGGAGTAGGTTAGGTACACAACATGCACTAGCAAATGACCATAGCAAATTAATGTCAGATCAACCCAATGATCCAAGTTTTGAAAAAGAACTCAATGTCTGACAAAAATTGCTGGGAAAAATGATTTGGCAGAAACTAGGCAGAAACAGAAATCTCATATTGCATACCAGGATAAGGTCAAAGTGGCTACATGATTTAAATATAAAGGGTAATATCATAAGGAAATTATGGGAGCATGGAAAAATGTACCTGTTAGATCTATGGATAAGGGAAAAGTTTATGACCAAACAAGAGATAGCAAGGATCAGGGGAATTAAAATGAATAATTTTGATTGTGTTAAATTAAAAAGATTTTGCACAATAAAGTCCAATGGAGTCCAGATTAGAAGAGCAAGAAATTGGGGAAAATTTTTTTACAGCAAGTTACTCTGATAAAGGCCCCATTTCTCAAATATATAGAAAACTGAGTCAAACTTATATAAAAAAATACTAGTCATTCCTTAATTGATAAGTGGACAAAAGTTTTGAACAGGCAGTTTTTAAAAGAAGAAATCAAAGCTATCAGTAATTATATGAAAAGATCTTCCAAGTCATTAAAAATACATTGGAGACACTACCTCATATCTAATAGATTAGTTAATATGACAGAAAAGAAAAATGACATGTTAGGGGTAATGTAGAAACACTGGGAGACTAAGGCCCTATCGGTGGAGTTAGAACTGACCCAACCATTCAACAGAACAAATTGGAACTGTGCACAAAGAGCTATGAACTATGCACACTCTTTGATCTAGTAATACCACTACAAGGTCTATATCCCAAAGAGATCAAAGAAAAGGGGGGAAAAGACTTATTTGAACAAAATTATTTGTAGTAGCTCCTTTATGGTGGCAAATTGAGGGGATGACTATTAATCGGGGAATGGCCGAACAAGCTGGGGTGTATTTTTGTGATGGAATACTATTGTGCTTTAAGAAATAATGAGCAGGATGTTTTCAGAAAAAAAATGTGGTAAGATTTATATGAACTGCTGCAAAGTGAAGTGAGGAGAACCAGGAATACTTTTTACATAGTAACAGCAAATTGTACAATGGTTTACTATGAATGACTTAGTCACTCTGTCCAATACAATGACGCATGACCATTTGGAAAGACTTATGATGAAAAATATTATTCACTTCCAGAGAAAGAACTGATGGAATGTGAATACGGATTGAAACATGATTTTTTTTTCACTTATATTTCTGGATTTTTTTTTGCAACATGAATAATGTGAAAATATCTTTTGCATGATTTTACATGCACAATTAATAACGCATTTTTTGGCTTTAGTGGGTGTTACAGAGGTAGAATGGAGGTGGAGAATTTGGATCTTGATGTTAAAAAATGCAAAAAATAAATAATAAATTTTATATAAAATGAATGAACATCTATGCTTGCCAGCCCTGGTGAAAGTTGAGGAAATTAAGATTAGGATCAATTTTGCAGAGTGATACCCCTGTACTTCTCTCAGAGTGCATCAAAAATGAAAGAAAATTCTTATTCTCCATCCTCATTGACCATGTTGTCTTGTAATAGAGTTATTCTTCCAAGATGAGACAGCGCTGCCAGAGAGTGAGAGGGATAGAGCCTTAAAAGTAGTCAGAATCTTCAAGGATCATGACCTCTGAGAGCAGAGCAGAGCAGCGAGCTAATTATGGATTTAAGAGAGGACTCGCCCAGGCAGTTGGGAGTTAATTTACAGAAAGGAAGAGTCTGTGGGTTCCCAAATGAACAACCCTTCTGGATGATACATTATGTTTAACAAGACATAGTATTAAAAAAGTGTAAGGAAAGAAAGGATACAAGGCCTTTTGTTCCAGATACATCAATTACTTAGGCTGTATGTGTTCCCTAAGTATGTACCCATGTATTCCCTATGTTTCTTCCTCACTACCAGTTTGCTATTAGTTACTGGCCATTCTTCTGATTGATATTGGGTATATCTTTGAGGTAGCATGTCACAAATTTATGGAGAGGATGTTTAATAGTTAAAGTTCTCAGTATTTCTTCTTTAATAAATGGCTTTGTTTTAAGCTAAGTTTCTCCTATTCAACTATTAAAAGGTAAATCCATTGATGGGGGCTCATGAAATAAATTTTTAGTACAGTGCATTCACAAATTATATTATAGACATGAGGTAGGGGTCAATCCTCTGGGACATGGGTGTGGAACCTGCAGCCTCAAGGTCACATATGGCTCTAAGTCCTTAAATTTGGCCCTTTGACTGAATCCAAAATTCGCAGAACAAATCCCCTTAATAAAAAGATTTGTTCTGTAAAACTTGAACTTGATCAAAAAGTCACACTCAAGGGCCTAAAAGGCCACATGTGGCCTTGAAGATGCCAGTTTCCCACCCCTGCTCTGTGGAATGCCAGTGTGAAATTGAGTGGGGGATTCCCAGAGAGAAAATTACATTAATAAAAATTACTGAGAAATATACATATAAATGTATATATACATATGCATCTATATCTATATTCATACATATATATGTCTATATACACATGAATGTGCATGCATATTTATACCTACATGTGTGTGCTTACACATATATGTGTATGGTTGTCTCTGGCATAGAATACATTCTGAAAACATTCAAAATAAATAAAAAAATGAGTCATTCTCTAAGATGTGAAGGAGGCACGGATGTTTGGGACCCTCTTGGTCTCAGATGCTTTCAAGATTTCCAAAACTCATTTCAAAACTGTTTGATAAGATTGCAAGCAGAAGTAGCACCCAATTCATATATTCCAAGGAAACAGTACATTGAACATGCCTACTCTACTTCCCTGGTAATTGTATTGTCCCTAAAGTAAGCCAGTCAGTTAAAAATGAAAACCAGCATTAACAGGCCATCAAGGATGGAATCAGTGGACTACATGCCTAGAGATTGGTTTCATTTTGTGTGGTTTCCTTTAAACATCATGACAGATGAAAATTGGGAAGTGGTGATGGTATAAGACTGGAATTCTGGAAATGTCCAAATAGGAAGAGAGAATTGATATACACACATATAATTACAGTATAATAAATACATCCATTTAATTCAGACAGAAACTATTGAAACA
This sequence comes from Phalanger gymnotis, assembly GCA_028646595.1. Taxonomy (NCBI): domain Eukaryota; kingdom Metazoa; phylum Chordata; class Mammalia; order Diprotodontia; family Phalangeridae; genus Phalanger; species Phalanger gymnotis. Next base: position 346,009,295 of record CM053624.1, read on the forward strand.
GATAGTAACCACCTTTTGGTCTGAAGCCATATGCTTATGTTTGTAGCTGAATGATTTATTTTAATGTTGAAATATGTATATTTTATTCAGTACTAGGAAACTTCATGAAATGTATAAATTTTATATAGCTTATATACATTTGACTTTGATGAAAGGTTAACATTAAAATTATTCTGATAAAAGCCTCAACTTCCTATGCTGAGAGAATCTTGTTGGCAAGTCACTTTGGCAAGTCTGTTCACTCTATGTCTCAATAGAGAACTAAGCTATTAACACCCTCTTTCCTCTTATTTATATTCCATCAGAAAGTGCCAATTCTTTAACTGTCAAGAGACTTAAGGAATATTTAAGATCGTGTAAATTAGGAAATAACTAGAGCTTTTGAAAATTCTATACTGAGGAAGCTAGGATGAGTGAGGAAAATCAGAGCACACCTCTTCTCCTTAGCATTTTTTACTCAATAACGCCTAACAAAAAGATGCAAACAACCAGACTAAACCTCCAGTGGGCATAGGCACCATATTGGCACCAGGAACAATAGATGGGAAAGTCCCTGCCCTTAAGCAGCATATAATCACACACATAGGACTACAATCATTAAATTTTGAAAACTGAACTTACTGAAAGTTCCTTACGTGCCGTGTCTCCCCCCCACAGTGCAATAAATAAATAAATAATTAAGACAATTAGTTGAATAAGTCAAGAGAACAAAAGGGGAAAAGTGGAAACATTTCATTTCATTTATTCCAGCAAAAAGAAAACAAAAAGATATGCTGTCAAATACTCCCAGAAACAAACCAACAAACTGCAGTAGTTACCCAGATAATCTCATCATGCCTCTACTTCAATTTGTGGAGACATGGCCTCAGATTACAAATGAATGATTTCCTTGATAAGGAAAGATGTCTAGATCCCTGGTGGGGCTGTACACATTTCTGCTAGAGGAATAAACAATTCAGGCTTGAGCTGCTTGCAAACATATATTTAAAGAACAAAGGAAATATGTAGTTTCTAGATGTTTGAAAACAGATGTTGAACTATTTGCTGAAATTCTTCACATATGGCAAGAGCTTGCTTTCCACACTCCATTGGGCTGTCCCTTCATTCCTTTTCGAGGATGTTAGTATAAAACAACATATAACAACTGCAACTTGCAATATAACCGCTTCTTACTCCCATATTAAGGTTCAGAGAACCAAAAGGCTTTGGAAGGCACTTTAGAGACCATCACATCTACCCTCCTCATCTTATACATGAAGGAACTGAGATAGAGAAAAATTAAGTCACTCGTCCAGGGTCACACACCTAGCAAAAACCTGAGTTGGGATATGAGCCCAGGTTTACCTGACTCAAAGCCCACTCTGCTATTGACTACATCACACTGCTCCTCCAACTAATGATTTAAAGGATATGGTGACTCCCTCCACTTGTAGAGATCAGTACCTCTCCATGACTCAGGAATTCAATTGCTCTTGTTTAAAAAAAAAAAAAGGTTGGAGCCAAGATGGCACTGTGAAAGGAATGAACTACCAGAGGTCTCTCACAAATTCTGTCACATACGTCTAAAAAAGTGATCTGAGCAGATTTGAGAGAGTGAGAAGCCACTAGGAGACTGAGATGTATGCACTAGGCACGTGGAAACACACCAGACCAAACCAACTGGGAACAGTCCAGCCAGGGTGGGGGTCTTGGAGAGTGCTGGGTGAGCACAAAGCCAGAGCAGGAACAGGCTCAGGGCAGAAGTACTGGCTATGGCTGCAATCGAGCCCCAGGCCTCTCAGCCCAGGACGAAAGTCTGTCAGAGTGGAGAGCCTGTGTCCTCAGAAGCAACTGCCTCCAACCCAGAGTCTAAAGGTTTGAAACTCACCTACTTGAACTTCCAGGAGCCATGATGTACAGGTAAAACAGCTCTTATCCCTCCCTTGAATAAACCAAGGGAATAATACCTCAGGAGAAAGAGAGGAGCCAGAAGAGGGGCTTCAGTAGTGATGGAAGTAGGGGAGAGGGCCCTTCCTGTGGTGGCAGGAAGGAGACTAGTGCAGGAAGAGAGGTGTCCCAACAGCCATCACCTCAGCCGAACAATGAGAGTAACTGAGCCCCAGTGGGTGGAGCTAATTAACATCAATGCCAGGACCCCAGATGTGGATTTGCACAGGCAGAGGAAGTGGCAGACACTGGCACAGAGAAGAGCTGAGAGCACCCATTTTGTAGAACAGTCCTGGGGAAGAGGAGACAACCAGACCACCCATCTCCCACATCTCACAAAACCAGAGGCAATAGAACATAAAGCCAGTGAGCAGACCCACAGATTCTAGCACAAGAAACTTGGGACAGAGCCCCTGGAGTCTCAGAAACAGAGATCCACTTTAGAAGCCAGGAGGTAAAAAAAAAAAAAAACACCATGAAAAAACATGCTAAGAAGCCATAGACGCTTGATTCATATTACGGAGACAGGGAAGATCAAAATACCAATTTGGAAGAGGACATCATGGATACTACACCCACATCTGAAACCTCAAAAGGGAAAGTGAACTGGTCTCCAGACCAGAAAGTATTCCTGGAAGAACTCAAGGAAGACTTTAAAAAACAAATTAGGGAGGTAAAAGAAAAAAATGGAAAAAATGGGGAAAAAAATCCAATTAGGAAAATAAATCTTTAAAAGGTAAAATCAGGGAAATGGTAAAGGAAAATCATAATATAAATGGAGAAAATGTATCATTGAAAAGTGAAATCAACCAAATGGAAACAGAGGTAGAGAAGATAAAGGAAGAAAACAAAACATTAAAAATTGGAATTGGGCAAGTAGAGGCTAATGACTCTATGAGACATCAAGAATCAGTCAAACAAAATCTACAGAATGAAAAAATAGAAGAAAACATGAAATATCTGATTGGAAAAATGACCGACATGGAAAATAGATCCAGGAGAGACAATCTAAGAATTATTGGTCTACCTGAAAGCTATGATGAAAAAAAGAGCCTGGACAGTATCTTCCATGAAATCCTTAAGGAAAATTCCCGTAGGTCCCAGAACCAGAGGATAAAATTGTCTTTGAAAGAATCCATTGATCACCCCCTGAAAAATCACTACTGATTAAAGAAATGCAAATCAAAACAATTATCAGGTACCACATCTCTCCTGTCAGATTGGCTAACATCACAAAACAGGAAAATGATAAATGATGGAGAGGATGTGGGAAAATAGGAACACTGTTATTGCTGGTGGAGTTGATCCAGACATTCTGGAGAGCAATTTGGAACTATGCTGTAAAAATGTTCATACCCTCTGACCTAGCAATACCATTTGTATCCCAAAGAGATCACACAAGTGAGGAAAAAGGTCCCATATATACAAAAAATATTTATAGTGGCTCTTTTTGTAGTAGCAAAAGAATTGGAAATCAAGGGGATGCCCATCAAATGGGGACTGGCTGAACAAATTGTGTTATATGAATGTAATAGAATACTATTGTGCTACAAGAAATGGAGAAGATACGGACTTCATAATAACCTGGAAAAACCTACACAATATAATGCTGGGTGAGTGGAGAAGAACTAGGAGAACATTGTACACAATCACAAGTATATGGATTCTGTGATGATTAACCTTGATAGACTCTGCTCTTCTCAGCAATACAAGGTTCAAAGACAACTCCAAAGGACTCATGATGGAGAGCTATCTACATCCAGAGAAGGAACTATGGAGCCTGAATGTCAATTGAGGTAAACTGTTTGAAATCCTTTTTTTTTCTTTTTTTTTCTCTTTTTTTTTTTGGTTTTGGTTTTTGTTTTTGTTTTTGTTTTGTTTCTTCTTTCTCATGATTCATCCCATTGGTCGTAATTCCTCTTTACAACTTGACTATTGTGTAAATAAGTTCAATGTGAAATTGTATGTACAAGATATATCAGATTCCGTGCAGTCTTGGGGAGGGAGCGGGGAAAGGGGGAAATAAAATGTGGAACTCAAAGTCATGTGGAACTGAGTGTTGTAAACTAAAAATAAAAAATCTTAATAAAAAATGAAAAAAGAGTCATACTTTGATGCCCTCCTGGTGAGCCTTTCTGGGCTTATTGAAATTGGTCCTTGACCAAGATCATTCTTGTCACCTTGTTTGGACATGTTAGAGGTTGTGTTCTGCTGATGATAGCCTTGAAACTTCTCATAGCAATGAAGTATCTGGAGAAGACTACCTTAGTCAAGTCACTTCAATATTAAGTGCTTACTGTTTTCAAAGTCCTTTTCTAAGACTCTAAAACAGGGGTGGGGAACCTGTGGCCTTGAGACCACATGTGGCCCCCTAGGTCCTTAAGCTTAGCCCTTTCACTGATGACCTATAGGGCCACATGTAGTCTCAAGGCCGCAGGCTCCCCACCCCTGGGTCTAAGGTATAAAGTGGGGGCCAATCTGTATCAGAAGATGGAGCTTCCTATAAGGAGCTCCTTGGAACACAGAAATCACAAGTTTAGTCCCATCTTCCCATGTTAAAGATGAAGACAAAAGCAAATACATTTTTAAAAAGTCCCTTTCTTCCTTGAAAACTTAAGAGGGAATATAACAAATAAACAGGCAAATGGAAATTCTGTGCAATATATTTACAAAGGAGGAGGTTCAAATGGGAGAAATAACTAACAGGCTGTCAGATCAGGAAAGGACTAGTATAGGAAATGCCAACTAATATGTGCTTTAAAGGAAGCTGGGGGTTCTAAGGAGTGTGAACATTCCAGACCTAGGGATAGCCTGCCAAAGGAAACAGTAGAGAGCCCAAAGGTTGTATAGGGAAGATTATATTAGCCTTTCAGGCTTCCAGGATACCCTAAATGGGTCAGTAGGGGATCGATATCTTTCTTCTCTAATGTTATTAGCTTGAGACCCCAGAAATTATATCTCACCCCAATATCAGGAACCTGGGCCAATGTAGCAGGCTCAGTGCTTTTGAATTTAGCAAATCTTTAGAAACTATCTGCACTCATAGCAACAGTCTATTACTTACAAGGTAGGGGTCATGGTGGGGAAGATTTACTCAGCCAATTCCTTACTCTCTCCATGAAGCCTTTACTCCAGCTGTGAGTGCCCCAAATCTGGATGTATTTTGGAAATATCAAGATGGCTGCTTCCTGAAGGGTGGACTCAATGAGATGAAGTCACTGCAGCATTCTAGGTGAGTACCGATCAAGGCTTCCATTAGGGGAGAAGCTGAGGGAATAGAAAAAAAAAAAAAGCAGATTCGAGAAATGCTGTGGAATTGGAATCCATAAGACTTCACAACTGAACTAGGGGTGGGGAAACATGGAGACACAGCGGCGAGGCAGAAGGAAGAACAATTAAGGGAGACTCTGAAGCTACAAAACATGATGTCTACAAATACTCTATTCTATTCCCTATCATGAATTCATCTCCCCTCTCTACTTCTGTGTTATATGTACAAAAGCATGTCATCATATCTAGTCGACTTCCCAAATTCTGTGTGAGGGTTACTTAGTTGCTCTTTGCAAGAGTCATCTCCAGTCATCCTGATAAATATCTGGTCATTGGATCCAGATGGGTTTGGAAGAGAAAGTTAGGCTGGTGACCTTGCAAAGCCCTCCCTTGCTCAAATCAAAGTCAACTGCGAGTCATGTCATCATTTCCCTGATGTCATGGTCCTCTTTGAAAATGAAGGACAAATACAACAACATCTTTGCTCTTTGCAACAAAGTCAAAAAGTCTTTTAAACGACATTATTATTAAATATTCAATTGACAGATTTGAAAAGGAAGTTGATGATAATGAAGACATGGAGTAGGCATGGACAGTTTCCCTTGAAATGAGAAAACCATTTTGTACTATTGATAAATTGACATAGATTCCAATCATTTTCCATATTTTACGGTTGTTGTGGTGGTTTTTTTTTCCTCTTTGAGGAAAGGCTCCAGAGAAATCCTTTGAAATATTTCTGCAAATTTTTCATTCAAACTTTGACTTACTTGGCTAAAAATTTAGAAAATACTTATGATCTTTGAAGAGCAATGATGGAATGTTTATAAATGAAGGCATCAGAAAACTAAAATGAGAAGAGACCTCTTTTCATCCTTGCTGAGGAAACTGAAGCCTAGGGAGGTTAGTGAACTGACTAACGCCATCTAGGTTGTCTTACACAAGTACCCTTGGCAAAGAAGGTATTGTTATGATATTATTTGTTATATATATATTTAATATTATTGCATATATTATGCTATATGACTGCAAGTGAAGTAGATAGTGGAGAGGCCCTAGAGTCAGGAAAAAAAATTTCTTTTATACTCTGCCCTGACCACAGAGTGGTTGAGTGACTCTGGGCAAATGATTAACCTCTCAATGCCTCTGGCCACTCTGTAAGATCTGAGTTAGGAAGACTTGTTGACCTGCTATGCAATTATATTCCCTTGTACGTCTTTTATTTACTTATCTATGTGTCATTATCCCCAAGGAGAATGTAACCTCTTTTAAAGTCAAGGACTTTTTTAATGGTCTTTGTATCACCAGCAAATAACACTGATCCTAGCACATAGGCCTTGAATAAATGTGTGCTTGTTGATTGATCAGCATTATTAGAGGAGTTTTCATATCCAGAGTTTCCCACATACCAATGCAATTGAGTTCTACATATTTTTTAAAAAGATATTCTAATATTGTATAACACAGAGATGCTTCTTATGTAGTGAAATGAAGCTGAGCTGCCCATGTGGTAAATGGTGAGATGATTCAATGTAGTTACAAATCATCACACATTAGCCTTGCATCTGAAAAAAAAAGTCTTCCAATGAATCTGACCTGTAGGATCTTTCACTATGCAGCCGTTTGACAGAGAACAAGAACTGTGAAATTGCTGATCGTATCCCAGAGATTCGTATGCTTGGGGTCACATGCAAGAAAGGGGTCAGTAAGTTTCTCATTACAACATTTTGGTATCAAAGAAAGCAAAAGCCAGTTTTTCAGGGGGGGTTTTTTGACATTTCTCTGAACTTTAATGGCCTTAATGAGTATTACTGCTAAAGCAGCCATGTAAATGAGCATTAAGCCATATTCCTTTAGCCCTAAAAGGAATAAAATCAGTTCTAAATGAATTAAGGCAGCAGTCCAAAGAAACAAGAGAATCAGCTTCATTCTTTTACATTTCAGTTGAATTTTTGGGAGGATTAGTAGTCAAATACAGGGTATCCTTAGGAAAAATAGCAGAGACCCAGCAGGCTTTTACAGATGATAGTCTGCAGCTGAGCATCTCCACAGTAAAATAATGGTGTGAAAAATGCAAGATCCCAAGTACAATTATTTTTTAATTTAGTTATTATTTTGTTAAAAGCCTCACAATCACTGAAGAGAGTTTCCCAACAATCCAAGAAGGGCAAAAGAAATAGAAAAAGAATTTCCCTGTTGAATGGACAACAGCCCGAGATTGGTGAATTGTTAACGTGAAGCCCATCTTTCTTTTCTTTTTAAAATTTATTTAGTAATTTATTTTCCCCCAGTTACATGTAAAAACACTTTTTAACATTCGTTTAAAAAACTTTGAGTTAAAATTCTCTCTCTTCTTCCCATTTACGCCCTCCCCCACATTGAGAAGGCAAGCAGTTTGACATGGGTTACATATATGTAGTCATGAAAAACATTTCTATAATGGTCATGTTGTGAAAGAAAACATAGACTACGTCCTCTCCACCCCCAAAAAAATAAAGTTAAAAAATCTCCAATCTTTATTCAGACAACATCAGTTCTTTCTATGATGGATGTATAGAATTTTTCCTTATATGTCTTAGGTCACTGTATTGCTGAGAATAGCTAAGTCATTCAGAGTTGATCATCTTAAATCATATAGTTGCTACTTTGTACACAGTAAATTTCACTTCGCATCAGCTCATGTTTTTCTAGGTTTTTCTGAGAGCATTCTGCTCATCATTTCTTTTAGCACAATAGCATTCTATCATAATCACATACCACAATTTATTCAGCCATTCCCCAATTAGGGGGCAACCCCTCTGAAAAACCCACAAAAAAGAGCCGCTGTAAGAATTTTTGTACATATAGGTCTCTTTTTATCTCTTTTGGCATAGAGACTTGGTGGTGTTGCTAGGTCAAAGGGTTTGCATGGTTTTACAGCCTTTTGGTAGTAGTTCCAATTTGTTCTATAGAATGGTGAATCAATTCACAACTCAATCAACAATGCATTAATGTCTCATTTTTCCCACATGCCCTCCACCATTTGTCATTTTCCTCTTCTGTTCTATTAACCAATATAATAGGTGTGAGGTAGTACCTCAGAATTGTTTTACTTTACATTTCTCCAATCAATAGTGAGTTAGAGCACTTTTTTCATATAGCTATGGATAACTATGATTGCTTCATCTGGAAACTGTTCGTATCTTTTGATTATTTATCAATTGGGGAATGGCTCATTTTTATAAATTTGACTCAGTTCTTTTATGTTTGAGAAATGACACCTTTAACAGAGAAACTTGCTTCAATTTTTTTTTCACAGTGACTATTGCTAAGTGTGTTTCCTTCCATCCTATTCCTCCTAGCCCATTTATTCAATTCTCTCTCCTTTCACCATGTCCCCTCTCAAAAGTGTCTTACTTCTGACTACTGCCTACCCTAATCTTCCCTCCCTTCTATACCCTACCCCCTTCTCTTATCCCTTTCCCCTCCTACTTTCCTGTAAGGTAAAATGGATTTATATACCCAATTGAAGATGTCTGTTATTCCCTCTTTGAGCCAATTATGATAAGAGTAAGTTCTACTCTTTCCCCCTCACCTTTCCCATCTTCTCTTCCACTATAAAGGCCTTTTCCTGCCTCTGTAATGTGAGATACTACCCAATTCTACCTCTTCTTTTCCCTTTCTCCCAATACATTCCTCTTTTAACCCTTAATTTTATTTTTTTAGATATCATCCTGTTGTATTCAATTCACACCTGCACACTCTGTCTATATATACTTATTTGAAATGCCCTAATGATGAGAGAGTCCTCATGAATTCTTACAGATATCTTACAAATTCTTACAAATTTTTTTTATAAATATCATCTTCCCATGTAGAAATGGAAATAGTATTAATAAAAGGATTTGTTCTGTGAAGTTTGGATTCAGCCGAAGGGCTGCACTTGAGGATCTAGAGGGCCACATGTGACCTTGAGGCCCCTCCCCTGGTAACCTTATTAAGTCCCTTATGATTTTTTCTTTCGTGTTCCCCTTTTTATGTTTCTCTTAAATCTTATACTTCAAAGGCAAATTTTCTATTCAGCTCTGGTCTTTTCATCAAAAATTTTTGAAAGTCCTCTATTTTGTTCAATGTCATTTTTTCCCCTGAAGGATTTTACTCAGTTTTGCTGGTTAAGTGATTCTTGATTGTAATCCTAGATTCTTTGCCATCCAGAAATCATATTCCAAGCTTTCTGAACCTTTCATATAGAAGCACTAAATCTTGTGTTATCCTGACTGTGGCTATACAATACTTGATTTATTTCTTTCTGGCTGCTTGAAATATTTTTCCCTTGACTTGGGAAGTCTGGAATTTGGCTATAATATTCCTGGCAGTTTTTATTTTGGGATCTCTTTCAGGAGGTGATTGGTGGATTAGTTCAATTTCTCTTTTATGCTCTGGTTCTAGAATGTAAGGACAGTTTTCTTTGATAATTTCTTAAAAGATGATATATGAGCTCTTTTTTTGATCATGGTTTTTGGGGAGTTCAATATTTTTTCAAATTATCTCTCCTGGGTCTATTTTCCAGATGAGATGCTTTTCCAATGAGACATTTCACATTGTCTTCTATTTTTTCATTCTTTTGGTTTTGCTTCATTATTTCTTGATTTCTCATTAAGTCATTAGCTTCCATTTGCTCTTGGCCAATTATGCTTTTTAAGGACCTTTTTTCTTCAATGAATTTGTGTGCCTCTTTTTCCATTTGGCTTATTCTGCTTTTTAAGGCATTCTTCTCCTCATTAGCTTTTTGTAACTCTTTTACCATTTGCCCTAGTCTGTTTCCTAAGATGTTATTTTCTTTAGTATTTTTTCTGTCTCCTTTATCAAGTTATTTCTCTTCCCAATTTTTTGTCTACCTCCTTACTTGATTTTCCCAATCCTTTTTGAGCTCTTCTGTGACTTGAGGCCAATTCATATTTTTCTTGTAAGCTTTGCATGTAGGAACTTTGACTCTGTTATCTGTCTCTGAGTGTGTTTTTTGATCTTCCTTGACACCATAGTGACTTTTTATGTTCATTTTTTTCTGTTGTTTGCTCATTTTCCCAGCCTATTACTTGACTTTTAACTCTTTGTTAAATTAGGGCTCTACTTCTGGGGTGGAGGGCACACTGTCTCTAGTTTCAGGGATTTTGTGAAGCTGTTTTCAGAGATACTTCAAGGAACCTACAAGTTTTCAGTTCTGCAAGGTGGTATGACCTAAGGAGAGGGGTTTACTACTCTTCTGGCCTGTGCACTGATCTGTAAATGACCACAAGCACTCTTTTCTACCCTGGAACTATGACCTGCATCCCTACTCCACTGTGGCTACAAGCTCTGGTATACTAGTACTCTTCCTCACCCTGTTACTGACACTTAGGACTGTGACACAGATCTGAGTATGGATGAAGCAACAGAGTCCTGCCTCAGTGCTAGCAAAGAAATCCCTATAATCTCCTTCTGACAAGAGGTTCAACCCCTTTACTGTCTCTGGGCTGAGAGCTCTGGAAGTAGCCACTTTTGCTGCTGATTCAGTGGTTCCCAAGGCTTGCTGATGTTTTGTTGGAGCCCAGTCCCTGCTAGTGAGGCCTGTGCTGGACTGTGCTCCTCTCTCACCCTGGTGCTCACTCTCACTCTGGTGCTCACTCTCACTTTGGTGAAACAGACCTTTCCTGCTGGATCCTATGTTGTCTTTGGCTGGAAAATTTTT
>CM053624.1:346020694-346050338 GCA_028646595.1 Phalanger gymnotis
GCCATCTTGGATCTGCTCCCTCATTTCCATTTTTCCTATCAAAAAAGAGCTTCTTTAAATATTTTTATACAAATATCTTTTACCTTTTCCTATATTTCTCTGAGATGCAAACCTAGTAGCAGTATTGCTAGGTCAAAGGATATACAGTTATATAGCCCTTTGGACATAGTTCCAAATTGTTCTCCAGAATGGTTGGATTAGTTCCCAACTCCTCCAACAGTGCATTAGTTTTCCAATTTTTCCTCATCACCTCCATCATTTGTCATTTTCTTTTTCTATTATGTTATCCAGTCTAACTGGTGTAAGGTGGTATCTCAGAGTTGTTTTAATTTACATTTCTCTAATCAGTAGTGATTTAGAACATTTTAATGTGACTATTGAGCTTTTTCATTTTTTTCTGAAAACTGAATGGATATATCCTGTGATCATTTATTGATGGAGAATGACTCATATATTTATAAATTTGGCTCAGTTTACTGTATATTTGAGAAATAAGGTTTTTATCAGAGAAATTTATTTCATTTTTTTTTCCCCAGTTTCCTATTTTCCTTCTATTTTTGGCTGCATTAGTTTTGTTTGGGCAAAAGCTTTTTAATTTCATGTAATCAAAATTATCTCTTTGGCTTAATGTGATCCTACTTCCTGTTTGGTCATAAACTCTTCTCTTATCTATAGATCTGACAGGTACATTTTCCCATGCTCCCATAATTTACATATAATAACACCCTTTATGTGTACATCATTTATCCATTTTGTCCTTATCTTGGAATAAGGTATGAGATGTTCGTCTATGCCTAGTTTTTGCCAAAATGTTTTCCCCCAAATTTTTGTCTGATAGTGTGTCCTTTTCTCAAAACTTGAATCTTTGGATTTATGAAACATCAGATTACTATGGTCATTTATGACAGTATATTGTGTAACTAATCTATTCCACTGATCAACCACTCATTTTTTAGCTGATAACAGATTGTTTTGATGATTATCCTTTGTAATATATTTTGAAACCTGGAATTGTTGGGTTGCCTCCCTTAATTTTTTTTTTCTTTTATGCATGAGATATTCTTGTCTCTTCTTATTCTTCCATATGAAGTTGTTTGCTATTTTTTTCCTAGCTCTATAAAATAATTCTTTGGTATGGCATTGAATAAGTAAATTAATTTAGGTAGAACTAACATTTTGATTATATTGACTCAACCTACCCATGAACAATTAATATTTCTCTAATTTTTAAATCTGTATTTGTATGCAAAGTATTTTGTAATTATGTTTATATAATCCCTGACACATTGTATAGTCTTGCATGTAACCTCTCAAATGTTTTATGTTGGCTGCTGTTTTATTAAATACAATTTCTCTTTCTATCTCTTCCTGCTAAATTTTATTGGCACTATACAGAAATACTAATGATTTCTATGGATTTCTTGTAAATTTTGCAACTTTCCTGAAATTGTTAATTACTTCAACTAGTTCTTTAATTGACTTTCTAGGGTTTTCTAAATATTCTATCATATCTGAAAAGAGTGATAATTTGTTTCCTCATTGCCTATTTTTAGTCTTTCAATTTCTTTTTCTCATATTATTTCTAGAGCTAGCATTTCTAGTATAATACTGAATAATAGTTCTGAAATAGATATCCTTGTTCATTATTGATTTTATTGGGAAGGCTTTGATTTTATCCCCATTACAAACAATGCTGGTAGTTTTAGATAGATATTACTTATCATTTTAAGAAAGTTTCCTTTGATTCCCAGGTTTTCTCGTGTTTTTTTAATAGGAAAAGGCATTGTATTTTGATAAAGGTTTTTTTTGCATGTATTGATATAATTATATCATTTTTGTTACTATTATTATTGATATGGTTAATTATGTGAATAATTTTTCTAATATTGAAACAGCCCTGCAATCCTGATATAAATGCCACCTGCTCATAATGTATACTCTTTCTGTTATATTGCTTTATTTTCCCTGCTAGTATTTTGTTATTATTATTATTATTTGCTTTAATATTCATTAGGGAAATCAGTCCATAGCTCTCTTTCTCTATCTTTGCTACCTATGGTTTAGGTATCAAAACCATATTTGTGTCATAAAAAGAGTTTGTTAAGACTCCTTCTTTATCCATTATTTCAAATAGTTTGTGTAGTACTTGAATTAAATATTCTTTAAATATTTTACAGAATTCACTTGTGAAACCATCTGATCCTAGGGATTTTATCTTGAGGAGCTCAATTATTACCTATTCAATTTCTTTTTCAAAGTAAGGGCTATTTAAGCATTCAATTTTCTCTTCTGTTAATCTGGGCAGTTTATATTTTTATAAATGTTCATGCATTTTTTTTAGATTGTCAGTTATACTGACATATAATTGGGCAAAATAACTCCTCATAATTGCTTTAATTTCATCATCATTGATGCTTCATTCACCCTTTTCTGTTTCTGTATTCAGCTCTGGTCTTTTCATAAAGAATGCCTGCAAGTCCTCTATTTCATTAAAAACCCATTTTTTCCCTTGAAGGATTATAGTCAGTTTTGCTGGGTAGGTTATTCTTGGTTATAATCCCAGATCTTTTACTTTTCAGAATATTATATTCCAACCCCTCCATTCCCTTAACGTGATAGCTGCTTTGTAAGAACAAGATTTTTAACAACGACAATGTCACACATAATGAAAAAGGAAAGATAGATGATAGATAGATGGATAGATAGATTTTTTTAAACTGGGGTATGTGAACTTAATCTTTAAAGTATATTTTCATAGCTCTATTTCAATACAATTAATTTCCTTTCCTTTATAATCCTATTTATGATTTTATACCGAGAGAGAGAGAGAGAGAGAGAGAGAGAGAGAGAGAGAGAGAGAGAGAGAAGGAAAGAGGGAGGAAAGGAAAAGGAGAGAGAGAGAACATAGTTTTCTGTACTCTGAAAATTTTATTAAAACACTTCATGGCACCTCCTTAAAGAGAGAACAAGCTTTAGTCAGTGAGTATATAAGCAATCCTTAAGCATGTAATATGTACTAAGACCGGGAATTACAAAAACAAGCAGAAAGCAGAAAGCTATTGTCTCTGTCCTAAATCATCTTATATTCTAATGGAGGAGACAGCACATTGATTAATCAATAAACAATTACTAAGTGCCTACTCTGTGCTCTGCTGGGGATACAAACAAAACAAAACAAAACATAAAAAAGTCCCTTCCCTTATGGACTTTGCAATCTAATGAGGAAGAGATAAGATTCAAACAAAGCAAACTCTATATAGGATACCCTTAAAATGAAACTGAAAAGGGATTGGGTATAACCTGGAAAAAAAAAAGGGAGTGCAGGATAGCCTGGGGAGGGGTATCTAGGTTGCATAGTAGATAGAGTTCTGGTCCTGGATTCAAGAAGTTGTGAGTTTTGTCCTTAGATGTGTACTAGCTGTGTGATCCTGGGCAAACCGCTTAACCCCGTTTGCTTCAGTTTCCATATCTGTAAAATAAGCTGGAGAAGGAAATGGCAAACCACTCTAGTATCTTTGCCAAGAAACCCCAAATTAGGACATGAAGAATTAGATAAAACTGAAAATGACTCAACAACATAGCCTGGAGATGAATGAGGCATGGCTAGCCTGGGGACCCACTTAAATGGAGACCCCAGGACAACCCATCCGACTAGAGGGAGATACCATATGGGTGGAGATAACACACACATACATACATATATATGCATTTATATATATACACATATGCATATGTACTATATATGCCATATGCACAAAGTATTATTTTTTTTCAAATACCTAAATGTCTTACCATTTCTCTCCTGCAAAGGGAGGAGGGATGGAATGGGGTGTATGGCCTATGGTCTGTTTGGGAGAAATCAAAACCCAGACAAAAGCCCTAGGAAATCAATTAAAAATCTAGGTGAAATAATTAACAACTTCTATAATGTTGCAGGATATAGATCATCCCACATAAATCATTACCGTTACTATATGTAACTAACAAAGTCAAACAGGAAAAGCTGGGTAATTACATTTAAGATAATTGTAAACAACATAAAATACTTAGGAGTCTAATTACCAAGACAAATCCAGGCATTAGATAAACACAAAACACTTTTCACACACAAAAAAGATATCTAAACAATTGGAGAAACAGTAACTGTTTATAGGTAGCCCAAGGCAATGCAATTAAAATGACAATTCTACCTAACTAATTTACTTATTCAGTACCGTACCAATAAAACTACCAAAGAATTTTGTTAAAAAGTTAGAAAAAATAATAAAATTAATCTAAAAGAACAAAAGGCAATATCAAGCCAATCAACGAAAAAAAAAAAACACGGAGGAAGGCAACGTAGCAGTTTTAGATTTCAAACTCTATTGCAAAGCAATAATTATCCAATCGTACTGGCTAACAAATCATGTGGTGCATCAATGGAATAGATTATGTATACCATACATAACAGCAAGTTGTTGTAATATAGTGTTTGATAACCCCAAAGATCCAAGGTTTGGGGGTAAGAACTTACATTTAACAAAAAATTTTGGGGAAAGCTGGAAAGAAGTTTAGCAGAAACTAGGTATAGACCAACATCTCACCCCATGTACCTAAAAATAGTCAAAAAAGATAAATGACTTACATATAAAGGGTAATATCATAACTAAATTATGAGTGGATGGAAAATTGTACCTTACAGATCTATGGATAAGAGAAGAGTTTATGACCAAAGAGGAGATAGTAAGGATCAAGGGAAGTAAAATGGATAATTTCGATAATGTAAAATTAAAAACTTTTACACAAACAAAATAATTGTAGCCAACATTGGAATCAAAAGAGTAAAATGGGGAAAAATTTTACAACAAATTTCTCTGATAAAGGCCTCATTTCTCAAATATGTAGGGAACTTCACCAAGTTTTTATTTTTTTTTTATAAGAGTCATTGTCCAGATGATAAATGGTCAAAAAACAGGACCAGACATTTTTCAGAAGAAATAAAAAGCTATCAAATAAAATCTATCAAATAAAAATAAAATACAAATAAAAGCTATCAAATGTTACATGAAAAAAATGCTCAGAATCTCTACTGATTAGAGAAATGCTAATTTAAAAAATTCTGAGATATCACCTCACACCAGTCAGATTTTTTAACATGACAGAAAAGGAAAAAGACAAAGGTTCAAGGTTATATTGGAAGATTGGGACCATAATGCATCATTTCTGGAGTTGGGAACTAGCCCAGCCATTCTGGAGATCAATTTGTAACTACATCCAAAGTGCTATAAAGCTGTGTGTGCCTACCCTTTGACCACATAGTTCCACTGCTAGATTTGTATCCCAAAGAAAACAAAGAAAAGATGAAAGGACCTATTTGTGCAAAAATATTAATGGCAACTCTTTTTGTGATGACAACAAATTGTTGTTAATCCTTCATTATCAAAGAAGACCAACGTCAACACAAAAATGATGTCATCACCGGCATGTGACTTGGATTTAAGAGAGGCAGATCTTTTCAAAATCTTCATTATCACTCTCTCCTCTAGAGACATTGAAGTCCAGTGCTAAGATAAAAGTCAAGATGAAAACTTGGACTTTCTAAATTAAGGGTTTCCCCCCACCCCCATCTCATTTTTTTTTTCTCATGCAGCACCCATTCAGTGATTAAGTGCTAGGCATGAATCAAGACAAAAGATGGTTTATTTTATCAACACAAAAGTATCAAGACTCTAAGAGTTATTGGCCAGAAGAGAAAACAGTTGCTACCTGCACATACATTCTAAGCCATTAAAATCTGAACAATGTGCAACAGAAGTTTGGGCTGGGGACTGTTATTGTCCATTTAATAAAAGCCATAGTGATTTGGGTTTAAAGGTGTAGTCAAATAGCTCCATTTGAATCAAAATGGGCTTTTTAAAAACTTGGTTTTTTTCAGAGCAATGTTTCAAAAAATCATAAATGAAAACTGCACAGGACAAAACAATAAGTTGTCTCAGCTTTTTTGAAAAGAAATGATATAAATGAATAAATATACAAAAAAGAAGAAGAAGAGGAATAAAAAGAATATATAGCATATTCTATCTTGATTTAGTATGTTGGATCTCCAGAGAGCAGCTGCTACTATTCAAATATAACATGGTAAAGAAAAGTAATACAAAACATTTTCATAAAAACCATAGTTTACTCCTTCCCACAAATACATACCACATCCACGAGAAAAATAAGCTTAAACTTAGACCAGTATAGTAGTGGGTCACATGTGTAAGAATTATGTGTGACAAAGGTTTAACTTACAACACCCATCCTGGAAATCTTTCTCTCTTTGTAGAGACCTCATGGAGAATCTTTTCTTATTACTGTTGGTTTTTCTTTTTTTCCTGGCAATGAATTGGAAATTGAACTGTTGCCCAACAATTGTGGAATGGCTGAACCAGTTGTAGGAAATAATTGTGATGGAATACTATTGTGCTAAAAGAAATGATGAACAAGATGGTTTCAGCAAAACCTGGGAAGAATTATATAAACTCATGTCAAGTGAAGTGAGAAGAACCAGGAAAATATTGAACACAATAAGAGCTATATTGCAATGATCATCAACAATGAAACAGTTAGCTACTCTGATAAAGATCTGTGACAATTCCAAAGGATCTGTGATGAAAAATGCTATATACCTCCAGAGAGAGAAATGATAAACTGTGAGTGCAGATTGAGGCATACTTTTCAAAACATTTAAAATTTTTTTCTATATTCTGTTTGTTTGCTTCTATAATTTTTTAATGTGGAAATATGTTTTTCATGACTTTGCATATATAATCCATAGCAAATTGTTTGCTTTCTCAAGCAGTGGAGTAGGGCTAGAGATAGGGAGACAATTTGGAACTCAAAATAAAAAAAAAAAGATTGTTATTTTTTAAATTTGTAATTGGGTAATATTTAGCAAAGTAAACATAAATAGATTTTATAAAATGAACTAATTCTCTAAGGGGTTCCCCATAGGAAAGGGTGTGTGGAGAGAATCTAGTCACTACAGGGATAAAATCCAGTGAAAGAACTGAAGGATAAAGGCAACAGAAGTCACGGTGAGGACAGACATGAATGAGAGGTCAAAAGTCAAAGGGGAAGGTGGAGTGATAAAAGAATTGTTTACATAAAGGAATTTAGGAGTTCCTGGGATAAGTAAAACACTTTTAGGTGCTGGGAAGATCAGTGCTATGATAGTCACTATGTACAACTGTGGTAAAGTAAAAGAAAGGTCAAATGAAATTAGCGGATTCAGGAAATGAGAAATCAGGGTATTCGAGGGACCATCAATATGTACTTTCAATCTCCTAATATAAATGATCAAGGTAGGAGTGAGAGAATAACTGTTAATCAACTACTGAATAAATTGAGAAAGAAAGAAAATTATCCTTGGAGTCAATAGATAATGGTTACTAAAATCTCATTTGCATGAGAAGTTTGAATTAAATCACCCTCAAAGGAGATGTTGCAGAGTGAGAGATAATATAAGTAGTCTGAAAGCAACAATGAGGACAAAGAGCATAACACTGCCACCTTCACCAATTAATTAATGGGTATTGGAGAAAATGTAGCCTGAACTTGAAAGGTTGGCAAAGAAAGCAAAATTATCAGGAGACAGATTCAATAAATACCAAAAGGAGAGGTAAGAAAGGAAGAGATTTAAGATGGATGACTTTTTTAAAAAGATAGGATTCTGTGGCAGAAGACCAGGTGAGAATGGTGGTGGCTCAGTGTGTATAAAAAAGGGTGTATACATGTGAAGTATTTTGGGCATTAAGAACAATATTAGTCACTTGCTATATGTATAAGGTAGAAACTATAAACTTCTGCAGGTCTTATGCTTACATTTGCCAAAAACCAAAATAAAACAAAACAACAACAATAACAACAACAACAACAAAAAACAATGACTTTGCGATCTTGTTTGAAGAAGGCAGTTTCAGGAAGAAACTGAAGATCACATGGGAGCAGATTGTGTTTTCCTTACTGCTACTCATCAAATTTCAGGTACAGAATCCCTAAATTTATCATTGGGACCTCAGCCACTATCTTGTCCATCTCAGAAGATAAAAGCCAATTTGTGAAGTAAAAAGTTTAGTGATTTATATTAATGAGATTTAGAATTTTGAACTATGTATTAAAATAGTGGTATCGTAAATTACTGAGAAAGGATGGAATACACCTAAGAATGGAGCCAACAAAAGGGTTTTCCACTGAAAAAGAAGGGGAAAATATGGAGCCACAGTCAGCATTATGCAGGATTTAGCAACTTCTAGATTAAAGAACAAAAGGGCTTGGAATATATTTTGGAAGCCAAGGAGGTAAGATTACAACCAAGAATCACTTACCCAGCTAAAGTGAGTATAATCTTTTTGGGTAAGAATGGACATTAAATGAAATAGAGGATTTTCAAGTATTCCTAATTAAAAGACCAGAGCTACATTAAAAAAAAATGTCCAAATACAAGACCTGGAAGCATAAAAAGGTAAACAGCAAAGCAAAAACATAAGAAATTCAATAAAGTTAAACTGTTTCTATTCCTGCATGGCAAGATTTTACTTGTAAGTCTTAAGAACTTTATCACTATTCAGGCAATTAGGAATATATATAGATAGAGGGTATGGAGATAAGTTAACTATGATGAGATGAGATTCCTCCAAAAAGTTAAAGGGTGAGAAAGAAAACCTAGAAGAAGAGGAAAGGGAGGTAGAATGGGGTAAATTATCTCACATAAAAGAGGTGCAAAGGAGGTATTACAGTAGAGAGGAAGATGGGGGTGGCAGGCAACACAAAGACCTCACTCTCATCAGAATTGGTTCAAAGAGGGAATAACATACACTCAGTTGGATATAGAAATTGATCTTACTCTATAGGGAAGTCAAAAGAGATGAAGATAAGAGAAATGTTGAGTGACTGATAGAAAAAGAGGGTGAATTCAAGGAGATTTTAGTCAGAAGTAAAACATTTATGAAGAAGGACAGGGTTAAAGGTGAGAGAGTGAAAAAAAGGATAGAAAAAGGGAAAATATGAAGGAGGGAAATACACTGCTAATTATGATTAACTGTAATCGTGAATAGAATGAACTCACCCATAAAATGGAAGAGGGTAGGAGAATAGTTTAAAATTCAAAATCCTACAACATGCTCTTTAAAGGAAACACATTTCAAGCAGAGACATACAGAATAAAAGTTGAAGAAGAATCTATTATGCTTAAGCTGAAGAAGAAAATAGAACAGGAGTAGCAATCCTGATTTGAGACAAAGAAAAAGCAAAAATAGATCTACTTAAAAGTGATAAGGAAGGAAATATATCTTGCTAAAAGCTACTATAGGCAATAAAGAAATATCAATACTAAACATATATGAAACAAGTGGTATAGCATATAAATTTTAAAAGACATTAAATGAGTCACAGTAGAAAGTGGACAAAACTATACTAGTTTCCCCTCTCAGAGCTAAAAAATCTAACCAAAACATCAACAAAAAAAATCTTGAGGAGATGAATAGAATTTTAGAAAAAGTTAGATATGATAGGTCTTTCAAGAACATTGAACAGGAATAGAAAGGAATATACTTTTTTTTTCCTCAGTGGCACATGGCACTTAAAAAATTTCTCAATGTACTAGGGCATAAAAGTTCACAACCAAATGCAGAAAAGCAGAAATATAAAATGCATCTTTTTCAGATCATAATGAAATAAAAATTGCATTGAATATAGGGCAGTAGAAACAGAGATTAAAATTAATTAGAAGTTAAATAATGTAATTTTAAAGACTAAATGGGTCAAAGAACAAATTAGAGAAAAAAAATAATTTCATTTACTAAATAACAGCAATGAGGCAACATACCAAAATTGAATGACACCAAAACAGTATTTAGGAGAAATCTCTAAATGCTTGCATTAATAAAATAGAGAAAGAACAAATCAAAGAACTGAGCATACAATTAAAAGAAACACTTAGACAAAGAATAATAATAATAAAAAAATTAAACAGCAAATTGGAAATCCTGAAAATCAAGGGAGAAAGTAATGAAATTGAAAGTAAGAAATTTGTTGAATGAATAAATAAAACTAGAAGCTGGTTTTATGAAAAAACACAATAAAATAGATGAACAAATCATTAATTTGATTTTAAAAAGGAAAAAATAAAACCAAATTGCCATTATCAAAAATGAAAGAGGTGAATTAGTTACCAATGAAGAGGAAATCAGTATAAATGTTAGGAGTTGTTTTGATATTAGATATACCAACATATTTAACAATCTAAAAGAACTTGATGAATATTTACCAAAAGATATATAAATTGCCTGGATTAAAAAAAAAAAGACACAAAGCTCCAGGATATAAAATAAACAAACATACATTATTGGCATTTCTATGTATTACTAACAAAGCCCAACAGCAAGAGATTGAGAGAAATTCCATTTAAAGTTACTATAGACATTATAAAATATTTTGGAGTCTACCTGCCAAAACAAATGCAGGGACTATATGAACACGATTACACAACACTTTTCACACAAATGGAGTCAGATCAAAATAATTGGAAAAAACATCAGTTGCTCATGGATGGGCCAAGTTAATATAATAACAATGACAATTTTACCTAAATCAATTTACTTGTTCAGTGCTATGTCAATTGAACTACCAAAAGTATTTTATAGAGCTAGAGAAAATAATAACAAAATTCATCCAGAAGAACAAAAAGTCTAGAATATCAACAGAATTAATGAAATGTTAGGGAAAGTGACCTACCCATACCAGAACTTAAATTGTATTATAAAGCAGCAATCATCAAAACTACTGGCTAAGAAATAGAGGAGTAGATCAATGTAATAGGTTAGGTACACAAGACAAAGTAGTCAATGATTATAGTAATCTACTGTTTGATAAACTCAGATACCCCAGCTTTGAGATAAGAACCCACTATTTGACAAAAACTGCTGAGAAAACTGGAAAACAGTATGGCAGAAGCTGGCTATTGACCAGTGTCTGACACCATACACCAGGACAAAGTAAAATGGGTACACGATTTAGGTATAAAAATTGATACTATAAACAAATTAGGGGATCAAGGAATAGTTTTCTGTGAGATTTATGGAGAATGTAGGAATTTATGACCAAGAAAGAGATAGAAAACATTATGAAATGCAAAATGGATAATTTTGATTGCATTAAATTGAAAAGCTTTTGCACAAAGCCAATGAAACGAAGATTAGGAGGGAAGCAGAAAACTGGGAAAGAATTTTTCACAACTAGTGTCTCTGATAAAGTCCTCATTTCTAAAATATGTAGAGAACTGAGTTAAATTTACAAGAATACAAATAATTGCCCAATTGATAAATAGTCAATGATTTGAACAGGAAGTTTTCAGAGGAACAAATTAAAGCTATCTATAGTCATATGAAAAAAATGTTTTAAAAAGAAAATAAAGAACATAGAATACTTAGTTCCATTTTAGAAAAAGAAATTACACAAGCCATCAATGAATTGCCTAAGGGGAAAAGTAAACCAGGGCCTGATGTATTCACAAGTGAATCCTACCAAATATTTAAAGAAAAATTAATCCCAATACTCAGACTATATTAGAGTACTGTGTTCAGTTCTGGGTACCACATTTTCAGAATGACATTGAGAAACTGAAAGGTGACCAGAGAACAATCAAGATGATGCAGAATCGTGACTCCATGACAAATGAGGAGTCTTTGAAGAAACTGTGGATGTTGTCCTAAGAAGACTGGGTGTGAAGGGCACAATAACCACCTTCAAGTGTTTGAAAGATTGTTCTATGGGGGAAAAAGACTAGATTTGGTTTGCTTAGAAAAACCAGAGATCAATACGTAAAATGTTAAAGCAGGACAATTTAGGCAACTTTGGACTGCATTTGTTTTTGTTGTTCAGTTGTGTCCAACTCTTTGCGACCCCATTTGGGCTTTTCTTGGTAGAGATAGTGGAATAATTTGCTATTTCCTTCTCCAGCCCATTTTATAGATGAAAACTACTGTGACATGGAGACACTGGCACAGGACCACTCAGCATGGTGTGCCCACAGCAGAGAAGGTGCTGTGCTCTATGGTCAAAGCTGCAATGAAATAGCTCAAAGGAAATGCAGAATGTACAAGTTTGGAGTATCTACCCCACATGTTGACACAAACTATTTGTGCCTGACCTGTGGTAGAGCATTCTGAGCTTGTATTGGCCTTGTATCAGGCACAGTCAGACACTTTGAATCTTGACTCTAGCATAGTGATGTCATTTTGGCATCTCTTCAATAAGAAAGGACAACAACAATGGTAGCATTATAGATGAAAAACTGTGATAAACAGGTTAAGTGATCTTCCCAAAGTCCCAAAGCTAGTAAATGTCTGAGTCTGGATTCAAACTCAGGTCTTCCTAACTTCAGGTCTGCTTCCCTATACACTGGGCCTTCCAGCTGCCCTTGGTCTGCATTTAGAGAGTTATAATTACCAGAAATAAGGAAGTAATAGTTCCACTCTCCTCTATTTACCAATTGCCTAACAATTAAAGCAGTCTAAATGTACATTAGCCAGACTTGAGGGATTTTGAGTTCTCTTTTATTGGAAGTTGTCAAGCAAAAAAATGGTACGTCATACATTTCTAGCATCACTATCATTATTTGCATTTATTCTTCTCTTTAAAGTTTGCATATCTCTTTATTTCTATTATTTCATTTGATTTCCATGCCACAGGTTGTTGAAAAAGGAAGGCTTCATCAAATTCTCTATCCCTTTGTGCTTCTATACAATGCTACTTTGATTCTCCTGAAATGAAATTATTTATAACACAAGTTCATCAGGGCAGCAATCCAGCTTCAGACACTTACTAACTGTGTTTAGCCTGGGCAAGTCACTTAACCTTGCTGGTCTCAGTTTCCTCAGCCATAAAATTAGCTGGAGAAGATAGTGGCAAACCACTCTAGTATCTTTGTCGGGAAAACTCCGAATGGGGTTATGAAGTGCCAAACATAACTGAACGACGAAACAACAAATTCAGCATCTTTACTGAAACTTTGTTCTTTTTTCCCCCAGTCATCTTGATCTTTATCTTGTTGCCTTTGCTCCCTTGTTAGTGTGTGGAGCTGCCTAAACTATAGTTTTCAGGACTGAACACATGCACGATATGCTTGTCAATATGTCAAGCTTGAAAATCTTTGATTAAAAGTTATATTACTCATTGCTACTGGAAATCAAAGCAAGGACAATGCTTGGTGACCAGTTTAGGGAGAGGATTTCTCCTTTATTGCTTTCTGTCATGTCTCAGAAAACACAAAAAATGAGAAAATATCTAAAGTTGATGATTACTAGATCATACTGTGAGATGTGAATAGAGGAATTTCATAGTTAACAGAGAAATGGCCCGTTAATGACCACCAGCCTCCAGCATCTTTGCAGACTGCAGGACCACACTTTTTTTATGAGATCCAACCTAAAAGAAGTATTACTGACATTGGTAATGATGTTAAGATGAGCAAGATAGGCATTTGCAAAAAGCAGTTGCTGTGTTCTCCTGGGGACTGGTAGCTCTCATTACTGCTCATTTTCCTAAGGATAATAGGTAGAGTCTATGTGAGCAGTAAAATCCATGACTTAAATGACTATCTGTGAGAAAAGTCAACGGGTTCCACTAAGTTTAACTGTGTGCATCACACATGAAAAAGTATGGTAATGAGACAAGAGTTAAGTTATCAACTTTGCAGAAGACGTGCCATCCTATGGGCAATAATGGGCATGTATCAGCGCACTTTAAGGGAATTCATACTTTGAACCAATCTCTCCCTCTCAGCCACTGGAAAGCAAGTATGGAACTGAATATTATCTCAGCTTTTCCACATGACAAAAGTCTATCCCAGAATGTTATGTAACTATTCCCATGGTCATATAGTTAAGTTGACATTAGAGATGGGGATTAAATTCAGGTATTTTAACTCTGATTTTATCATTCTTTCTGAAATTTAAACCAGAGTAAGGAGAGAAGAGAAGGATATCTTTTGAGTGGAAATAGTTATTAACTAAACCACATACTTTATTACAGATAAGAAGCAGGGATATATTCAGTTTCTCAAGGTATTTAATTAAGGAATAATCTATTAATGAGTATTTGTGATGTACCAGGCACTCAACTAAACATCAGGGATTCGAAGTATAAATTAACTACCCTCTTCCCTCGAGAAGCTTATATTCTATTCCAGGTGATAACACATATATATGATTATATATTAAATTAGTGTTTATACAATGTTACAAATTAATGTAAGATGATTTTAGCAAAGTGGTAACTAGAGCTGAATATTAAAGATCCCTGTGTTTCAGTAGAGCATTAAAGAAATTAGGACTTCTGAGAGTTGTTGGTTATATACATGCAAAGTAAGCAATCCTCTCTATGCCCACCAGCTCGGAATGCTAGAAACAAGATGGTATGATGACAGTGGGAGGAAGGGAGAAAGCCACTGAGAGAAGGGACAGAAAGCTAGTTATGTGAGCATACTAGTCAGAGACAATTTAGGAAACCAGTGGCCCTTTTTCCCTCACTTAGCTCTGAAGATATCCTTCTTCTGTAGTTGTGTACAATATTCTCCTGGTTCTGCTCCACTCACTCAGCATCATATCATGTAGGTCTTTCCAGGTTATTATGAAGTCTGTATCTTCCCTATTTCTTATAGCACAATAGTATTCCATTACGTTCATATACTACAACCTGTTTAGCCATTCCCCAGTTGATGGGTATCCCCTTGATTTCCAATTCTTTGCTACCAAAAAATAGCTGCTGTAAATATTTTTCTACATATGGGTCCCTTTCCCACTTGTGTGATCTCTTTGAGATATAGTCCTAGAAGTGGTATTGCTGGGTCATAGGGTATGCACATTCTTACAGCCTTTGGGCATGGTTCCAAATTGCTCTCCAGTATGGCTGGATCAGTTCACAACTCCATCAACAATGTAACAGTGTTCCAATCTTCCCACATCCCCTCCAGCATTTATCATTTTCCTGTTTTCCCATGTTAGCTAATCTGACAGGAAAGTTTGATATCATTCTTACCAACAGAATTTGCTGTTTGTCCTTCATTCTCAAAAAGGACCATGACATCAGGGAGGTGATACCATGACATGAAAATAAATTGGATTTAAGTGAGTGAGGGCTGTGCAAAGTCAGCAGCCTCACTTTCTGACTAGAGCCATCTAGGTCCAGTGGCCAGATATGGTCAAGACAACTGGAGATGGCCCAGGATGCAGTGGGGGACCTTAGCCCTTTCAAGCTAAGGTCCTTAACAGGTCTCAATTTGACTGAAAAGGCTCCCATTCCTAAAAGTAGAACTGCCTTAGTCTAAGGAGCATAGATTTAGAGGTGGAAGTCACCATAGACATCATTATGCCCAAACCCTCATTTTATAGCTCATGAACTGATACATGTGGAGGATGAGTTTCCAAGGGTTATAAAAGTGACAAATGAAAAAAAAAGATTTGAACTCACCCTTTCCTGCACTAAATCTTACGCCATTTTCATTGCAGCATACATTATCCTTTCTCAGTCTAATGTGAAGCTATGTGGCTATAGAATGCCAAGGGGGCTATTCAATTCAATTGATCCACCTGATGCTCAGTTTATTTGGTTTGCAGGCATTCCATAAACAAAATATACAACATATGACTTTTCATTTAATTATTTTGAGCCATAGTGCCAAATCATGGAGTTGGCCAATTGGATGAGCATCATGGTAATACAGCCTAGAAATGTGTGGCTATGACATTAAATACAAATAATGAAATAGTCAATTTCAAATCAGTTCATTTTGATATTCTCTTTGGATGATAGTGTATGAGAAGGGGAAAAAGATGTGTAATTTTGGAATCAATGGAAATGCTGATTTAGGATTAAAAAGATTCACACTGAAAGCAGAATTTCATTTCCTTCCCCACCATCCCCTTCAGCCTAAGCTTTCAAAAACTCACCCATAATAAAGCCCACATAGATCAAATTACTATGTGTTTCAATCAAATTCAAGGTCCCTCCCCAAAGACTGTGTAACCAATGATAAAGTTTCTGAAACAGACCAGAATAATTTCAACATTATCAATCTTCTAGTTTGTCAGAATGCAATTTTTAACCTGCTCAAAGGGCTTTCTCTTGAGATTTTATATTCCTTTACAAACTCACAACATTATATGGTACTTCAGAGACAATCAGAAGGGCTGAGGTAGCATATACTGTGCCAATGCTTTCTTGTGCATGTTATATTCCTTATAACAAATTTTTCACTGCTCCCTTGAAATTAAAAAAAAAAAAAAACAACCACAGTAAGCTCTATTATATTTTCTTGAATGTTGGCTCCATCATGGTCAATTGGACTTAATATATAGACTTTTAAGGCTGAACACTAATTTTAAAAAATGAATATCATTTACTATATAGATGAGAAATATTCCCCCTCTATCATGATCTATCAGGTTACTCATTTTTAGTTCCTGCATTATTGAACCTACAATTTCCAATGGATCTTTCCGAATTATGATAATCATTTACGTCAAGTAAGCAACTTAGCTTGCATATGAAACTATAAAACATAAATCATTGAGAATACAGAAAATCAATTGGCCCATGCACAGTAGCCAATTGCACATATATAAAAATACATTTTTTCCAATGTATCAAAATAAGGTAATTTGTGACTATATACCAGGAAAATGAATGTCAGTCAGTAAGTTTAGCAACCTTTCCCTTGAATGAGAAATACAATGTGATTTTCTTATTAAACTGTTCTCCAATTTGGAGATGAAAATTGAAAATTTATCTTCATGTGCCCTAATCATCTTAGAGGATGTAATTTCCATTTCCTTCTCTTTTTTCACATTTCTGTACTATTGGAAATATCACATGGTTTTAATTCAATAGAATTTGATTAGCAAATAGTAGGCACCTACTTATGTGTCAGCACAGTGCTAAGGACTAGAGATATAAACACAAAAATGAAAACAGTCCCTAATTCTGGGAGCTTAAATTCTACTAGACTTCACTGGAGTTTGACTATATAATTTCTAGACTCCTTGCCCAGTGCTTACTTACCCCCAAGAAGATAACCTTTGATGAGGACACAATTATATCTACTGTTTGTGTGTTTATAAATATTAAAATTTTATGTCTGAGTTTGGGCCATTTGTATTTTTTTAAAGTTTTCTGTGCTGTATAACAAATTTGGGTCCATGTTAAATATAGTGTAAAAGAATCAAGCAGGAAAAAAATATTCATTTTCATTGGCAGAATACATAGATATTTAGATTTATAAGGGGCTTTAGAAATTAGCTTGGCTTTTCTTTTAGAGATAACTGAGGCATCTGAGGAAAAATACTAATAATAGACAGATCTTAAATTTGAATCTATATCTTCTGATTATTGATTCAGGGATCTTTCCATGGTACTGTACTTCCCCACAAAATATCTTATACAGTAGCTGTTAGTCACTAGTTTCCATTATCTCAAGTGGCTTATTTCATCTGAATCTTCCTTTACTAATCTCACTGGGGATGTGTTCATAGAGTGTCATGAAATGAACTTAATCATTTACAAAGTTCTCATCAGATTCCCCAATTGGCAGCAAAAAAATCACAATTTAAGTAAAGAATGATATTTTTTGAATATTTATACATTGAAAATTGGTGATTCAATGATCTTCTTTGAAAATGGTTTTCATGGAGATAAGAAAGGACTGAAAGAATCCAACCTAATTTCTTAGCATTAGGATTCACAGTCATGCCACAGACCTTGTGGAATTGCATTTTTTAGTCGATCAATAAACAAAACAATTAAAAAAACAAAACAAATACAAAATGAAACAACCTCCCAAAACAAACAAACAAACAAACAATAACAATAACAACAAAACCTGAGTATCCTAATCCATGCCAGAAAAGTCTGGCCAGTTTAACATTGCTGAATTCTTTAATTTGAGGGGATTAAAAGTTGATGGACTCCATAGATTTAAAATGAATGATTATGTCAAGTTGCTACTGGCATTTGTTATTTGTTTTCTCTTCCAAGTGTCTTTTATAGCATCATGTAGACATAACCCAAACTATCCTGATATGCCATTTTGATATCAACTTAGTCTGAATTACTTTTGTCCAAGACCCTGATCCATCCTATTTGTGAAATATTGTCAGAGACCAAACATGAAGACAATTGAATATTAATAAAGATTCATTTCTTCCATAAATAGTGATAGATGAGAATTGAACAATTTAATGGCATTACCTGTGTGCAGTTAAGCTCCTTATTAAAAATAAATTTACCAATAGTGGTATTGTCAGTTAAAATACCAAGGCATGGAGACAATGGAATCATATATAATTTAAAATATTCACATTTTTACAAAACATACAATTGCATAACTGTAATTGATTCATGTATTGAAACTTTGATTCCATTAGTTAGAATATGTATCCAAAATTGGAGATGTCAATCAAAGAAAATGAATGAATGTTTTGTACATGATATTATTAATCTAAGGCAGGGGCTTGGGGGTAGGAAGTAAAATTCAATAAGGTTATAAGTACTGCAAGTTATGCAACAGTAAATAGTCATGCTTACTCTAGTGAGGTGATTTGGCAGAGTTCCTTGGTCTAATAAATTTGTGCATACAAGTTAAAACTAAAACGTTGTGAAATACTTGAAGATCCTTTCATATTATTTATTATTGTACTCAAGGGAGGGGGGAAGTGAGGGAGACTTTTTGTCAATTCAGAATGGAGATAAAACTATATTAAATTATGAAACCAAAGAGCCCATCTTATGTTTCAGAGGATCGATATACTAGAGAATTTTCCATGAAAAGAAGGATAAAATCAATGGCATAGAGTATAGTGGGTACATGAGGCCTGTCCATTCTCTGCCCATATTGAATTACCTTTCCTAGAAAAATGTGATTTCTGAATTTTTTCCTTCTTTCCATATGACATTCTAGCATGCTATTGTTCATTTGTAATCTCTTTGAACATTGGCCTCGGCAGCCATTTTTTTTTAGAATGCATTAAAATGTATAGTGCCTAAAAAATGAAAAGCATTCTATTTTAGAGATCAAAGAGGTGGACAATGTAAATATGCTCTACATGAGTAATGAATGGATATATTTTCTAGAAAAGATAAAGACTCACATAACAAATCTGAATCTTGAATTATCATTAACACAAAATGCTCATATATATTTAACCATTTGGATTCTATTTATTTGTTAAAGTGCTTTCTCACTATGATACCTGAAATACCAAGCACCTGTATTTTACAAATTGTTATTCATATAGTTGGAGACACTAAAAAATACAAAGGAAAAATGGGTTAAGAAGGATTTCTGTGCAAAGAATTTGCCCTTTCCATATTAGCAAAATACATTAATAATATTATGAGTTCCACTCCACCAAAAGGGAAAAAATAATGAGACAGAAAGAAGTTGGAAAGCCAGTGACAATAAACCATATCATTTCCTATGATGAAATGCAGTAAGGTCACAACCACACTGCTCTAACCCTGATCCACATGGTAATGGGAACACTATTACCTACACTCATACACATATATCTGATGAGAAATGTATGTCCTTGGTGGAAATAACATTATCTCTTACAATATATGGGTCAGTGAAGGCTTATCTTTTATTTTGTCTGCTAGTAGTAAAGCTATCAAATGTGTTCTCAGACCTAATAGGCTATTTTAACTCATCAGAATTTTATGTAACCCTGTCATAGGCACATGGTAAATGTCTATATTATAAATTTTTACTTTTATCCTTTGGGACTGCTTTTCTAATGGAATTGATATATCACAATAAATTTTTTCTCCAAAGTTCAATTCAATAAAAAGTTTAAGAAGCTGCTAATATGTACAAGATATTGTGTTATGTATTAGGAATACAAAGATGAAATAAAACCTTCAAGAAACATATAGTCCAGAAAAGGAGGTAAGAAATTATATAAATAAAGCTTGCATTGATGCAGCAACCTCCTAAGGCTATTGAATGATTTCTATGATCTCTATTCATCTCTTTCTCCCCCCTCCAAAAAAATCTCAAAATATTTTGTATTCTGTCCTACATAAAATAGATAACTATTGAAGCTTTGTAGATAGGGGAACAATTTACAAAGTTTAGTCTCGGGCAAGTTATTCTGGAAATGATATGAGGATTGATATAGATGGGAAAGAGAGGAGATAGAAAGACAAAAATACAATAATCCTTGTGACAATCAGAATGGAGGGGAGGCAGGATCAGGAGATATGAAGATAGGACTGACCAAGGTTAGTGTTTGGGACCATTGTAGGAAGAGAATGATTAGAGTTAAAGATGTTTTAAGCTTTTTTAAATTTTAATTCCATATTTTATAATTTAATTTTTTTTAGCTTTCAGCATTGATTTCCACAAAATTTTGAGTTACAAATTTTCTCCCCATTTCTACCCTCCCCCCCCATTTCCAAGATAGCATATATTGTGATAGCCTCATTCCCCAGTCAGCCCTCTCCTCTTTTGCCCCACCCCCCATCCCCTTTCCCCTTACTTTCTTGTATGGGAGGATAGATTTCTATTCTTCATTCCCTATATATCTTGTTTTCCAGCTGCATGCAAAAAACAACATTTTTTTTTATTTTTTTAAGCATCTGCTTTTAAAACTTTGAATTCCAAATTCTCTCCCCTCTTCCCTTCCAACCCACTCTCCCTAGGAAGGCAAACAGTTCAACATAGATGACCCATGTATCATTATGTAAAACACTTCCACAATGCTCATGTTGTGAAAGGCTAACTATATTTCTTTCCATCCTATCCTACCCCTCTTTATTCAATTTTCTCCCTTGACCATATCCCTTTTCAAAGGTGTTTGCTTTTGCTTACCTCCTCCCCCTATCTGCCTTCCCTTCTATTGTCCTTGCTTTTTTATCCTCTATCTCTTACTTTCCTGTGGAGTAAGATACCCAATTGATGTGTATGTTATTCCCTCCTCAAGTTGAATCCAATGAGAGTAAAATTTACCCATTTCCCCTCACCTGCCCCCACTTCCCTTCCAATATAACTACTTTTTCTTGCCACTTTTATGTGAGATAATTTATCCCATTCTATCTCTCCCTTTCTCCCTCTCTCAATATATTCCTCTCTCAACCCTTAAATTTATTTCATTTTTTAAGATATGATCCCTTCATATTCAACTCATCCTGTGCCCTCTGTCTACACTACACTCAATTCCCCTAATACTGAGAAAGGTCTCATGAATTACACACATCAATGTAAACATAACAGTTCAACTTTAGTAAGTCTTTTATGGATTCTCTTTCTTCTTTACCTTTTCATGCTTCTCTTGATTATTTTGTTTGGAAGTCAAATTTTCTATTCACCTCTGGTCTTGTCATTGAGAAAGCTTGAAAGTCTTTTATGTTATTGAAAATCCATATTTTGCCTTGGAGCATTATACTTAGTTTTGCTGGGTAAGTGATTCTTGGTTTTAATCCTAGCTCCTTTGATCTGATTGTGTTTCCACAATATTCAAATTGTTTCCTTCTGTCTGCTTGTAGTATTTTCTCCTTGATC
Organism: Phalanger gymnotis; assembly: GCA_028646595.1. Lineage (NCBI taxonomy): Eukaryota > Metazoa > Chordata > Mammalia > Diprotodontia > Phalangeridae > Phalanger > Phalanger gymnotis. Next base: position 346,042,272 of record CM053624.1, read on the forward strand.
TGGAAACTCTGTAATTTGGTGACAATATTCCTAGGAGTTTTCTTTTTGGTTCCTTTTTCAAGAGGTGATTGGTGGATTCTTTCAATTTCTATTTTACCCTGTGGTTCTAGAATATGAGGGCAGTTTTCCTTGATAAATTTTTGAAAGAGGACATCTAAGATCTTTTTTTTTGATCATGGCTTTCAGGTAGTCCAATAATTTTTAAATTATCTCTCCTGGATCTATTCTATTATATCTTGATTCCTCATAAAGTCACTAGCTTCCACTTGCTCCAATCTAATTTTTAAGGTGGTATTTTCTTCAGTGGTCTTTTGGACCTCCTTTTCCATTTGGCTAATTCTGCCTTTTAAGGCATTCTTCTTATTGGTTTTTTGTAGCTCTTTTGACATTTGGGTTAGTCTATTCTTCAGGGTGATATTTTCTTCAGTATTTTTTGGATCTCCTTTAACAAGTCATTGAGTTGTTTTTCATGGTTTTCTTGCATCACCCTCATTTCTCTTCCTAATTTTTTCCTTTACTTCTCTTACTTGCTTTTCCAGATCTTTTTCAAGCTCTTCCATGGCCTGAGCCCAATTCATATTTTTCTTGGAGGCTTTTGAAGTAGGCTCTTTGACTTTGTTGACTTCTTCTGGCTCTATGTTTTGGTCTTCTTTGTCACCAAAAAGGGAATCTAGAGTCTGAGTTTGAATCTGAGTTTGAGTCTGGGTTTGTTTTCACTGCCTTTTCATGTTCCCAGACAACTACTTGATCCGTGAGCTTTTTGTCAGGATATGACTGCTTGCAGAGTAGAGAGTACTTTGTCCCAAGCTTTAAGGTTCAAGCACTGCTGTTTTCAGAGCTATTCTACTCCACTGTCACTGCAGGCTCTGTCACAGCAGTGCTTGTCCTCACCCAAGAACTGCCAACCAGGACCACAATACAGATCCAAGTAGGGAACAGCAAGAGAATTTGCCTCTGTGCCCACAAAGTGCTCCTTGTACTCCCACTCTGATCTGCTGCTAGATTCTTCCCAGTTTGTGAGCCAGGGACTAGGGAAGCAGCTGATGCTTGTGCTCTGGAGGCAGCCTCAGGTGTTTCCTGCTGTTGCTACCACCACCACAGCTGCACTATTTCCTCCAACCCCAGAGCTGGCAACCATACTGCTCTGAACTCAATCCCTCAGTTTCCCCCTAACCTGCTCCTTGGCTTTTGTGGGTTGAGAAGTCTGGTAACTGCCACAGCTCACTGTTTCATGGCCCCAAGCCCTCTTCCAGCTGGCTGACTCAGGATCTGGTCTGTTCTATTGTAGCCTAAGCTGGGCATTCCTTCACTCTCAGCACCATGTGATAGACTCTTCCCAGTGACTATCCAGGCTCTCCTGGGCTGGAGTCCTGTTTCCCTCTGCTATTTTGTGGGTTTTGCAGCTCTAGAATTTGTTCAGAGCCATTTTTACAGGTGTTTGGAGAGATTTGGGGGACGGAGCTTAATCAAGTCCCTGCTTTCCAGCTGCCATCTTGGCTCTGCCCCCCTTGTTTCCCCTTTCTGTTGATTCATTCCATTGGTTATAATTCTCCTTTACAACTGGACTATTATGTAAATAAGTTCAATGTGAAGGTATACGTAGAACCTACATTGGATTACATTCCGTCTTGTGGGGTGAGTGGAAAGGAGAGGGAGAGAGAGAAAATTTGGAACCCCAAAACTTGCGGAACTGAATATTGTAAACTAAAAATAAAGAAGAAATTTATAAAAAAAAATAATGTGAAAAAGCTTTGAAGTAAATTACTCTGATAAAGACTTCAGTTTACAAACATAAAGAGAACTGAGTCAAATTGATAAATGTGAAAATGTTCCCCAATTGAAAAATTATCAAAAGATATGAACAGTTTTCACATGAAGTAATGAAGCTATCTATAGCCATATGACAAAAGTGCTCTAATTCAATATCGAACGGAGAAATGCAAATTAAAATATTTTTTTTTACAATATTCAGACAACCTACCAAAACTTATGGGATACAGGAAAAGCAGTTCTTAGGGGAAGTTTCACATCTCTAAATGAATAGAGAAAAAGGAGATCAATGAACTAGGCATGCAATTGAAAAAGCTAAAAAAAGAAGAAATTGAAAATTCACAATTAAATACCGAATTAGAAATACTGAAAGTCAAAGGAGGGATTAATAAAATTGAAATCAAGAAAACTATAGAATTAATAAATAAAATGAAGAGCTGATTTTATGAAAAAAGCAATAAAATTGATAAACCTTTGGTCAATTTGATTAAAAAAAGAAGAAAATCAAATTACCAGTATCAAAAATGAAAAGGGTGAATTCACCTCCAATGACTAGGAAATTAAAACAGTAATTAGGAATTATTTTGCCCAATTGTATGCCCATAAATATGACAACCTTAGGGATATGGATGAATATCTACAAAAACATAAATCGCCCAGGTTAACAGAAGAGGATGTAAAATTCCTAAATAAGTGCATCTCAGAAAAAAATTGAACAAGCCATCAATGAACTCCCTAGGAAAATGTCTCCAGGGCCAAATTAAAATAATTCTGAGGTACTATTAGATTTCCTTATTGAAGAGAAAAGGAAAATGACAGATGTTGGAGGGTATGTGTGAAAAATGAGACATTAGTACACCATTGCTGGAGATGTGAACTGATTCAACCATTCTGTAGAGAAATTTGGACCTATGCCCAAAGGGATACAAAACCCTTTGACCTAGCACCACCATTTCCAGGTCTATATCCTAAAAGAGAGAAAAAATTAAAAAAAGTAAAAGACCCATACAAACAAAAATATTTATAGCAGCTCTTTTCTGGTGGCAAAGAATTGGAAATTGAGCATATGACCATCAGTCAGGGAAGGGCTAAACAGATTATTGTATGTAATTATGATGGAATAGTATTGTGCTATAAGAAATTATGAACAGAATACTCTCAGAAAAAACCTGGAAAGACTTAGATAAGCTAATGCAGAGTGAAATGCCCTATGTACAAAATAACTGCAATATTGTAAGATGATCAGCTATGAAGGACTTAGCTATTATCAGTAATATAATGATCCAAGACAACTCTGAAGAACTTACGATGAAAAATGCTACACATCCCCATAGAAAGAATTGATGGTGTCTGAATACAGATTGAAGCATATTTTTATTAAACTTTATTTTTCTTGAAGGGCTGTTTGGGGGTGGCATTCACATTTTCTTTCACAACATGACTAATATGGAAATGTTTTGCATTACTACAAATGTTTATCCTATGTTGCATTGTTTGACTTCTCATGGGGGGGAGGGAGAGAATTTGGAACTCAACTTTTAAAAATCAATGTTAAATTGGTTTTTTATATGTAACCAGGGAAAATAAAATACTACATATTATTGGATATTTATGTTACCATTTGAAACTGTCAGGGAATAGCATTGAGTAATCCAAGTGTTAGAGAAAACTGCAGATTTTTTGGCTTCTCTCTTTTCATTTTTTCAAAGGAACTTCAGCTAACCTGCTCCAAGGCAACTCCATTAGGAAAGATTTTAATTAGGAAGAGTTAAGAAGCAGCTTAATGATCTAAACAGAGATCAGCAAAAGGGTTACCAAGAAAAATCTGCTCTTTTTCTTACTATTTGTCAAGAGAAATAATTTTACAAGAAAGTAGAAGTCATAGAGGCCAAGGAAGCTTACTTTTGAAGATTACTGGCTTGAAAATCATTTTGTTTGCAATTAACATTGAAAAACTGGATATTTATATGAGTGCTGTGAGACTTTCTAAAGCTTGCAAAGGTTGGTTATGTGGATCAGCTAGGTTTGGCATTACTTTTAGAAATAAGTCTTAGAAATAAGTAATTAAAAGTCTAAGGCCCTAAAAAAGAATTATTGGGCAAGCTATGTAATCTCTCTGGGCCTCAGTTTTCTCACTCATTGCAATCATAGAGTTGGACTAGATGATCTCCAAAGTCCTATAAAGCTCTATCACCCTAAGAGGAAACCTAGTTACAGACACAGGTAACTATAGAGACTAACAAGATGAAATAAAGATAGACAAAGACAGAAAGGAAACCAAATATATTCTATCTCCCCTTTATCTTTCACAGTTATTTTTTTAATTAATAGCCATATCTAATAGAAGGTTCCAAATGCATATTATGTATGAGGAATTACCTCCTCTTAGTTTAGTGGCAGAAGGTAATAATCAGGGCTTTCATTGAGAAGAGAAATGGATATTTTGAAAATGCATGAGGGACTTCCAGTGCTAAGATGCTTGAACGAGGAAGGAACCCACTGAAGCCCTTTGAAATTCCCCTCCAAACAACTAGAAAACTGTTTCAGAGTTGATCTAAGTGCAGGGAAGCAGCTTACCAACATGGAAGGAATGGTCTGACTCACTGGTGAGGGAGAGAAGTAAGGTTCAAGAGCATTAGTAGCAGCCAGCATCACAGCAGGGGGCCTGCAGCAAGATTCCAAGCCTGGGGCAATAATTGCCACTACAGAGATACCACTCACTGCAATCCAGTAGCCTCCTAGGCAAATGAACAGTCTTTGCAGCACAGCAAAGGCCCAACATAGGAATGGCGCTCCCAGTGCAACACACTAGCCAGGCCTGGCCCCTGGGGGCTAATAGTTGAGGATACTATTTCCATGGCAACTCAGCTGTAGGGCCCTACCCCTTGGATAGATCAGCAAAAAAAAAAAAATTACTCCTGCTAGAAGAGCAAACCTGTTTCCATAGTAACCCAGCTGCAAGGCCCTACCCATTGAACAGGTCAGCAGCTAAACCCCACACTCAAGGGAGGTCAACAGGGAAGCTACCCCCACCTAATACAAGCCAGAAGGGAAGACCACCCTTCAGAGAAAGCAAGCAACTAAGCCCTGAGGCCAAGTGAAAGCCAGCAGTAAGATCCAGAGTCCCAGCAGAAAAACCTTGAGACAGTGGAGGATCAGAGCTCAATTTTCACATCCAAACATCAAGTCACCAAAAAAAAAGTAGAAAAAATAAGGGAAAAAAAAATCCTCAAATGAGCTTGACGATAGAAAGTTACTATAGTGATAGGGAAGATCAAGGCATAATCTTAGAAGAGGATAATAGTGTAAAAATGGTTACATGCGAAGCCTCAATAAAAAAATGTAATTTGGTCTCAGGCCCAAAAAGAATTCCTGGAAGAGCTTAGAAAGGATTTTAAAAAGCAAATTAGTATAGAAGAAAATTTTGGGAAAAAATGGGAGTAATGCAAGAGAATCATGAAAAAAAGAGTCAATAGCATGAAAAGATACACAAAAATTTACTGAGAAAGGTAACTCCCTAAAAAATAGAATTGGCCAAATGGAAAAGGAAGTACAAAAGCTCCCTGAGGAAAATATTTCCTTAAAAATTAAAATTAAATAAGTGAAAACTAATAACTCTATGGGACATCAAGATGAGATAAGAAAATATCAGCAAAAAAAGAAGAAAATGTGAAGTTGCCAATTGGAAAACAACAGACCTTGAGAATAGATCCAGGAGAGATACTATAAAAATGGATTACCTGAATGTCATGATTTAAAAAGAAGAGGAGGAGGACCAGGAGGAGGAGGAGGAAGAAGAGTAGGGGGAGAAGAAGGAGAAGAAGAAGAAGAAGAAGAAGAAGAAGAAGAAGAAGAAGAAGAAGAAGAAGAAGAAGAAGAAAAAGAAGAAGAAGAAGAAGAAGAAGAAGAAGAAGCAGCAACAGTAGAAGTAGCAGAAGCAGCAGAAAAAGAAGCAGCAGAAGCAGGAAAAGAATCAGAAGCAGAAAAAGCAGAAACAGAATCAGCAGCAGTAGGAGAAGCAGCAGCAGCAGAAGAAGCAGAAGCAGATGAAGAAGAAGAGGAAGAAGAAGAAGAAGAAGAAGAAGAAGAAGAAGAAGAAGAAGAAGAAGAAGAAGTAGCAGTAGTAGAAGCAGCAGAAGCAGAAGGAGAAGAAGCAGCCTGCACATCTTTCAAGAAATTGTCAAAGAAAACTGCTCTGATATCAGAGGGTAAAATATAATCTAAAATATAATATAATCAGAGGGTAAAATAGAAATTTAAATTCACCAATCACCACCTGAAAGAGATCCCAGAATGAAATCTCCCAGGAACACCATGGCCAAATTTTAGATCTCACAGATTAAGGAGAAAGTGTTACAAGTAGGCAAAAAGAAGCAATTCAAATATGATATAGCTACAGTCAGGATTACATATTAAAGAAGCATAGGGCTTAGAATATGATATACTAAAGATCAAGGAGTTAGGATTATAACCAAGTCAGTAAAATCAAATATAATCTTTTGGGGGAAAATGGATATTTAATGAAACAGAGGACATTTGAGCATTTCTAATTAAAAGGCCAGAACTGAATTTTAAAAAAAATGATATCCAAACACAAGATTCAAGGGAAACATAAAAAGGAAAGAAAGAAAGAAAGGAAGGAAGGAAGGAAGGAAGGAAGGAAGGAAGGAAGGAAGGAAGGAAGGAAGAAAGAAAGAAAAAAGGAAAGAGAAATAAGAGAAAGAATAAGAAATTCATAAGGTTTAACTATATATATATATTTCTGTATGGCAAGACAATATTTGTAACTTATCAACTTTATTACTATAAAAGAAATTAGAAAGACTATATGTAGACAGTGAGTATGGCTATGAAGTGATTTTGATTGCATGATAACCACAAAATCAAAGTAAAAGTGTGAGAAAGAAAATTACACTTTAAGAAGGAGTGGAGGGTAGCCAAGATGGCAGCTTGGAAAGCAGGGACTTAATTAAGCTCCCCCCTGCCCAATCCCTCCAAACACCTGTAAAAATGGCTCTGAACAAATTCTAGAGCTGCAGAACTCACACAATAGCAGAGGAAAACAGGTTTCCAGCCCAGGAGAGCCTGGATGGTCACTGGGAAGGGTCTATCACATGGTGCTGAGAGTGAAGGAAAGCCCAGCTTGGGACCCACCAGGACAGAACAGACCCTGAGTCAGCCCACTGGAGAAGAGTTTAGGGCCATGAAACAGTGAGCTGTGGCAGTTACCAGACTTCTCAACCCACAAAAGCCAAGGAGCAGGTTAGGAGGAAACTGAGGGATTGAATTCAGAGCAGTGTGGTTGCCAGCTCTGGGAGTGGAGGAAATGATGTAGCTGTGGTGGTGGTAGCAACAGCAGGAAACACCTGAGACTGCCTCCAGAGCACAAATATCAGCTGCTTCCCTAGTCCCTGGCTCACAAACTGGGAAGAATCTAGCAGCAGATCAGAGTGGGAGTACAAGGAGCACTTTGTGGGCACAGAGGCAAATTCTCTTGCTGTTCCCTACTTGGATCTGTATTGTGGTCTTGGTTGGCAGTTCTTGGGTGAGGAGGAGTGCTGCTATGACAGAGCCTGCAATGAGAATGGAGTAGAATAGCTCTGAAAACAGCAGTGCTTGGACCCTAAAGGTTGGGACAAAGTACTCTCTACTCTGCAAGCAGTCATATCCTGATAAAAAGCTCAAGGGTCAAGTACATGGCTGGGAGCATGAATAGGCAGCAAAAACAAACTCAGACTCAGACTCAAACTCAAACTCTAAATTCCTTTTTTGGTGATAAAGAAGACCAAAACATACAGCCAGAAGAAGTCAACAAAGTCAAAGAGCCTACATCAAAAGCCTACAAGAAAAATATGAATGGGGCTCAGGCCAAGGGAGAGCTCAAAGAAGATTTGGAAAAGCAAAGTAGAGGAAAAATTGGGAAGAGAAATGAGGGTGATGCAAGAAAACCATGAAAGAGGGGGCGGAGCCAAGATGGCGGCCAGGAAGCAGTGACTGGCGTGAGCTCCCCACCAAGTTCCTCCAAAAACCTATAAAACAATGGCTCTGAACCAATTTTAGAGCTGCAGAACCCACAAAGTGGCAGAGGGAAGCAGGGCTCCACCACAGGACAGCCTGGATGGTCCCCGGGTAAGGTGGGTCCCACACGGACCACCCAGCCCCCAGCTGAGGGGAGCGGAGCTGAGCCCAGCGCACACAGCGCGAACAGACCAGACGCGGACCTACCAGACCAGGAGATGGAAAGTGCCATGGCATCCCGAAATACCCAGCTGTGGCATGTACCAGACCTCTCAACCC
>CM053624.1:346050838-346083591 GCA_028646595.1 Phalanger gymnotis
AAACAAATTATATCCACCTCCAGAGAAAGAACTGATATTGATGGAATACAGACTAAAGGGTAAACATTTTCATTTTCTTTCATTTTTTAATTCAAGTCTTCTTGTACAAAATGACTAATTTGTAAATATTTTACATAGTTGCACATGTATAACCTATATGTGATTTCTTAGCATCCTGGGGGGAGCAAGGTAAAAAATTGGGTAAAAAAGAAAATACATGAGGGTAGCCACAGCAGGCATGGAAGTTGAAAAAGCCCTTTTGCCAGGACAATTATAATGGACATATATAGAGCATTTTAAATTGTGGAAAATTCTTCTCATGGCTGATACATTGGATTTTCTTTTTACCACAGCCTTAGGAAGCTGGTAAAATAGGTATCTTGATTTCCATTGTTGTTGTTCAGTCATGCCCTACTCTATGTGTCCCCGTGTACTTTTGTCCAGAAAGATTTTTTGGTAAAGCTAACAGTGATTTTCGATAACTTCCTCTAGGTTGTTGCCATTTTACAGATGAAGGACTGTGACAAATAGAGGTTAAGCAACTTGTCCAGGGTCACACAGCTAGTAAGGGGCTGAGGTTGGATTTGAACTCAGGTCTTCCTGACTCTAGGCCCGTTGTTCTATCCACTGATTGAGCTGTACCCTGGGATTTCCCAGCTTTGAAGGATCAGGTGCTGGTGCTCCCAGAATTGGAGATGTATTAATGTATTGCTTTCTGTGTCTGTGTCGCTCTTGCTGTGATTAGCTGTGTTATTAGGAACTGTTAGTTATTGTTATTGTAAATTTAATGTAATATTCCCTCTGTCTTTTAATAAAAGCATTATTCCATTGGGAGTGTGTCATATTGCAGGTGCGAATCTGAACCTAACTTAGCTTAATTGCACAAGAAGACAATGGCAAACCATTACAGTATCTTTGCCAGGAATGGTTAGACATGATTAAATATACAAAATGACAAGAGTTACAGATCTAGAATGCTTTAGAGATAGGACTTCCACACAGGTCTTTATGATTCTCAAGCCTATCTCTACAAACTAAAATTTGCTATGCTCATTGAACATAGTAGGTATACGCTAAATGTTTATTTCATCAAACTGAATGTAATTAAAGCAAACAGAGATGAAACTATATCTTCTAGGAAGCAAAACTCAATTATATTCAATAAATATTCAAGATGGCAGTGTGGAAGCAGGGACCTCCTTGAGCTTCCCCCCCCCCCACCAAACCCCTCAAGATACCTGTTAAAAACATGACTCTAAACAAATTCTAGAGCAGCAGAAGCCACACAATGACAGAGTGAAACTGATTTCCAGCCCAAGACAATCTGGAAGGCTGCCAGGTAGGGTCTATGGCACAGTGCTCAGAACAGAGAGCAGCCCAGCATGGGCTGCCCTGGCACTGATGAGAGGCCTCAGGGTGCTGAATCCCTGGCATCTGGGGTGGTTTCCAGACTTCTCAACCCAGAAACACCAAAGACAGCTTCAAAGTTCAGTGGGAAAGCTCTCTCACTTGGGTGAGAGAGGAGCATGGTGTGGCTTCAGCCCCAGCCCCAGGGCAGTGGCATCAGCTACCACAGCACTGGCTGCTCCTGGAGCACTCGGCCTACAGATGGTGGAGGAACCAAGTGGCTGACCTGGGTCACAGTCCTGTGTGGTGGTCCTGGGGTAAAGAGGAGTGCTGGCAAGGCAGAGCTGGTGGTGGCTGTAAAGAGGGAACCAGGGCAGAAAAGAGTGTTTATGGTTGATCACGGACCAGAGCACAAGTCAGAAGAGGAGTAACATCTCTCTTTTGATCATGCCACTTTTGAGGAACAGGGAACTTACAGGCCCCTAGAGATATCTCTGCAAACAGCTGAACAAAACCCCTGAAACTTGGGGCAGTAACCCTCTATTTAACAAAGAGCTCAAAAGTCAAATAATTGAGTTGGAAAATGAGCAAACAGGAAAAAGAATAAGACTATAGAAGGTTACTTTCTTAATGAAAAGATATGTCTTTGGTGGTGAGGAACATAAAGCATAAAAGCAGAGGAAGACAGCAAGGGCAAGGCTTCTACATCCAAAGACTCCAAGGAAAATATGAAATGGTGTCAGGCCATGGAAGAGCTCAAAAAGGATGTTGAAAATCAAATAAGAGAAGTAGAGTTAACATGGGAAGAGAAATGAGAGTGACACAAAAAAAATCATGAAAGTCAACAGCTTGCTAAAGGAGACACAAGAAAATGCTGAAGAAAATAGCACCTTTGAAAACAGACTAACCCAAATGGCAAAAGATCCAAAAAGACTAACCCAAAAAGCCAATGAGGAGAAGAATGCCTTAAAAAGTAGAATTGGCCTAATGGAAAAGGAGTTCCAAAAGCCCACTGAAGAAAATGATTCCTTAAAAATTAGAATGGACCAAATGGAAGCTAATGACTTTATGAGAAATCAAGAAATTATAAAACAAAATCAAAAGAATGAAAAAAAAAGACAATGTGAAATATCTCATCAAAAAAACCACTGACCTGGAAAGTAGATGCAGGAGAAATAATTTTAAAATTATGAGTCTACTTGAAAACCATAATCAAAAAAGAACTAGACACCATCTTTGAAGAAATTATCAGGAAAACTGCCCTCATATTCTAGAACCAGAGGGTAAAATAGAAATGGAAAGAATCCACTGATCACCTCCTGAAAGAGATCCCCAAAGGAAAACTCCTAGGAATATTGTAGCTAAATTCCAGAGTTCCTAGGTCAGGGAGAAAATATCATAAGCAGCCAGAAACAATTCAAGTATTGTGGAAACACAATCAAGATAACACAAAATTTATCAGCTTCTACACTAAGGGATCAGAGGGTTTAGAATATAATATTCTAGAGGTCAAAGGAAGTAGGATTAAAACCAAGAAACACCTACCCAGCAAAACTGAGTGTAATACTTCAGGCAAAAAAGGATTTCAATGAAATAGAGGAAACAAGCATTCTTGTTGAAAAGACCAGAGCTGAACAGAAAATTTGACTTTCAAATACAAGAATCAAGAGAACATGAAAAGGTAAACCAGAAAGAGAAGTTATAAAGGACTTATTAAAGTAGCCATCAATGAACTCTCTGGGAAAAAAAATCTCCAGGGCCAGATGGTTTTACATAGGAATTCTATCTAACATTTAAAGAACAATTAATTCCCATACTTTATAGAATATTTGGGAAAATAGGCGGAGTCCTACCACATTATTTTTATGATACAAATATGGTAATAATACCTAAACCAAGAAGAGTCAAAACAGAAAGAGAAAATTATAGACCAATTTCTGTGATGAATATTGATGCAAAAATTTTAAACAAAATATTAGCAAAAAGATTGCAGCAACTTAGCAGGAGAATAATACACTATGACCAGGTAGGATTTACTCCAGGAATGCAAGGCTGGTTCAATATTAAGAAAACTATCAGTGTAATTGATCATATCAATAAGAAAAGTAGCAGAAACCATATGATTATCTCAATAGATGCCGAAAAAGCTTTTTACAAAATTCAATACCAATTCCTATTAAAAATACTAGAAAGCATAGGAATAAACAGAGTCTTATTTAAAATTATAAATAGCATCTACCTAAAATCATCAGCAAGCATTATATGTAATGGAGATAAGTTAGATGCATTCCCAATAAAATCCAAGGTGAAACAAGGATATCCATTATCACCCCTATTATTCAGTTTGGTACTAGAAATGTTAGTTTTAGGATTAAGAGAAGAAAAAGAAATTGTAGGAATTAGAATAGGCAAAAAAGAAATTAAATTATCACTTTTTCAGATGATAAGATGAATTACTTAGAGAATCCTACAGATTCAAGTAAAAAACTACTTGAAATAATAAATAACTTTAGGAAAGTTGCAGGGTATAAAATAAACCCACCTAAATCCTCAGCATTGCTATATATTACTAACAAAGCCCAACAGCAAGAGATAGAAGGATAAATTTCATTTCAACTTACTCTAGACACTACAAAATATTTGATAGTCTACCTGACAAGAGAAACCCAAGGCCTATATGGCACAATTATGAAACACTTCTCACACAAATAAAGTCAGATCTAAATAAATGGAATAACATCAGTTGCTCGTGGTTAGGCCAAGTTAATACAACAAAAATGACAATTTTATCCAAATTAATTTACTTATTCAGTACCATACCAATTTAACTACCAAAAATTATTTTACAAAACTGGATAAATAGCAAAATTCATCTGGGAGAACAAAAAAGTCCAGAATATGAATGGAATTAATGAAAAGAAATGCTAGGGAAAGTATCCTAGCCATATCAGATATCAAACTGTACTATAAAGCAGCAGTCATCAAAACTACCTGGTACTGGCTAAGAAACAGTGGTAGATCAGTGGAATAGTTTATGTACACAAACCCAAAGAATCCAGCTTCTTGGCTAAGAATTCATTATTCCACAAAACTGCTGGGAAAATTGGAAAATGGTATGGCAGAAACTGTACATAGACCAATATCTTGCACCATGTAACAAATAAAGTCAAAATAGGTTCATGATTTAGAAATAAAGGCTGATACTATAAGCAATTTGGGAGAGCAGGGAATAGTTTATCTTTCAGATCTATAGGAAAGGGAAGAATTCATGACCCAACAAGAGATAGAGAACATTACAAAATGCAAAATGCATAATTTTGATTATGTTAAACTGAAAAGTTTTTGTATAAACAAAGCCAATGCAACAAAGATTAGAAGGGAAACAGAAAATTGGGAGAAAATGTTTACAAACAATGTCTCTAATAAAGGCCTCATATCTAAAATATACAGGGAACTGAGCCAAAATCTATAGGTATAAAAGCCATTCCCCAATTGAGAAATGGTTAAAGGATATGAACAGGCAGTTTTCAGAGGAAGAAATTAAAGATACCTATAGGCATATGAAAAAAAATGCTCTAAATCACCATTGATTAGAGAAATGCAAATCAAAACAACTCTTAGGGACCACATCTCTCCTGTTGTTGAATTTAAAAAACCCAGGGATTCAGGAATCAAATTGTTCTTAGCCATCCTTAGGGACTCTAACCTCTTAGGAAGAGATCCTGAGGGTGGAGCACCTTTACAGACTTTAACTGCTTAAGGTCTCCTGAGTACTGGAGAGGGTCAGGGCCATCTAGAATGAATTCACCATGTCAAACATTCTTTAAGTCAAGGTGGCAAAGATTTATTACTGTATAGCAGGTAAGAGTTCTTAGGGAGCCTGCAACCTTACATGGGTGCAGAGAAAGTTTAAGTATTTGATTTGGGGGTAAAACCTGTCAATTAGGTGTTTGGGGGTGGGCTCAGGGAGTGGTTAAAGGGTGGTCAGTTCTGAAAGGAGCATGCATTTTTTCTATCTACTGCACAAGTATCTTACCCAGAGTTCACTGGGAAATAGCCCAAAGGGCGGGGTGCTACCTGGGGGTGTGGTTTTGACCATGAAACATCACTAAGTCAACCATTGGTCAGGGCTGGCTGAATATATCCAGGTTGCTTCTATCAAATGTCTTGTTAGACAAGATGAATGTAAGGGAATATATATTTGACTATTTCTAGGATACATATCAGGAAGGTCAGCGAGTAGTTAATATTGTTATGTCCCAGTACACAGCAAATTAGCAATGCACAGAGAGTCCAAACTAATAAATTCTATATGTTCTGCTGGCCACAGTGTCAGGAGGAGAGATAAGTGTTTTGCTAAGGCATGCTGCCCTTGAACTGGAGAGGGACTGCTAGGGCCAATGCTTTGAAGCTAGGGAGAGATATGATTTTGGAATTGGGGTCCAAGTACAGGCATCCAAGCAGAGGCTAAGGAGCAATGTTAGAATAAGGGTCCAAGCACAAGCAACCCATCCCTGTCAGCTTGGCTAACATTACAAAAACAGGAAAATGATAAATGCAGGAAAGGACAAGGGAAAATTGGAACATTAATACATTGTTGGTGGAGTCGTGAACAGATCCAGCCATTTTGGAAAGCAATTTGGAACTATGCCCAAAGGGCTATAAAAATGTCCATACCTTTTGACCCAGCAAAACCGCTCTTAGGGCTACATCCCAAAATTGATCGCACAAGTGGGAAAGGGACTTGTGTGTACAAAAATATTTATAGCAGCTTTTTTTGTGGTGGCAAAGAATTGGAAATCAAGGGGATGCCCATCAATTAGGGAATGGCTAAACAAGTTGTGGTATATGAATTTAATGGAATACTATTATGTTCTAAGAAATGGGGAAGACACAGACTTCATAATAACCAGGAAAGACCTACATGATATGATGCTGAGTGAGGGGAGCAGAACCAGGAGAATATTGTACACAACCATAGACATACTGATTCTGTGATGACTAACTTTGGTGGACTTGGCTCTCCTCAGCAATACAAGGCTCAAAGACAGCTCCAAAGGACTCATGGTGGAAAAAGCTAGTTATGCACAGAGAAAGAATTGTGGAGTCTGAGTGCAGACTGAGCCAAACTATTTGCTCTCTTTTTTTCTCTTCTTTTTTTATTTCTTCTCTCTCATGATTCATTTCATTGGTGATAATTCTTCTTTGCAAATTGAGTATTGTGTAAATAAGTTTAATGTAAAGGTTTATGTAGAATCTATATTGGACTGCATGCCATCTTGGGGGGGTAGGAGAAAGGGGAGGGGAGGGACAGGAAGAAAATTTGAAGGTCAAGAAGTTGTAGTGCTAAGTGTTATAAACTAAAAATAAAAAGTCTAATTAAAAAAAGGAACTATTAAAGTTGTACTGTTTACATTCTTATATGGAAAGATGATATTTGTAACTCATGAGACCTTTCTCAGTATTAGGGTAGTTAGAGGGAAAATTATATATACATATATATATACAAATGTATATGTATATATATATGTGTATGTATGTGTGTTTGTGTATATGTCAATATATAAATATGCTGCTGATGCTGTTGATAAACACTTCAATTTTATAGTGATTTAAAGTTTACGTGATCCTTTCATCAATATATTTATATATTGACATACACACACACACACACACACCCCATATACAGGGCACAGGGTAAGCTGAATATGAAGGGATGATACCTAAAAATAAAACTAAGTGTTGAGAGGAATGTACTGGGAGAAAGAGAAAGGGAGAGGAAGAATATAGCACATCATCTCACATAAAAAACAGAAGAAAGAGCTTTTATAATGGTGGGGAAGATAGGGAAAGTGAGAGGGAATGAGTCGATTTGGATTAAGGAGGGAATAACACACACTCAACTGGGTATGGAAATTTATCTTACCTTGCAGGAAAGCAGGCAGAATGACATAAGAGAGGGGAGATAATAGAAGGGATGGTAGATTGGAGAATGGGGTAATCAGAAGCAAACACTTTTGCAGGGAGGACAAGTCAAGGGAGAAAATGGAATAAATGGATGGAAGGGCTGAATAGAAGGAAATATGGTTATTCTTTCACAATATGACTGTTATGGAAATTTTTTGCATGGCTACACATATATGACCTATAGCAAATTGCTTGCTTTCTCAATAAGAGTGGGTAGGGAGGGAGGAAGGGAGAGACTGTGGAACTCAAAATTTTAAAAATACGAATGTTAAAAAATTGTTTTTCATGACTGGGAAATAAGATGTACAGGCAATGTGGTATAGAAATCTATCATGTCCTACACGGAAATAGAGGGGAGGGAGATGGAAGGAGTGGGGTGATAGAAGGGAGGACAGATTGAGGAAAGGGATGGTCAGGGTTCCTGCTGTCCTTGGGTGGGGTGGGGGGTAAGATGGAGAGAATATTTGGAATTCTCAACCTTGTGGAAGTAAAAATTGAAAATAAATAAATTATATAAAAATACAAATACAAATTCAATAAACATTTATCAATCCCAACGCTTTGCAAGGCAATGTCTTTGCACAAATTCTCTGTGGTGAGTACACCAAAGATATTGGGAGCCTTCTTCTTAATCCTTTAATATGTTATGGTTCCTAAATCAGTCATTCTTTACTCATGCCATATGACTGGTCTACCTTCTTTATCAGTAAGGCATCTCTCTGATGGCATTTTTCTGTCACTTTTCCTGTGTCATTCTTCATTGGAGATGTACAGCAGCCTCCTCATGAACATCTCCATCAATATTTAGGTGAAATAAAACTTCAGTTTTTCATAGTCTCTTACCATTCCATGACACACAGCCAAAACCAGAAGACGACCATTTATTTAAAGAAGAAACTAGGGACCTTAAGAAAAAAAATCCTTCATATTTTCCAAAGAAAACAAAGATTATTAGGCTCTCCAGCCCCAGCCAAATTATGATCATGCAATGTCTCTCTAAGAGAATGCTCATGTTGAAGATGCTGCTGCTGATAATAGTGATTTAAAGTTTACAAGATCCTTTCATCAAATCTGGTACTTAACTCTTTTAAATATATAGCACAAGTATTATAATCCACCAAGACTTCAGAAATATCTAATACCTGCTGATGAGAGTTAAAGATTAATTTGTCATCAATTTACCCATCTTTCCCACACAGGTAACAATGCAAGTTTCCCTTGGCCTTCCACATTGATAAACCCTCTTTGGATGCAGATGAAGCCATAGAAGAGACTTGCACTTTGAGAGGTAATCTTTTTGCATGTTCATTTAGCCAAATTGCAGGGCAAACTTAGACATTTCAGAGTCCCGTGGGAATCATTTCTCTGATTCATTGAAGATTAAACAGATGTCCTCTCATTTAGATTTCAGGGTCCATAAAGTGTGATAAGATTTGGAAAATGCATCACAACAGGAAGATATAAAGACACGGTTTTGCTTACTTTTAGGTCCTTTATGGACTACTTCCTCACTTTACTTCTTTTATCCACTCATATTTCCCAGGGATTGATTGTTCTCTGGAGGTAAAGCTCATATACATTTTGTTAACTGTGACCTTCAAAAATACTCCACCCAAATCAGGATGTTTCTGGTAAAGATTTATCAATCACTAACATAGGCAAGAGACTATATACCATTAAATAATAAATGAAATGTTCAGAAAGGAAATATCATTTTATCTGAAAATCTTAATTTGATAAAAAAAAACAATGCCAGGAAACACTTTAATTTTTTTTTCTGACCTAAGCTTCTTTGCTAAATATGTTAAGACAATAAATATATCAACATGTTGGGAAGCAGGTATCAACAAGAATCATGTGGGAATTAATGATGAGATTTATTTTTGTAGGACTTTATTATTTATTTGGATTTATTTACTGTTATCTTAATTTAAAAATATCTTTCTATCCCACTTTTGTTTGCTTCTGAAGTCTCTATATGGATATGTGAACTTAAACTGTCAGAGATGGAAATGTATTATGTTCTAAACATTTCAATGCAATATAGCAACCTAGGACTGAAATAATGAAGGGCCAGTGATGCCCATGTGTTTCCACAATCTGGCTAGCAGCTACTGTGATGGGGAAAGATCCACCCACAGCCAGCACCCAGAAAGCTGCCAGACACCACAGGTTCTTTTGATCTGCCTTAATAAGGAGAGTAAGATGAAGGGGTCGGCAAGCTTACTTTAATTCAGCACACAAATATCATTCACTTAGTTCAGGGGAAAAAGCCAGCACCCTGAACTTCAGAGCAAAGTACAAGCAAATTACAAACATCAACAGACAGACCTTGTCTGATTCAAATCCCAGTACATAGTTACCAGAGTTCAACAAAGTCTCAGCATCCGGGTTTACAAGCTGGAGGGCTCCTTAGCTACATCTGCCTGGAGTCTCCTCATCAACACCATCTCAAGAGCCCTTAAACAAATTGCAAACAGACAGACCCAATACAATTCATAGTTACCGACATCTAGGTTCAGCCTGGGAGCTCAGAACAAGGGCTGGCCCAGAGTCATGCACCATCACTGCTGCGGCAAAGAGCCCCAAGGAAGCTGAGACCAACCCCTGATTTTTATATCTTTTTCAGGGTCTGGGGTGAGCCACACATGCGACCCACCCACGTGACCTAGAATCACCACAAAGAGAGAATTAAATCCACTTGGTCTAAAAGCCTCTGCTGTCCCAGACATGTCACTCAAACTCATGTCTAAACTAAGCCCTCCCCTGAGGCAAGAAGGCACCAAGGACACCCAAATCTTGGGCCTGGGGCTTAGCACTTAGCAAGATTCAATGAAATAGCTGAATCACTCAAAGCAAACAAAAGCCAAACTCTTCAAGGGCACTTGTTGAACTATGTGCTAAGGAGCCCATTTTGCTTCCCAAAACACCATGACATCATTAGGGAGGCAGTAGGGTATTTTCATTATCTGAAAAAGTTTAGAGGGCTTTAGGCCAATGTAACTTTAGAATGTTGTGCTACCCAGACAGACTACAGGTCTATATCATGAATCTCAAGCAGAGGTAGCTATGTTAATGAACCCAGTAGAAGTTTCCAATTCTTTCTCTTAACATTGTTCTTCTAATCACAATGGAAAGTTGATTGTGATGGTGGTATCAAACAGTCTATTCATGTAATCAAGCCAGTTCAAGAATCAAATGTGGACTATATCAAATATGTAGACATTATATATGGACTATATCAATATATGTAGACATTATATGTAGACATATGTCCATATGTCTATATATATGAATATGTTTCATAAAATAAATTTATTTCAATCCATGATTAAATGATCATTTTCTGTCATGGATATAGGTTTAATTATATAGAATGAAAGAAAAAGAGACACAGTTTAACAAAGTAATGTACAGATGCAAAGAATAACAGAGATAGAGACACAGAGAAGTAGACCAGCAAAGAAAGAAAAGAAGAGAAAGATGAGGAGAGAAGAGAAAGAAGAAGGAGGAGGAGGAGGAGGAAGAGGAAGAGGAAGAGGAGGAGGATGGGGAGGAGGAGGAGAAGGAGTGGGAGGAAGGAGGGGTAAGGAAGAAGAGGGGGAGGAGGAGTAGAAGGAGGAGAAACAGAAAAAGGAAGAAGAGGAGGAGGAGGAGGAGGAGGAGGAGGAGGAGGAGAAGAGACAGAGAGATAGAAGTGAGAGACATAGAAAGAAAGAGAGGGAGAGAAGTAGAGATAGGCAGAGAAAAGAAAGACAAAAAGGAGAGGAGGGAGAGAAAGAGACAAACACATAGAGAAACACAGAAAGACACAGACACAGAGGATAGGCAGAGACACAAAGAGTGCTCATTACTGCAGGTATAACATTTTTTTCCCTTATTCTCTTTTAACGTTTCAATAAGCCATTCGATGGAAACTTAAATTGTGCAGCTCAAGTCAGTAAAAGCTTCTAACAAAACTAGGTTTTAATGTCATACAGATATGAGGCTAATAATTCTCTTGAGGCAAACCCTCAGCATAGATTCTAGTTGATGTTTTTTTCTTCTTTAGACCTATCATTTTCTTGTGGTTTTTAGTGACCTCTGATCCATCCATTGAAGAATTTCATACCTTTTGTTGTTATTCAAAGCTACTCTCTTTTACTCCCCAAAGGTGTTTTCCCTGCTGCAGTGTTTTTGAAACATCATAGGCAGGTTTCTATGTTATATTTCTTGAATACCAAATAGAGGAAGAAAGAAAAAGAGGAAGATACATCTTCCCTCCACCAACTGAGGGGTAAAATTGTAATCAACCTTCATTGGGACTTTTCGCGCATCTCATTTTGATTAATATCTAATAGTGTCTTACTTTCATCTCATTTTTTCCCTTTAAGGTAGGACATATTTTTCACTAAATTGTGGTGGGGAAATAACTTACACATGAATTTAACTCAGAATATTCATTTTTTTCCTTTACTTCAACTATATACAATATGGAAAATCAATAAGAAGAAAATTCCTAACTGTAAGCATTGTTAAGAAAGGGAGTGTGTGATGGATGCAGAATGCAGAATCTTGTTCTTTGAAGATCTTTGAAAACAAGTTCAGTTCTCATCTGTAAGTTGTCCTTTTTAAATATTAGGAAATCAGCTAGACGAATTCTCTTTGCCTATGAGTCTATGATATATTTTGATTTTTTTTTCAATGAGTCTTTATCCTCATCAAAGCCAATTGGAACAACTGAGCAAATGTGGCAGAGTATATTCAATGAATTCCTGGACATTGTGTCTAAATTAAATTCCTCATATTTAACAAGGTAGAGACTTAAATGAAGAGAAAATGAAGAGAATTTCAAACATGGAAGAAAACATAAAGAAAAGCACCCTAGGATGCATATCCCTGCTTTGACTTGGACATATGTAGAAGAAACCATTAACGATCATAAAAACAAATAGCTTGGCTACAGATTCTGAGTGTCAGGCCCAGGAGTCTATCCTTTTTTGGTTAGGTAGCAAGAAACCATCCAAGACTTTTAAATGGAATGGTTATATAATAAAACGGTGCATTAAATTGTCTAAACAAATCAAAAGGGACAGCGTTCAAAAAGAGGCTCACTGGAAATGTTTAAAGATCGTATCAACGATAGAATAACTTGGATATTTTTAGATCATTCTTCCTTTTAAATTTTTATTTATGTGTTTTCTATTTTTGGCTCTGTTTTGGTAATAAGACTAGACAATGAACCTGATCCTTTCTGGCATATACAGAGATGCTTTACCTTGTTATAGTCTTTAGCTCCTGTGATGAATAGGAATCTATTTGACTGTCTCTAGAGTGAGAAATGGAATGCATTCAATAGGTACATGTCATATAGGACACAGATTTGTGTTTGGCTTTTTTTGTTGTTTGGTTGCTTCTGGTAAGAAAGTGATATAAGGGGAGAAGCTTTGGGCCTTCTCATTCTATTTTGGACTCTGACGGAGAAAAATGGTCTTTCTCTTTACATAATCTTCTCCCAATTATATAACTCAAGCATGGAAAAGACCATTCGAATGCTAAACCTTGGCTTACTAGTACCTTTTAAATGGACCCCAGTTCTGACTCCATAGCTAATCAAAACAGCTTTGCTTCCCCATGTGTTTAGAAAGCTGGAAACCCTTACAATATCTGCACATGCTTTAAGTTCTCAGCATCATCTGAGCATTCTGTACAGGCTCATAAGGACTGAGCTTATTGGAAAGGTGATCATTATATTTTTTACATTTCCATCATTTCTATGATACTGAATTGACCCCATTTCATACTATTTTGTAACATAGAGGAAAATATACATAAGCAAATCAGCCAACAAAGTAATTCAATTTGACATTGTATACTGCATGCTGCGTATAGTTCCCTCACCTCTCCACAAAGAGATGCATTTCTTTCATTTATTTTGTATGATCAAATCTGACCATTAAAAGTCATGATTTGGCTGTTTGGGGTGTTTTCTTTTTAAAGTTTTTTTTTTCAATTATTGTAGTCATTGCACATATCATTGACTTAGATCATCTTTCTTCCTTTTAAATTTGTTCATACAAATCTTCTCAGGTTTCTCTGAATTCTTCATCATTGTTTGATGTTATAATAGTATACTGTTATATTCATATGATGAAACTTATTTAGCCATTCCCTATTCAATAAAAAAAATCAGGTTTTTCATATCCAGATTTTCTCTACCCCAAAAATGGTATTAATATTGTGTTTTATATGGCCCTTCCTTTCTAGCATTGGTTGTCTTGGAAATTGACTGAGCAAGGATTTGAAATATTAGTAGCTTTTCTCACAGCCCATTTTTTTCTAGGATCATTGGATGACTTCCTAGTTCTGCCAAAATTGTTTTAGTCTACCTGCTTGTGTTAGCAAGGAAATAATCACAATATAGATGACAATTTTCAAAACGCCTATGTGGTTCTGTATCACAAAATATAAGAAACTCTCCAAATACAAGGTAGAAGAAGTAAACCATTTATTCAGACACAGAGAACCAGGTCCCCAAACCAATAAGCCCAATCCGTCATAGCAGCAAAGAATTAAATACACACTATCAATGCAGAGAACCACTCCATCTCATAGCCATCTGCTGCCCCCTTCTGGGGCCTTCCCACAAATATACTCACAGCCACCACATGTCTGCTCTTTCCCTCAGCTCTATTCACTCTCTCTCTGAGCATTTCCTGTGACACACTTTCTTTTTCCTCTCAGCAAGCTCCTCCCAACACATGTGACTTAGTCTTCCTGTGACATAAGTGGGTCACATGGCCTATTACTGGGTGGGAAAGATCTCCAAATCTAAATTGTTATTACACTGCCTTCCCACAGCCTACCAACTTTACCCTTTTTAAGGTCACTATAATTTTATTTTTCTATAGTTCAATATATGGCAAAATCTAGATTGACCATTGCTGTCATTTATACACAGTTGGAAATTATTGAGTAAATTGGTAAAGGCATTTAGAAGTGATGAAAAATAATGTAGGGAGTTACATGATAAAAATAAGATGAACTGAAAATTGAGCACTTCTCATATGCAAAAATTTAGCTATCCCTGGTGGGAGGGGGGAAGTTATATATGCAGTAACAATTATTTTCCCAGTTATGTGCCTTAATGACTGCATCAAGTATAAAAGGGCCACATAGATCCATCAGGGATGATATGCATAGTTGATTAAGTCTGAAATAATAAATGTATTATTTCCACAGGATAGGGTAAACAGCCATTAAAATAAGATATGGTATACATTTTCTCTGCTCATTAGTCAAAACATAAAGCATTTTAACATTGCCTAAATAATTTATTTGTGTTAAAATAAAGGGAAGTGCTTAAACATTAATAGGTTACTTAACAATCTTATAATCAATAAGTTGTTATATGACAGTTATGTGTGTAATTTATGGCCTAATCCAGCAGAAATGGGCTGAAGCTTTTTCCAATGAATAAATACCTCATATTTGGCCACAGGTTTCACCACTTCATCAAATTGTGCCCAATCACAATCAAAATCCTAGCCATCTTTTCATTTGCCACTTTCTGCTCTATTTGGTTTCTACTCCACCAAGATCATCATGACCCTTCTTACAAGCCCTTTCGGTTGCCTTTTTGTATCATTTTCTCCCATTAGATTTTAACTTCCTTGAAGGTAGATCTGTTTTTTTTTTCTTTTTTTTTAAATTTGTATCTCCAGTGCTTAGCGTTGTGCTGGCACAATAGTAGGTGATTAATACATGTTTATCTTATCATATGTATAAGTAAATTGGTCCGAATGAAATATTTGGGAGTCTCGTTCTGCTTGTTTCCATGAGATATTTCCATTATATCATTCACTACAGTGGCATAAAGGAAACATTCTTCATTACTTTTCTATAAATAAAAAAAATGAAATGAATTCAGGAGTTCTTCCTCACTGAGCATGTTGAAGCAAAGGTGGAATACCTTGTCTCATACTTGAAGAGGGAAAACTTGGTTAAGTAAAAATGACTGCTGAGATTCTTTCCAAATCTGTAGTTCTGTGATTCTTTGAGCTGTCTCATCTCCCCTCTTCTCCTCTCCATTCCCCTCTCTTCTCTTCTTTTCCACACTAGATAACAGTATAATTGGATATAACAGTTCTCAGTGTTTATGGTTGATATTATTGTATTAAATAGACATGCTTTCACTGATAAAAGGGATTGCTCATGAAGAAACTCCTTCTACCAAATTAAGTTGGCATTTACTTTGAAAATTTTAGTTTCAGAACATTGCCTGAGGCACTGAGAGGTTGAATAACTTGGCCGTTATCACACAGTCAGGATTGCCATAGGCAGGAGCTGAACCCAGTTCTTTTTGATTTGAGACTAATGTCTGTACTCTCTTATTTTTGTTAAAGTTGTGTGTGATCCTTATTCCCTATATGTCATGCCTCCTCAAAGTAGGTTACACCAATACTTCAAAGAACTATCAGGAATAAAAGAGAGCATGGTTGAATAGTTGACCAAAATTTCATGGAGCAAGTAGCATTGGAAATGGGACTCATTGATGGGCAGAACTTAAGTAGGTATTGAGGATCAGATAGGTCAATACAGCAAGGCAGACTAACAGAGCTAAAGATCCTGGCATTTCCAGGTAATAGCGAGTAGCCTTGCTTTTTCCCTGGAGAGTATATAGGACAGGACCCTAAAATGAAAGTGACTTCTGCCCATTGAGTTAATATGTTCACTACTATTTCATGGTCTTTAATAAGGACATATTAAAGGAAAGGAGATATTTACTATAGAGAAAGGAAGACTTAGAGGATACATGATGGCTGCTTCAAGTACATGAAAAGCTCTCACTTTTGAGAGGTATTGGAAGATGTAGAGAGGGAGATTTAGCCTTGTTATATGAAGAAACTTCCTAAAAAGTAGTCACCAAAATGTTGTCTAAATTAACCCAAAAGATATCTAAATAGGAAACTAAGTTCAGACAAAAAAGGAGTAGGGAAAAAATGTACTAATAATCAAGGAATTAGAAGGCTTCTTGAATTCATACTAACATTCTGCTAGTGTTGTTCTATGGCTTTAAGTCATGGAAGATTCAAGTCTCTGAACTCAAAATATGTATCAGAGGAGAATGAAGAGGTTCATGGTAGGGTATTACTATTTGTAATATATAAGAAATAATTAATCTTGACAATGCTACAGAAATGAATGTTGTTGTCTAGCCAATTCAGTCATATACAACTGTTTGTGATCCATTTGGGGTTTTCTTAGCAATATCTTATACTTAACTGGTTTGATATTTCCTTCTCCAGTTCATTTCTACAAATGAGGAAATTGAGGCACACAGCACCCACACCCCCATCCCTGCCTTGCTGTGGTAGATGGCTTTGTGTAGCTCAATAAAACTATGAACTATACTGTGCAGTGTTACTCTGGACCAGCAAATATCTAATATGCCAGTAAATTTGAAAAACACCACAGTGGCTATTGGATTGGAAAAGATCAGTCTATGTCCCCATCCTAAAAAAGGCCAATGCTACTGAATGTTCAAATTACCAAACAATTGTTTTCATTTCACACATCAGCAAAGTTTCATTAAGGTTTTGCAAGTGAGGTTTCAGCAATATTTGAGCTGAAAATTACCAGAAGAGCAGACCGGTTTTCAAAGAGGCAGAAGAAGTAGAGACCAAATTGACAACATTTGCTGGATTGTGGAGAAAGAGATGGCAGTACCAGATCATCTTACTTGTCTCCTAAGGTACCTCTAAGCAGATCAAGAAGCAACAGTGAGAGCCAAATGTCAAGCAACTAATTGGTTTAAGTTGGAAAAGGAGTATGACACGTCTGTATATTGTCATGTTATTTAACTTATATGTAGAGTATACCATGTGAAATGCCAGTCTGGATGAATCAAAATTCAGAATTAAGGTTGCCAGAAGAAAGACTAACAATTTCAGATATGCAAACAATACTGCTCTGATGGAAGAAAATGAAAGATTAAAAAGTCTTTTGATGAACGTGACAGAGGAGAGCATAAAAGTAGGCATGAAGCTGATGATCAAAAAAACCTAAGATTTTGGCAACTGTTCCCATCACTTCCTGGAAAATAGAGAGAGAAGAAATAGAAGTGTTAGATTTTATATTCTTGGGCTCAAAGATCAAGACAGGGGCTATAGCCATGAAATTAAAAGATGCTGGCATGTTGAAAAGAAAGCTGAAGCAAATCTTGACAGCATACTAAAAAGCAGCGATATCACTTTGCCAACAATGGTCTGTCTCATCAAAGCTATGGTTTTCCCAGTATGGCTGTGAGAGTTGGACTCTAAAAAAAGCTAAATAGTGTGGAATCAATGATCTCAAATTTGGTGATGGAGAAGAATTTCGAGAGTCCCTTGGACAGCAAGGAGATCAAATAAGTCAATGATTGAACAAATTAATTCAGGCTATTTCTTGGAGCCCAAACACTAAAGGCAAAGCTTACATACTTTGGCCAAATAATGGGAAGACAGGACTCATTGGAAAAGACTCTGATATTTGGTAAGATTGAAGGCAAATGGGGGAAAAAAAAAAGATGACAGAGGATGAGGTAGATAGATAATATCATGGAAACAATGAACATGAAATTGGACTGAATTCAAGAGACAATGGAGGATAGAAGGGTCTTGTCCGTGGGGTCATGAAGAGTTGGACACAACTGAGTGATTGAACAATAGCAACAACAAAACAGAGGGAAACAAGATTAAGCAACTTGCCTAGGGTCAAATAGCTAGTAAGCATCTGAGACCAGATTTGAACTCAGGTACATGAATCTTCCTCACTTCAAGCCTGGTACTCTATCCATTGTGTCACCCACCTGACCCATCATGCATTAAATGGATAGTGGCAAGAAATAGGTTGATCATATAAGGAGATTTAGGGATAAATTCTGGATTTCCTAACTACTATGCTGTTATTCTCATGACATTAAAGGAACTGGAGAACACCTCAATAAACCAGGTGGACCCTCTGTGATGAACTTGCAGAAGTTCAGAGAAAAGAGCTATCTATGGTATGTGGATATGAAATAGGTTGCCATCTGCATCAGTGGAGAAAATATTCACCTTGATGTGATCATAGATGATTTTGTTTACTTGAGAATTTTGTAGATCCCTAAAACTCACCATGCCCTTCTCTGCTGCCCTTTAGTAAAGCCAGAAATTTAGTTCTTTGGAGATTGTAGTATTCTATTGAATTCACAGACATATGGCATGAACAGAACACTGATGATAATAATCTTAGTTTTTATGTCAAGGAAAAAATAACTTGAAATCCATAAAAATATTCAATTTCCAAAATACAAGACAGTCCATTTTTTTTCTCCTCATGTCTAATTCTGCACTCACTTCATTGCTTATTCAAAAGGTTTATTCAAGACAAATCAATGATGGACAAACTCTATTGATCACCCAGTAATCTAGGATAGCCTTCCTGGTATCTATTATTTATCTACTTGATTTTTACTGAGTGAATATATAGAACCAAAGTCTTTTGAGTTCAGATTACAGTCATTCATGAAACTCTTTAGTGTTCAGGTCCTTAATTCAATAGGCATAATGTTATTGACAGCCAGGCACATATGAAGTATCTCATCATCTATAAGAAATCCCTTTTCCATCTGGAATCTCCACTAGACAATCTTTGTTACAGTTTCAAGAACTCTGGCACTTGTTTCTCTGTTTTATGCATGGATTGATATTAATGATTGAAGAAACAATTATAACTGTTAGTGAACTAAAGTGGTTTCTAGGCTCCTTTGAACCCTTTAGTGTGGTAATTGACTTAGTAATCCGTGTTCCATTGCAAATGGTGACAGTCTATCCTAATACCTATTCGTTTATCGATTTCCTATCATCAGCATCAATTTTTCTTTAAATAGTTGAGGTTGGAGTTTCCTTAATTGTTCATTTTATCTTCTCATTTTTATTTTTAACTTGATAATATTAATTATCATATTCAGTTATCACTATCCTTGATGTCTCTATATGCTGATGATTTTCAAATCTTCCTTTCCTGCCCCAACCTCAGTGCTTACCTCCAGTCTTGCATCTCAAACTGCCTTTAAGATACCTTGAATTGGAAGTCCCATAGCTATCTAAAACTTTGTTTTTCAAAACAGAACTTTTTATGTTTTCCCCTATGCCCTCCTCCCTTTTACCTTCCTTTTTTACTGTAGAGGATCACACCATCCTGACCGTGCCTCAGGCTCACAATCTAAGTCATCCTCAACTCCTCACTGTCTCTCACCCTCACCCAGTACTGTTGCTAAAGCCTGCCAATTTCACCTATGCAGAGTCCTCTCTTATATCCTATGACATTGCCATCACTCTAGTTCAGGACATAAACTCTTCACACCTTGATTATCATAATAGGCTGCTGGTGGGTCTGTCTGCCTCAATTCTCTCCCCACTCCAATCCATCCTCTATTCAGCACTAATGTCATTTTCCTAAAACTGGGGTTTGATAATGTCACCATGCTTCTCAAAAAATTCAACTACCTCTTATTACTGCCAGGAAAAAATATAAAGTCTCTATTTTACATTCAAAGTCCTTTATAACCAAAAACCCTCATATCTTTCCAATATTCTTAACCTTACTCCCTGACACGTGCTCTTCAATCCAGTGACACTGGCCTCCTGGCTCTTCCAGAAGAAAGACATTGCATCTTTTGTCTCAGAGCAGTTTCTCTGACTGTGACCCATGCATGGAATGTTTTCTCTCCACTTCTCAGACTACTGACCTTCCGGAATTTAAGTACCAACAAAAATTCCACCTTCTGCAGGAAACCTTCCACAGCCCATCTTAATTCCAGTGCCTTCCTTCTGTTAATTATTTCCTATTGAGCCAGTATCAAATTTGATCTTTATCTCTATCTATCTATCTATCTATCTATCTATCTATCTATCTATCTATCTATCTATCTATCTATTTTTGTTTGAGTATTGTCTCTCCCATTGAATGGGCTCTTTGAGGGCAGAGACTCTATTTTGCTTTTCTTTGTATCCCCAGCACTTAGCCCACTGTCTGGCACATAGTAGACAGTAAAGGTTTATTCATTGATTGATTATTTCTAAAGATAGTAAGTCCTCTCTAGTTTCTTATTTTTGAACCACCTTTTCTAAATCATTTCTTTTACTCACCCATATTCTCTTTTGCATTCAAACTGCCAAAACACTAAACTAAAAGTTGAATTAATTTTTGAGGTATTATATATCTACTTCTTTATCTCCCGCAACCAAGTATGATGAGAATGCCATGATTTTCTTGATTTTGGTCTTTTTGCAATAGTTGATCATGAGTATTGCAAGGTGAGAGGACCAGGCACTGCATGAAATTATGCTGCTGCCTTTGAATATGAAGTAAAATCTAGTAAAGCCAATTTAGCCAACAACTTCCTCTGCCTGTGAACCATCTTTGCTGTTAAATGCAATTTCCTTTTATCTTCTCTATTCACTTATAGAAAGAATATAAGTATTGATACAAATGAATTCCTCTACTATTGTGTTCACTCTCTAGCCAGTGTAAAAGAATTTGTTGGAGTATCACTAAATAAGTAAATATTGTTAGATGATCTGAAAACCATGTGATCTTTAGAAATTTCTGACTCCTAAATCACTCTGATAGTTACTGTAAAAGCGTAATTGTGGAGTCACAAAACTGAGGGAAATTTTACATTTTTTCTTTGTTTCAGTGGTTGTCATAAACAAGAGCTAGTGCTAAGTAAACTGCAGTTGCCTTCCTAGGCTTAGTGAGACTGCCCTTTAGTCTGCTACCAGGACTGTACTGGAAGCTTTCTATAAGGCCAAAACCTTCCAGAACTTGTGGTCTGTTAGAATAGTCTTTGGAAACTCCTGTCTATTTTCTTGTCATAAGAGTTATTGGAGTCTGAAAACTGGGTTTTCGGGAAATATAAAAAATATTTTACATCATTTAAGTATTTTCAAGGAGGAATTTAAAATATCTTGTCCATGTTAAGTTGTTAACATGGGCAGAATCTTTTAAATCCACCTTTTAGTGGTATGTCATCTTTGTAAAAATTTAAATAACATGAAATGTCAGTATTATAAAAGAACATTGTTGATTTGTGTATGTGTGAATATGATAAGGAAATGAAATTTTCCTAGGTCAAAAGTTCATGTACATAAATATTAGATGAGATCTGTTGGCAGGATTGAGACCATCAGCTTTCTGCTTTATTTGATCATAGCTTTCCTTATTGTTTAATTCCCCCCACTTGAGAGAGAATTGTTTCTCAGCTGGGAAGCTGCAGAAGCCGTTTCCCAGGGAGAACAATAGACATCTCTTCTTTTTCCCCATCACAATAAAAGTCAAAGGAAAGAGTCCTTTAGTTCACAAGAGTGCCTTTGAGCACTGTGGTAGCACTAATCCTCTCAGAAGCTACCTATACTTGCAACTCATTTTCATTATGTCTCTTGTTCACTAACATGCATGGGGTTGCCTATAAGATCCTTTGGGGTAGGGATGATTACACTTTGCCTTTATATCTTCAGTGCTCAGCACAATTCATGGCACATATCAGACACATACCAAATGCTTACTGGTTGATTGATTGATCTAAAATGTACCAGGTCCTTTCTTTCTATTGTAATCTCCCAGATATTCAAGTTGAGGTATTAGGGACATCAATCACCCCTAATTCCCATTGTACTGAACAATACTAGTTCCACGGAAGCACTCTTGGACAACTTCCCCTGGAATGTACAAGAGTCTTCTCCCCTCTTCCACTGCCTTTTCTAACTTCTCTCTACCATATTAAAATACAGGGGAAACTATTATAAATTTAGAGGGCTTCAAATGAGTGCACACCAAAATCACAAAGCTTTTTTTTTCTATTTTCGATATATAGATACATATGCAATATTAAATCTTAGCCCCGTTAAATAAACCTTTTAAAGATATGACATAAAATTTCCCAGACAAGTGACAGTTAAAACAACAATAAAAATATGACAATAATAAACTAATGGTTTATCTATGGCATTTTTGCACTTCTCCATCCAATCAAATGTATACTGTTAAAAAAAAAGCAAAAATAGAATAGAAATGAATGTTAGTCTTCCTGAAATCGTAGCACTCCCTCTGGGATATCCCCAAAACTTTCTCTTGCAGGTTTGATCGCCCTGGAGATGAGAACCTCAGGTTCAAGTTACACTGTATGTCTGCACTTCTAAAATAGTATCTAACTAGCTTCCACTAGTATATTCACCTTTGATAGCCTGTTTGTATAATTGACTTAAAACATTGACTTTTCCTTAAATGGCATACCATTAAGGATAGCAAACAAAATATACCACTTATGAATCCAGAGCATTTTTCCACAAATATATCTAAAGTCCATAGGAACAGTGGGGGGCGCAGCACACATAGAGTATACTAGTTGAGAGAAGCACATTTAAGAAACATATGGCTGATGCAACTCACACTTCTAATGCTATCGTGACCTGATGTCCTTCCTTTTCTTGGGGTGTTCTTACATTGTTTACCCTTGGGCACAGTATCTTAGCTGGGCTCAGCTGAATGTGCTCTGCTCTACCGTTTAGTTCCTGACTGCTAGAGCTAACACTCTCACTGCAGTGGGACTCTCTGGATTCTGCTCTCTGTTGGGAAGACATCTCATACTGTAAAGTGGTTTTATCTATGATGGTGGTGGAAAATGGGGGGAGACATAGAAATTGGCCTCTTTTCTATGACTAGGGGTCACACTTTTCAGGGCTCTCTACTGCATTGATTGGCTCCTTAGAAAGTGTGTCTTGCTTTTTAAAGGGGGCTATGCTATGTCTGATATGTGGTTTGGCCAGTCTACAACTAGCTAGTTAGCTCCCCTAGAATTATATAAGATATCATTGCAGAACTTTTCATCTTGCAAAGGAGTAACTAACATCCCAAAGTCATTCACACTTCCTTCAAGAGTCCTCCCCTCCATTGTCTCAGTTATTTACCCTTTGACTTTCAGAAATGTCAACACCACATCATCTCTGTCTTTTGCCCATTACCCTCAGTGATTTCATCAAGTGAGTTGGAAGTGGGTCACCACTGATCAGGGGAACTTTGATCAGTCTCAGCTCCCTAACCACAACTGTTAGAGTAGAAATTGAGGGGGTTTTTGTTGTTTTGACTTTTATTCTTTTTATTATCTATATCCCACAGAGTCTTAATATTTTGGGGAAAACATTCATTGTTTAATTCAGAGGAGTTTCTTTGGAAACAGGGTGATGTTGCTGGCCAATTGTTTTGCTTGTTGAATTGGATGATATTTAGGATGGAAGTGGTCACTGGCAATTCTGTGACACCAGGGATAAGCACCAGAAAACACATATGAGGAAATCTTAGTTCAGGGAGGTAGGAATGGGGGTGACAAGAACACCAAATTCTAGGGCAACTCAGAAGCTTTCGAATACAAAAAGGCTTCTTACAGCATCCTCTTCTCCATGTATTCTGTGATCAAGTGATACTAGTCTTCTTGCTGTTTCTTGTACATTTCATCTTCCAATCCCACGCCTTTTTTATCATCTTCCTTTTACCTGGATCGTACTTCCTCCTCATCTCCATCTCCTGGTTTCCCTACTGTTTTTTTCCTGAATTTATCTCAACTATCACCTTCCCATTTCTGGCTAAATATGACTGTTTCTTTGACTCTCAGGATCCCTAAAATGTAGATACAACAAAGTGCTATTTACTGTTTCCTAGTTGCTATTCCATCTCAGATAGCTTCAAACTCTCATATAGTATGATGCTGTTATTAAAAGGAGGTACACAAGGAGAAAGAAGTGCTGTTGACTGAGCAGGTAAAAAGCTATTTAGTTATGCCAGAATATGAACAGGTAGGGAAATTCTAAATCCTTTGGGAAGTAAAGAAACAGCATAGCAAGTCCAGATTAAAGTAAATATAAATTGATACATAGTGAAAAACAAAGCTCTTATACACTTTTGTCTTGATTTCTTGCCATTAAATGCCTTTCTTTTTCCTGTGAAATCACTTGGAGAGCTTTTCTTGGCTATTATTCATTCAGTGTTTTTTTTTTGTTTATATATATATATATATATATATATATGTTTTTAGAATCTTTTGGCTAAGCAAAATTCTTTTCCTGGACTGGCTATATCTAACTTCTTAGTTACCCATAGGATCCATGTCTTAGGTCCTAGGCCAGCATTTTTACTAACATGGAACATGGGCATGCCCACATTTATGATTTTGCATATGGAGTTTGAAGTAATTTTGAGACATTTGTCATGCACACGGTAATCATAACTATTTCTAATTTTGTGGAATATTATCAGAATAACTTTAAATTGGCTTTCCACAATGTCCATTTTACAGGTTGTGCTGGCACTTTTAATTGTTTTCCATACATACCAATTGGCACTCCAAATAACAACTCTGCTTATATCACAATTGTTTAAAAGGGAAGGGGGGTTCTGAAATTTACCTCTCAGTATTTCTGCAAGTAAATTTGCCTTTTTATTATATAGACAACATGTGTCTTCTCCCTCTTGCCATTTCTTAGCTGTCTGAAAATTCTCCTTTCTCAGATGATAAACTAGACGCAACAGATACCTGTATAGATAAAATCAATGTCTTCAATTTTTTTTAATATTTTTAGAAAATTTACTTAAAGATTACAATATAAAATTCTTATTCTAGATTATATAAAGACAGCATTCAACTTTGTTTAAAAATGTCACTTGACACTCAAATACTTATTTTTCTACAAAATGTACATAAGCAATAACCACA
Source organism: Phalanger gymnotis (assembly GCA_028646595.1). Classification (NCBI taxonomy): domain Eukaryota; kingdom Metazoa; phylum Chordata; class Mammalia; order Diprotodontia; family Phalangeridae; genus Phalanger; species Phalanger gymnotis. The sequence continues at coordinate 346,075,923 of CM053624.1, forward strand.
ATATATTTAATATGATTTTCAGTCTTTGAGAAGTGTATTTTGTCAGATTTCTACCTAGTTTTCATAACCTGGACTATCACTATGGCTAATTCAAAGTGGGAGATACCATATTCAATTCTTTACTCAGAGCAATTATAATAAAATTAGCCTTGGCTTCTTTGATGGAGAATATGAGAATAATGACCTGATTCCCTCATCAGTTGTAATTTAGACCAGAGGTGTGGCTCATGAACCATATGTGACCCACAATGCTTCAAAATGTAGCCTAAACCTACTTAAAATATAATTGAAAAATATTGAACAAAATAAATAAAAAACCAAAATTATAATATCATGTTTTAAAGTTAAGCGAATATGCAGCTTGCAGGAATCTGTACAGTTGGATTAGTGGTCCTTGTTGTTTTTTTAATGTATTTCTGATACCACTGGTCTTCACTGCTGCTAGAAAGACAGAAATTATTTGCCAATTAATATTCTAACAGCCACAGCATGTGGACAGACCACATGCTCTCTTAGGATCCTCGTAATATCAAGAGAAATTGAGAGAAACTCCCAGAATATCATGGGAAGCCTTTTGGCAAGCTACATGCATCCCAGAAATGGGCAGGTGGGGATAGGTTGCCATTGAAAGACTAGATTGATATTGATGAAATCACGTATCCATTGGATTATTGGAATATACCTAAATATAAGTGAATGTGATTATTTTAAGAGATACTGGAGCAAGGACATCCTGGAACATTGATCCAAGATACTGGCCAGTGACTATGGATATTTTGAAACTTTGAGACTTCATTATGCCTGAACTTTTCCCATTAATAATAAGCATAATGATGGAAGACAGCTCTATAAGTTTATTCTATTAACTCCCCAACTTAGTAGAAAACACTGAATTGTTTTAAAACAGCTTTTTTATTATTTTAAATAATTATTTTTAAAAACATTATCTTGTTTCAAAATCATATGACATGAGAACCATCTATGGAAAACATGTGAATGGAAAATAAAAGTAGAAATATTGACAATTCATTGCTTAGTCCTTCTTACAACCAAACTAACTAAAGCCTTAAATTTTGTGCTTTAACTTTTTAGTAGCTATCAGATCCTTGATTCAGTGTTCCCTATTCAGGGACATGAATATCCTTTGGGACATTTTGTGCCTGAGATGACAAGGATGCTGTAGCCAAAATGAAATTTGGAACCTAATTTTAAATTGAATCTCAACCTCTAGAGTAAACAATAGATGGAGTCTTCCTATTAAATCATCAACTTTTAATTAAATCCTTTTCAGCTGTAAGTTCCCTATACTAAACTTGGTGATAAATGCATTGCATTTTAATGGGGTTATATTTTGTACTAAAGCCATATAAGAAAAGTTCCATATATTATTTACTAAGTTACCCAGAAAAGGGAAATTCTCAACTTTAGTTTGGTGATCAGTTTTCAGTAAGTATATTGTGTGATAACCTAATTAAGGATTGGAGCCCCATGAGATTCCTGTTGGGTTGAAGTCTTAGGAATTAGAGAAACAGAATAAAATAAACTGAATCATATAGGCTGGTTTAGATCTAAGCTTGTACTAATCAGAAACTTGGTTCAGAAACTTCTAGAATTTTAGCTTGCAACAACATATCATAAGGCATATTCTATTTTTTGAACTTTAGCAAAATTATACTAGATATCTGTAATGGCAGGAATGGTTATCAAAAATCCATTCAGATTGGTTTCATGAAATGGTTTTGGTAGAATTAGTCCTATCATGAAAGTATCAAGCTCCTGTCTTGGGACCTGATAGATAACACAGTAGATGGAGAAGCAGGCTTTGAGTGAGGAAAGCCTGACTTCAAATCTGACCTTACTAGCTTGTGACCCTGGGTAAATCATTTAACTTCTGTTTGCCTTAGTTTCCCTCATCTGTCAAATGGTGATACTTATAGCACCGCTTCCTAGGTCATTATGAGTCTCAAAGGAGATAATACTTATTAAATGCTTAGCACAATGCCTGACAGGTAGTAAAAACAATGTAACTATTAGCAATAGGAACAAGTTTTATTATTATTATTAATTACCTGAAAGATATAAATTATACCAGATAAATAGGCATATATCCTAAAACAAAAGGAAAACAAAAAAAAATCAAGAGCAAAGCTTTCTAAGCTTTCCAGAGTACTACCTTTAGTCCTCAAAGTGGTAGAATATTTATCCATTAATAAAATCCACATTCAGAATCTACTTTAACAAATTGAATTTTAAAAATCTCATTGTATACAAATAGGAGTAAGGTACTGGGAATGCAGTGATAAAAAAAAAAAAAGCAAGTAGTCCTTGACCTTAAGGACTGTAAAATCTTGTAGGGAGTATAGCTCAAATATACAAATATCAGTTTATGGGGTTATAAACCCAGTTTATAGCCCAAACATACAAATCACAGTATAACCCAAATATACAAATAACAGCTATATAAATGTGATCAATAGAAAAGGAGAAATAGAAAAAAAGTTCTGAAAAATTAGGTGAAGAAATGACCATTGCCAGCTAGAAGTATGGAATAGGAGGTTGTAATAGGATATTAGGAAAAAGTTAGCAGGTAACCTGTGGTTTGAAGAAAAGAGGATGTTCAGCATGTGGAATTAAGCAAGGAGCAAGACTGAAGTCTCTTGTAAGGTTCAAGAAAAGTAGAAACAAATTCATAGAGGTGAGTGTAAGAATGTGGAATAGAGAATACATGAATTTGGCTGAAATATTTGATGAAGAATAATGAAATGAAATAATTAAATGAAATAAATGATGAGATACAGAGCTGAGAGGGAGAGGGAAGGAGGGAGATTGTTAGAGCCTGATTGTTAAAAGAAGAAGTTTAGGGCAAGCATGGCTAAATAGTGGAAAGAGAGCTAGACTTGGAAGCCTGGCTTTAAAGCCTAGTCTGTCATTAAGTACGTGGCATTGGATGAGTCACTAATACACTCTCATCCTCAATTTGTTCATCAGCAAAATGGGAATGATATGCCATACAGAAAACTTGAACTATCTATCTTACAGGGTGGTAAAATATACTGTAAACTCTAAAGCATGTAATATATATTTATTTTTCTTAATTTCTTAATTTAACTTTATTTAGTAGGGCATCTATCAGTCAATCAATATGTCTTTATGGTACAGTGGAAAGAACGTGGTTCAAATCCTACCTACAACATTTATTATTGCTGTGACTTTGGACAAATAATTTGTCTTATCTAGGCCTTAGTTCCCTCTTCTAGAAAATGAGAGATTTTGACTTTATAATTTTTGAAGGTCCTTCCAATCTATGAACCTATAAAATATGATTCAAGTGTGGTCAAAGTGCTTTGATAGATTTTAGAAATGAAGATAAAAATGAGATAGTTTCTGATTTCAAATCCTTTACATTCCATAGGGATACAATAGTTGCACACTTAAGTAAGTACAAAATATATAAAAGATAAATATAAGAAGGTGCCAGCTATTGGAAGATGAAGAAATATCTAATGTAGAAGGTAACAATTATCTGAAATTCAGAGAAAATGAGACATTTTATGAGGTAGAAATGACATGCATTCTGTGCAGCTGAACTAGCCTGTATACACACACATGCACACACACATATACACATACACCTACAGAGAGAGAGAGAGAGAGAGAGAGAGAGAGAGAGAGAGAGAGAGAGAGCAAACAAACAAAAAAACAAGAATGAGGAATGCATTGTTGCATGTGAAGAACAGTCAAGGTAGGTGAAGGATAAACTAGAGTTTGGAAGAAAAGTTAGTAGTACCTTATAATTATCATTCAGGGGAGAAGAGATAAGCTATTTTGGAGTTGTCAAAGAGTTCAAGAAGGGGGCTGACCCATAAAAACTTTGCAAAAGTAGATAGGAACCAATCTGTGCAGGCTTAAAATGTAAACAGTGGCACCATTGTAACTTACAGAGGAGGAGAATGACATGGTCAGACCTGAGTTTAGGAATATCACTTGGACGGTAATGAGGAGGATGGATCAGAAGAGGGGGAGATGAGTCAGGAAGACTAATTAAATGGCTATTTCAATAGACTAGAAAGGAAGGAAGGAAGAAACTACAGGGAATAGCAAGGAACTGACCATTTGTTTGTCTAAACTTGTTTCTTCTAAGCTTCTCACCTTTTCTTTTAGCTGCTAACATGAGGTATCCAGCAAGGGGTTTGTTATCTTTTTGTTTAATGTCCAAGGAGATCTTGGTGAAGAGATTTCAGTAGGATAGTTTAACATGGTCTCCTATATGCAAAGTGTCCTGGGATATTGTAGAAGTCAGTTCACTGATTGGACACTAATTTGGCTATTCACAGGATGTTATTCCAATAGGTAGAGGTGCCTTTTGAATTTCCTCAGTTTCCAACTATGATTTTAGCAGAAACAACTTCTGTTTTTTGTAACAGCTTAAAATATGACTTCAACACTTCAGTGAATCACACTTCTTATTAACATACACTGAGCATGTGTATCTTCAGTGACCTTCACATAACACATTGAGATCTTACATTCTTTGTAGTCCATTATGTAATTATGACATGAGTTTGCTGTACAATATAATTTGCAAAAGTCCATCCCTTCACATAGCATAGAGTAGAGTTGTCAAGGATGCCCTCAATATTTTGTTGACTGTTGTGATGAAGATTCTGTAATCTGTTCCTTCTCCACTGCTGACTCTTTTTTAGGCAATGCTGTTTATAATTTTCCACTCTTCCCCTCCATAAGTCTACATAAACAAGTTTCTATCCTAAACCTGTATTACCCTTGTTTGGTATTTATTTATTAAAGCTTGCCAAGAAGATCAAATGAACCATAGCATATGCTCCACATGGGAACTTTGGTTAGTGGAAATGTTCAGAAAATCTTCAGTAAGATAAATCAGAGAATCATTATTTGCGTAATTCCTGTATCTATATGGAGTTTTTCTATAGTACCTGATACAGTATCATGAGAAATCAAAGAGTGTTTAAGAAATACTTTATGATGATAATTGAAATAAAGATTATAGTTGTCCATGCAGCCTACTGAGAACATTGACTTAAGAATCTGGGAAGCAGGACTGTAAACTGGCCCATGATATTAATGATTTTTGTAATTTTCTGTCTCTGGGTTTCAGTTTTCTAATGTGGAAAATGATGGGTTTGAATTTCATGGTTGCTACATTCTCTTCCAGCTCTAAAACCCAATAATTTTGTATCTCTGTATGTTGAGAAAGCATCATTCGTACAAAAGGGCTATTGAAATGTATCCTCTGGTGAAAATTCTTGGCTATATATTTCCTAGGTCAATGTGTCCATTATCATATAGCCCCCAAATAAAATTAATTAATTGATAATTAAAAAGCAATATTAGTTTTGCTCTAGGATAAATTATTCTCAGTTGCACACAGAATACTTCTAATCAAAATAAAATTTCTTTCCAAACAACGCAGTGCTTGACACATAGTAGGTGCTAAATAAAAGTATTGACTAGTGACTACATTGAAAATCCACAGTCATTAACTGTATCATCTAACCTGGTACATGTTTTGAATTACATTTGCAAAGTACAATTGTTATTGACTTTTCACTTCCATTTACTTTCCATGAAAGGGTTTAATACTTGGCATAAGAGCTTAACTAATGGAACAAGACAATAATGGAATTTTTGGTCATTTTCAAGAACTTGGCTTTTGGATGTCAAGGGCACTGAAAGACATTGCAAAATATAAAATAATCTTTAAAATATACCATCACTAACAAACTCTAGCAAGCTAAACAACGTTAAATTTTTACTTACTATGATTATTCATTGGTCTATGGTGGGGAACGTTGAATGTTATGTACAGATGTTATAAGTCCTAAATACTTACAACACTTAATATAAGGTATGCACAGTGGATAGATCGCCTATCCTGGAGTCAGTGCCTCAGCCACTTACTAGCTCTGTGACCCTGGGCAAGTCACTTAACCCCATTTGGCTTCAAAAAACAAACAAAAAATCTTTAATGTAAGGAGAAAAATGTTGCAAAGGAAAGCTGTTGAACTAATTCACTATGGCAATGAACTTTAAGAGGAAGTTGCTCCCAAAAGTTAATGTTGATATCATTTCCTTTTTTTTCAGTCTGTCAATACACCTTTTTAAGATTCTACTATGTGCTAACCACTGTGCTAAGTACTAAGGATACAAAGAATGGCATAGATAGTCTATATTCTCAAGGAGGTAATAGTTTAATGGGAGAGATAACATGAAAACTATTAGGTTCAAAAAAGCTACATACAAGGTAAACTAAAGCTAAGCAATTGAAGGAAGGCATTGCTATTTAGCAAGTTCAAAAAAAATTTCTTATAGAATGTAGAATTTTAGCTAGGACCTGGAAGAAACCAAGGATGCCGAAAGGTGAAGAGGAGGGAGAGAATTCCAAGCATGCGGGAAACACAGTGAAAATACCTGGGGATAGACTTTCATTCTGGAGAAACAGTAAGGAGATCTAATGTCACTTAATTGCAAAATACAGGGTGGGAGGTATGTGGGAAATAAAGTGTAAGAAGACTGGAAAGGTGAAAGTGAAGGTTATGAAGAGCTTTGAATACCAATCAGATGATTTTATATTTGATCCCACATAGGAAATCACTATAGTTCATTGTTTAGCGACTGAAGGTGATATGATTAGACTTATGCTTCAGGAATATCATTTTGACCACTGAGTGGAGAATGGACTGGACTGGGGCGAGTCTTGAGCCAGAGAAACCAACCAGAAGGCTCTTAAAGTTCTCCCTGAATGAGGTATTTATTTGCTCTTTAACATAGGTCGTTTGGCCTTCGTTCTCGAAGAAGACCATGACATCAGGGAAATGATGACATGACTTGCTGTTGATTTCGATTTGGGTAAGGGAAGGCTCAGCTTCACTTTCTCCTCCAAAGCCATCTAGATCTAGTGACCAGACATTCAACAAGATTGCTGGAGATGGCCCAGGATGCATTGGGAGAGCTTGCCCTTTCGGGCTAAGGTCTTTTCAGGTTAAGAGCTTAACTTAAAGAACAAGATGATAATATTTTTATCATTTAAAAGAACTTGGCATAAGCAGGGTGATAGTAATGCCAGAAGAGAGAAGGGGGGAAATGAGAAAGATAGTATTTTCAAATGTTGTTGTTGAGTTGTTTTAGTCATGTCTGACTTTTTGTGAACTTATTTGAGGTTTTCTTTGCAGAGATCCTGGTGCAGTTTGCCATTTACTCCTCCAGCTCATTTTACTGATGAGGAAAGTGAAGCAAACAGGGTTAAATTATTTGCTCAGGGTCATATGGCTAGTGTCTGATACAATTTTTAAACTCAGATCTTCCTGACCGCTGCACCACCTAGCTGGCAAAATTATCAAATAAGATAATATTTATAAGGTGCTTAGCACAGTGCTTGGCACATAGTAGGCATTTAATAAAATCTTATTCCATTCCATTGATTCCATTTTACAAAGATAAAATCTACAGGCCTTAGCAATAGATGGAATGTGTGGAGCGACAGAGGGTAAGGACTGGAAGTTGACAAAAAGTTGTGTTCTGGGCGAATGGGAGGGTTGTGGTATTTTGAACAGTAATAGAGGGGTTAGGAAGAAGGGACAATAGGAGGATAGATAAGTTCAATTTGGGGAAGGTTGAGTTGAAGATGCCTGTG
>CM053624.1:346084091-346102070 GCA_028646595.1 Phalanger gymnotis
TTCTTATAGCACAGTAGTATTCCGTTACCTTCATAAACCACAGCTTGTTCAGCCATTCCCCAATTGATGGGCATCCCCTTGATTTCCAATTCTTAGCTACCACGAAAAGAGCCGCTATAAATATTTTTGTACATATGGGTCCTTTTCCCACTTGTGTGATCTCTTTGGGATACAATCCTAGGAGTGGTATTGCTGGGTCAAAGGGCGTGAACATTTTTATAGCCCTTTGGGCATAGTTCCAAATTGCTCTCCAAAATGGCTGGACCAGTTCACAATTCCACCAGCAATGTAACAATGTTCAAATTTTCCCACATCCTCTCCAGCATTTATCGTTTCAGTGCCATACTAAAAGGGATTTTTTTAAAAATTGGTTTACTTTATAAATTCTGAAAAAAATAAATTTTTATCTTTAATTGTTATTATTTTTAATTGGCCATCTCTCCAGGTTCTTTCCTTTTACTCTTTCTTTCTTTTCTTCCTCAGCAAATCAGTGGTTTTTAGTACCTAAATGAACTTAATAGATTTGGTTTAAGGTTTTCATAAAACAGTGGAAGATATTTTTGTAACAAAAATATCATCTGCTCATTTTTATTCTCTGATGTTTGTATAATGTATTTTCTTAAAAGATTACAACTGCAACAAAAAATATTACCCTGAATAAATAAATAAATAAAGGTAATTCAAAGCTGCATCATGTCTACATTGCTTACTGAATAGCCCAGATACTTAGTTAATAATATCACTTTGTTTATTTAAGATTCTTAAATAAGATTGTTTAAAGGGAGCCATATTGTCCAAGGTTAGGGAGTGCATAGTTTCTCAAAAGATCACATCTGGAATTCTATTCATGGTGCCATTTTTAGGCATATTGATGAGCTGGAGTGTGAATAGGAGGATGAAGGGCTTCAAGATGATGCCCATGGTATATCAGTTGAAGCAATCGTCTTCAAGTATTTGGTAAATGACTCTAAGAATTTGAAGAGGTTTTGTGGAATAAGAATTAGATTTATTCTCATCAGAAGTATCAAAATATGGAATGAACTGCATTTGGTTGTAGCATTACCCCTCCTTCCATTTTATTTCTTCAGCCCAAGACTGAATGATTGTTTATATTATTCCAGAGATAAGTATGAGTTGGGCATGCATGTCCTTTCCTACAATGTGAGTGTGTAAAATTCTTTGAAATTGAAATGTTTAGCATGGAGAAGAGAAAACTCTCTGTGTGTGTATGTATGTGTCTCTGAGCATAGAAGGGTGCCCCATGGAAGGAAGAAAACTCATTTTTTCTAAGATATTTGAATAGTCCATAATGTGGAAGATATATTAAACTCAGTTTGCTTGGCTAGTAAGAGCAGAACTAGTAAAATTAGATAAATTCATGTTCATTTATTTCAACAATGTCTGATTCTTTGTGACCCCATTTTGGGGTTTTCTTGGGGAAAATATTGGAGTGGTTCACCATATCCTTCTCCAGCTCATTTTTGTGAGGCAAACATGGTTAACTGACTTGGCCATGGTCACACAGCTAGTGTCTGGGGACCAACTTGAACTCATGAATGTGAACTTCATGATTCCAAGCCCAGTGCTTTATTCACTGTGCCCTAGCTGCTCCCCCCACCAAAAAAAAAAAAAATTAGGCAGAAGCCTTCACTAAAGTGTAGTTTCTTCTTTATTTAATCTGCTGCTACTTTTTAGTCCCTGAAAAATCTTGCTTCCAAGTTCATTACCCAAGCAAAACTACTTTCTCCAAAGTTGACAATGACATTTTTTTAGTTGCCAAATCTGATGTCCTCTTCATAGTCTATCCTCTTTGATTTCTCTGTAGCTTTTAACACCATTGACTCCCCCTTCTCTTGGATGCTCTCTTATCTCTGAGTTTTCATGATATTTTTCTCTTGGTTCTTTCTTGCCAATTTGTCCATTCCTGTTCAGTTTTGTGTGCTGCATCATTATCAATACCCTAGTCACTTATGTACACTTTGTCCTGAGCCTTCTCCTCTCCTTCTGCTTTTCCTCTTCTGGTATCATTTCCTCCATAGTTTTAACTAGCATCTCACTACTGAACACTCTCAGATCTATATATTGCCATAATTTCTCTAATAAATCCCAGTCCGACCAATCAATTTTCTATACGACATCCTTAACTGAAAATCATGAAGTGATCTAAAATATCATATCCAAGGCTGAAATTGTTTTCTTTCTTCTTATTCTCTTGTCCTCAGAATCTTGGTTTCCATTGACTCACTTCTAGTCATTACAGTTTGCATCTTTGAAGTCATCCTTGACTCTTCATTCTCTCTCATCCTGCCATCTAATCACTTGGTAAGTAATGTCTTGTACTTGTCAAGTACTCCTTCTACAACATCTCTTGCACTTATTCCTTTCTCTCCATTTATTTGGCCTTCTCCCTAGCTCAGGCCATCTCTACCTCTTACCATTAGTCTCCTAAGTGTTCTCTAATTAAGTTTCTTTCATACCCACTCTCCGTACAGCTGAAAAATTAAAAATCCTAAAGTACATTTCTGACCACATGTACTCCCATGCTTCAGAAGCTCCCACAACATACAAACTTCATTTATTTGGCTTTTAAAGACTTGAAATCTGACTAAAACCTACCTCTTCTGGCTTACTGTATATTTCAGTTCTCCTCATAATCTATGTTCCAATCAAACTGGATAACTCTTCCTCATATATGATCTTCCATCTTCATTTCTTAAAGAGGTGCCTCCCCTCTGCCTCATAGAATCCCCAGTTTTCTCTCAAATTTCAGCTCAAGTGCTACAAACCACAAGAAAGCATATTCTCATCTTCTCTAGTGGTTAATGGTCTCTTTCTCCCTCCAAAATATTTTATATCTATTTTTTTTTCTCTCAGGTGCATTCACAAAAAAAAAAAAATCCAACGGAACACAATCTCCTTGAGAGTAGGGATTGTTTATTTTTTAAAATCATATCAAACCCTTAATGCAGTGATTGTATGTAAATGTTTAATAAGTACTTATTGAACGAATGAACAGTGAAACAATATGGCATAATTGAAAAGAAGAATGAGTTGCCTTGGGAAGTGATGCTTTCCTCCTTAGCAGAAGTCCATACTGTATCGTGACTTGCTGGAGATTGTTTAGAATGGATTCTCAGTCAGGTCAATGTGGACTGGATAGTCTCAGAAATCTTTTCCAGTTCAGAGATTCTTACTCTTTAACACTACACAATATTTATGATGCACTGATGAGTAGATTGGTAATAGCCAAATGCAGAAATGTTCTAAAATAGCAGCATACCTGTCTCTATAAATGGAGGAAGGCATGACACAGTCAAATAAGTATGATTCAGAAGAGGAAGAAATACCAATATTAAAAACTTCATAGAAGTGAACTTCCTCATTAGCAGAAAAATGTAAGTTTTCATTGCTTGCTATAACACAGAGGAAAAAAATGCTGATTCAGGAGTGATAAAGGAAAGGAAAATAGGAATTAATAAGGTCTCTATAAACTTTGCTTTTCTTTTAAAATCCCCCAGAAGTTGTTTCCCCTAGAAAATTAGACATGTGTTCTGTCACCCAGTTATTTTTTGAAGGCTGGGATGGTTTCAAAAATTCAGATATTTAGCATTTTTTAATCAAGAGTTATGAAAGGGACTGAAGAATATATACAAAGAAAAGAAATGAAGAGTTAGGTATATATGAAATTATGAAAGACAGAACAGAGTTTTCCAGCTTTAGGATTTTGTTCAAAAGCTTGAATTTCAAAGTACCCATATGGAATTGAGGGCCAAATTGTACAGGCCAACTTTAAGACATTACCCAACACCAGTTATTAGTTTTTATATCAAAATTGAACATTTCAGAATATGATGAAAATCACATTATTGCCATTTAATGATATCCCCGTAACATCAAATTACAAATACATCATTTTACCAGGATTGATTTGAAATGAGGAAGACACAAAAAAATAAAACTTGAATTAGTCTGAAAATAGTAATTTTATAGTCAGAAATTATATTGTCCATATAGCAGTCTCTGTGGAATACAATAAAAATTGTAAGTTTGCTCCTCTGTATTTTCATTCATCAGATGAACGTAGTAGTGTTGGCTCAGAGTTCAATGATAACTTGGAAAATGCTGAAGAAACAGGTGCAAATGGAGCAATATATGGTGTACTGTACAGAGTAGTCAATGGGAAATTGTCTGAGTTGATTCCCCTATTCCAAGGCCCTATTTTCCAACCTAGGCTTTCTTAATAAAATATTTTGGGTAAAGAATTTCATATCATACAATTCAATTCAGAGAGCATTATGAATTTAGTATTGTTTGAAGTACTATTCCAGAAGTTGAGCATAATATATATGTACATACATATATATGTATATATATATATATGCATATACATATACATATATATGTATGCATATGTGTGTGTATTTAATAAACAAAAAAAAATCATTGCCTCTAAAGAAGTCTTCTCTTCTTTGGATGCTTCATAAAGTAAAGACATAAAGAAAAGCAAATTATGTGTAAATACAAAATATTTTTATAGAACATATGAATAACTACTGTGAGGGAGGAGGGGGAAGGTAGAAATCAGGATTTTTTTTGTGTAGGAGGTGAAACCTGAGCTTAGAACAGAAAGAAACTAGGAATTCAAAGGAGGAAGTGGGTTGGGGGGAGGGAAGCCTCTAAGCCTTGGACAATAGCCTATGAAAAAACATGGAGGTGGGTGCTGGAATATTGCCTATAAATAATAGCAAATAATTGAGTTTGACTAGAACTTTGCAGAGCATGTGAGGGGGAAGAATATTAAATCAGTCTAGGATAGTGGTCTAGGCCTTGATTGGTATAGTCTTTGAATGCAAGTGGAGAAGCTTATTCTTTAGCCTAGAGACAGAAGGGAGCCGCTGGAGTTAGTTAGACAGGAGAATGTCATGGTCAGGTTTGCACATTAGGAATATGGATTTGGAAGCTATGTAAAGATTGGACATGGGCAAGATACAACAAGGGGGCTGATTAGGAGGCTACTGAAATAGTATAGTTGAGAGGTGATGAAATCTAAAATTGATTTTGGTCTGTGTAGGAGAAAAGGGGGAAAGATTTAAGCCTTTGATTATTCTTCTAATTTGACACAAATGTCAAAGTTTCTAAATATAGAAATATCAACAAACAAATAAACACATAGGAAATGAAATCCAATTTCCCAGTAAGATGAGTTATAAAAGCTGTAAAGCACTATTTGACATTGTTTATGAAACTCTGATAATGAACCTAGCACAGTGCTAGCCACCATTGTGGGTTATTAAATGATATGATCATTGTCCTTTCCCTTGTAATGCTTGCATATAAATCCATCCCAGATTCATGGAAGACAGATCATTAAATACCCAGTTGTCTATAGGGCTGGAACTGTCTCATGTATGTTTCTTGCCCCATTATATTACTCAATTTAAATTAAAAAAAGTAGAAGCATGTATACTTGTAAATTTTAGGGCCAGAAATTTGATTTTTAACCACTTGTTGAATGAACCAGAAAAAAACAATAAAAATAATGATCACAATAGTAAATAGCCTTTATTCAGTGCTTTTGTCAAGAGTTTCATATACATTATCTCTTTTAAGCCTTTCAGCAATTCTGGGATGTAGGTACTGTCCTTAGTTCCATTTTTCAAATGAGGAAATAGCCTCACAAGGGTTAAGTAAATTGACCAGAGTTATATACCTAGTAATGTGTCTGGAGAAGCACATGAACTCATTTCTCCCTGACTCCAAATCAAGTCAAGTGTTCTATTTACTATGCCACTTAGGTGGGGCCATCAAGAATGGCTGTTTGTATGCTAAGTTGTCTTAGAATGAAGAGTTTTAAATTTCAGAAGTAAAATGGCATGCTGTTATATTTCTAAGTGAAAAGGTATAACATTAAGGCAGAGTTCATGATTTCAAAGAAAATCACAAATATGCCTGAATGGTCCAGAATTGCAGGATAAAAGGAATTCTCTAAGTAGAAGGCAGAGAAGTTAAAGCATTTATTCAAGCTCCAAAATAGCAGACCCATGGACCAGTGTCCCCAATTTGATACCCTGGCAAGAATTTTCCAAAACCAACATGCCCATCTCACAATAGTGACCAGGAGGTTACAGAAAAATGTTATGGCCAAGCCATACTGGTGCTTCCCCCCAATGCTAGGGCCCTCCAGTGAGATTACCCACTGGCCTCAAGCCCTTGCTCAGCACTCTCTGGTCTGCATGAGGGTCAGTCTTGCTTTTAGTAGCGCCTGCTGCTGCTGTTGCTTCCACCACCACTGCCACTGCTTCTCCTTCTCCTCCCTCCACTATGTCTCAATCTCAAAGCTGGGTTCTCTCCTTTTATATAGTTGCCAGACATCATCCTGTTGACTAGAATGTCATCTGAGCAACCAGAACTCAGGCACCTAGCATTGGCTCCAGTCTTAGCCACTCCCCCTAGGACCCTAAGAGACACCCCTGAAGCCTATTCAAATGGGTGGGAAAGATCTTCTCATTTACTGATTGCCTTTACAAAAGGATAGGTCAATGGGACTAACAATTTAACAGAAATAGAACACCTAAGGTTCTCCACCCTTTTAAGACAAGAATAGTAAGTGCTATCCAATCCATTGTAATGAACCTTGGAAGGAGAATATGGCATTTGCCTGTATTTACACATGAATGCCTAGCTACAATTATTTCCTTAAACCTAAACTTCTTAGGGGTTTCTTTGGGAAATTTCAAGGCTTATGATAGAAAGTTACTTTAGGAAAACAATGAGTGATAAAAGTGATTTAAATACCTTCTTGAATTTTAAAGAAAACACCAGGAGAGTTAAAAGATTTAAGCAAATGGTTTCCTTTTGTCAGAAAAACTTCAAGCCTTTGAAATAATAAGAGATAAGATCACTGAAATATCAGTGCTCCAGTGAGCCCAAACATTGCAAATATGCCTTTCTTAGATATAATTCTATTAGGAGTCATCTACATTGGTTATTAATCCTCCCTTATTTTTCCATAATGCAACATTCAGGTTAACTTCTACGCTATCTAGGTTAACATCTACAAAGTGCTTATGCACTCTGAAAGAATAAAATTTCCCTCTGGAAAAGAATCTCTTGTAATCCTCAATGCACCCAGAGTAGGCATCCATGCACCTACTATCTTTACATGTGCTTTTAAATCTTAAGAAAAATGGTGATATTTGAATTTCACAATAGATAGGGGATCTCACCTATGATGCAGCTAGGAAATTCAGAAAACATAAACCAGGCCTGGAATCATTAAAACCTGAGTTGAAATTTGACCGCGAACACTTTCTTGCTGTGTAACCCTGAATAGATCATTCAGTTTCTGTTTAATTCAACTTCCTCAACTGTAAAATTGGTTTAATAATAGAAACTACCTTGTAGGGTCTTTGGCAGGATCAAATGAGATAATATTTGTAAAACATTTATCACAGTTCCTGGCACTTAGTAGATGCTATGTGAATATTAGTTGTTGTTATCCATGCACATATTCATTTTAACAATGCTGAACAAATATGTTGATTCTTCCTCATCCTTTGTAACTCTTGTCTATGTCATCCCATAATTTTTGCACAGTGGGTCCACCACATATGCTTAGGATCTTTGTCATGTGTCCTGACATCATCAGATTACCAATGAAGTGTGCAGACAGCGAGCCTATCTATTTCTCCCACAACATGACTGATTCATCTTCTTTTTTCAGTTTCAATTCTTTGATTATCTTCTTCCACTTCTCTCAAACCATTCATTTTTATAGGGTCTTAGAGCACAAATGCCACTCATTAGCGTTTGTGTGATAATAACTTTTGAGTTTTTATTTTCACATATTTTTCCCTTTGCCCTCACAATATCCATATGAGGTAGGTGGGGAATTCTCATGTCTCTAATAAAGGGATAACATAAGGAGCACATGTGAATTTCTAGGCATGACATTGTCAAAGTAATGTTCAATGTAACACCCACTACTTAAATCTCACTCTCAGTCTCCTGATCAGACATGCAATCAAGGAGTTGAATGGAAAGCCAACTAAGCCAGCTCCAAATTAAAGGTGAGTCTCCATAATGACATAATTAACAAGTAGTCATTCAGCCTGTGTTTAAAGTGCTCCACAGAGAAGGAATTCACTAATTTCCAAGGAAGTACAGTCCACTTTGAGATGGCTCTATTCATTATGAATATTTTCTTTCCATCAAACCCTGTTCATCTTTTCCATCTGTTAATTTACTACCTTAGAGATAACTTTTAAGCTAATATCTACAAAGCAACTTTCCGGAACCTCAGAAACTCTCTAACACAGTCCTTTACTTTGTATAAATGGAATCATGCCTTATAAATTATCATCTGAAAATGATTCACAAGCAAAACGACAATATTTCCTGCCTGAGAAATATACAACATAGATGTCCTTGACATCTTATTTTATCTCCATCATTTGAAGGCAGTGTGTTTCATCTAGTATGTCTGCTATAATGAGAAAATATAATAGGTGAAGTTTAAGTCAGAAAAATTCAATGGTATTCATGAAAAATGTTCCAGTTTCCATCAAGAGCAGGGTCCTATAGTGCAATCTAGCATATGGCACTACCTCTGTAATTGCTGACTGAATGAAAAGGAATAAAGACAAATAATCTTTCAACGGACACAGAGAAAATGGGTGTAAATGATGTCAGATGACTCCTGAATGCATGGGAGGTAAAAGAAATTGAACTCCATTAGATAATCATTGCTAATGTACACAAGTGAGAGGAAGAGAACAGTGTCGTGGAAGGATGGTTGAATGGAGCAGAAATGAATGAAGAGGAATGACTTGGGGCAACAGCTACTGAGTGGAGATGGGAAGAACAAAGGCGAACACTGTCCCACAACGTTTGCTTAATGGATGAAAAGTGAATGAAGATGAACATCAGACTACAACTGCTGAGCAAATGTGAATCAAATAAAGATAAATAATGTCAAAAGACTTGTACTGAGTCTACAGGGGGTGAACGAAGATGAAAAATGCAAGTCACTAAGAGTGGAATGAGCCAGAGACAAATGAAGATCAAGGATCCTATGTTAGAACATTGAACTCTACTGTGCTTGTTTTGTGACGATGTGGATTTGTAAAATATGTAATTCTAACTACATAAGGATCAGTAGATAATTTGTGTGTGTGTGTGTGTGTGTGTGTGTGCATGTGTTTTGCTCCATAAACTACATCAATTTGTTAAACATAGCAGCTTGATGAGATTCTTTTCTTTGCATGTATACATATCTTTTCTAAAATGCACTCTGGGTATTTTGGTTTGGTCAACCAAGATGCTGAGGACTCTACTTCTCAGCTTCTGTTACATAGCCAAAGAATAGGCTTGTATATAAATAGAACTTTAGGGAGTTTTGATGGAGGATCTAGCAATCAGTACTTTATATGTTTTATGACTTTATTGGGGCTGCAACAGAAGTTAATGTGGATCCATTTCACAAGGGGCTCTGCCAGGTCCCCTTCTCAGATCTTCCTTATTTCATGCTCTATCCTTTGAACTGCCTAGCTGCTGCTAAAGCATTGAGAGATAGAAACCTAAAGCAGTGGATGATAGGACCTTGAGTTCTGTTAGATTGGCTTTTTTTTGTTATTGTTGTTTATTTCATCTGTGATTCCATTTGGGGTTTTCTTGGAAAAGATACTGGAGCAGTTAGCCATTTCTTTCTTCGGTTCATTTTTGCAAATGAGGAAACTAAGGCAAACTGGGTGAAGCGACTAGCCGAGGGTCACATAGCTAATAAATGTCTGAGGCCAGATTTATATTCAGGAATATGAGTCTTCCTGACCCCAGGCATAATACTCTGTCCACTACACCTTACTTCAATTGAAATTAGGCCATCAGGATAATTCCTGGCCATTTCTAAACCATGCCACCTACATACATACCGCGCTATCCTCATCCTCATTGCATCAGAAATCAGATTTTGTCCTTGGCATTCTGGGCTCTGACAATGGGAGCTTTTGCCCTATCTTTCTTGGAAACAGACTACCTCACCATTTCCCAGGCTTTTCCAGACCATACCACCTATATTCTTCCATGCTCCTTATCACCCTTCTTCACCAAGTCTCCAATTCTGCCTATAGAACTCTGGTCTTTGATAAATGAGCTTTTGCCTATTTTTTGGTGGCAGTAGAACACCATGTGTTGGTCTGAGTATTTCAAAACAATGCTACTACAATCATACCAATGCCCATACCAAGTTGCTTTCCACCTACTAGCTACTACCCCTTTAAATCTTATCTCCTCCTATCAGAATAGAAGTTTCTCAAGGGCAGGGACTGTCTTGTTTGAAAGTATTTGTATCCCCAGAGATTAGCATAGTCCTTGGTCCAAATTAAATATTATGAAATGTTTTTGCATTCTTACATCAATTCATTTATGTTGAAATATTTTCCAGCATTATGGTACACATTTTCACTTTAGTGGAAAAACTTGGCCTGTTAACAATAGGTAGAATGAGGAAGGTGGCAGTAATACACTGAAGGTTGGAATGGACCTTGGAGGTCATCTAGTCCACCCCTCTCATTTTACAAATGAGGAAACTGAGACCTGGACAGGTACTAACTCATGGCGACATAGTAAGTGGCAGAACTAAGATTTGAACCCAGAACCACTGGCTCCAGTGCTATAACCTACACTTTTTGAATTCTGAGAATTTCCCATTTGTTATGTTGATAAAGAACAACCCTTGCAAACAGGGAAACTCCTTTACCAGCCTGCATAGTTTTATATATTTCTTTGGATTTATTTGTTTAACCAGACTGCCCTGTCCCTAAAAGGTGCCTAAGCACTAGACCCAGCATTAAATATAATCAACACTCCCAAACAATCTACATTCTCTGAAAAATGGCACAAACTGCTCTATAAGAATGGGTATTTTAAGTAGCAAGGCTTTGCTGAGATATTTATTTTTGCTATTAAAACATTATATTTATTGTCATTACTGTACTATGTGGAATTATAGAAAACTTTCTGGTGTTCAAACTGCTCATTTAAAGATCTTAGACTCCTCTGACATCCATTGCTATCCACTTAGGTTTCCAAATGGATAAATAAAGCTTACAGGAACTGAGCATGAAGGAGATCTATTTCTGATAGTGAGGTATAGGCCAGAAAACTCACTTTGGCTGAACTCACAAACCCACCAATTTTCTTTTTATTAATATTTTTATTGTAATCGTCAATATACTTTTATTGCATCCACAGAACAATGTGGGTGTTAAATATGGTAGTTAAATAAATTGAAGCATACGGTACAACTTTCCTATACTGTACAGATGGTAGAAGAAAACATAGAACTCAATCTATAAATCACATATGGGCAGCAACACCTACAGCTTTATGCCAATATCAGTACTTATCAACAATTCAGTATGGGATGCACATAGGACATTTTCCAATAATGCATAATGAATTACCACCTACTATAGTCTCAATTACAAAAAGGAGTACCAAAAAGAGAACAAGTACTTTTATTGTTTCTCCACTGAAAGAGCCTACAACTCAACAGAATAATTTATCCAAGTTTCCATTCACAAAAATCAACTATTTTAAAACTCAGTATTTGATCCCTTCTTTGATTAACAATAATAAAGATAGTGTTGAGACCAGAAATTATTTATATAATCAATTAGGCCATCTTATTTAGAAACATTTGCTAACTCTCATGCCAAAATGTCACCGTGTTGGCCATTACAGGAGTGAATTAGGGATTGTAACTCTATCTACTAATAATGAAAACAGGATTACCTCAGAGAACATGAGTGTGGTTACTCTCTTAACAAACACCCTAATAACTGTCTTGAAGTGGCATAGAAGTGCAGAATAGGATAGTTACTTTAATAATTAATATGAGACTATCTGATAAAGTGCAGCTTCCTTTAGTAAATGGCCTAAGTTTAGATTCTATGTTTTAACCACAGTGTCAGCGAGGCCAAGATCAATTGTTTTTGAAATTGAACATAGCTTCACAAAATGAAACCATAGGCTTTATGGCTAAAAGGCAACCAAAGGCTACCTAATGCAACCCTCCCCCTTTTGGCAGAAGAGGAAACTAAAGCTAAGAGCATTAAGTGATTTTGGCAAGGTCACAGAGTTAGGAAGCAGCAGAGCCAGCATTTGAACCCAGATCTGACTTCAAATTCAATGTTCTTTTCAATGTAGCACTATATATAGACAGCTTAATATAATAACCAATACAATATGCTTCCAATATGCATTATAACTCTCAAAAGTGGGATTGGAGGAGAGAGCATGGATGAGTTAATGATAAATTATCATTTTTATTTATTACTTTGATATTTTGATGGATTGGTGCTCTCTCTAATATGGGCTTTCCTTCCAGTGATACATTCTGTCCATGCTCCACTTAGGTGCTTATATAAATTCTCCACAAAGGGCCTATCAACTGTGCTGAGGACCTTCCATTAGATCTCTTGGCACTAATGGATACTAAAGGACACTAACGAAGCAGCCCAGGTTTTCAACTTGTTATTTGTCCTTCGTTCTCAAAAAGGAGCAATGACATCAGGAGGTTGATGTCTTGACTTGCAAAGTGACTTGGATTTAAGTGAGGCAGGGCTGTGCCTCACTCTCTTCTCCAGAGTCATCAGAGTCTAGTGGAAAGACACAGACTATTAGTGGGCCTGGATGCAGTGGGAGACAGGCTTTTTAAAGCTAAGATCTTTGCCAAGTTTCAGTTTCTCTGAGGCAATGCCTATTCAGTAATCAAAGGTTCAGCAAGAATTGAAGTTCAAGATGGTCTAGTTTGCCTTCATAAAAAGGATCAGTCAGGGAGAGGAAGATGATCAGAGTTTCTGGCCAGAACAGAAACAGTTGCTACTTACCAGGTTTTCATCAGATATTGAATCATAGAATGATAGATTTTGAGCCAGAAGGTATCTTAGGGGCCGTTATATTCAACCTACATCATGTTACAGGTGAAGAAACATAGGGTAACCTAGTGAAGTTGCTTCCCCAGGGTCACACAACTATTAAGGTGAGATTTAAATTCAGGTCTTTTTGACCCCAAGCCCAGCACTATAACCATTGTGCAACCTAAATGCCTGTCCTTGTCAATCTTCCTACCCAATCATGGCAAAGGATCAGAATAAGCACTTTTATCATGCCTAGCATGATTTCGTTTGATACTCACAACAGCCCTGAAAGCTAGTTGCTGTTATGATCTCCATTTTGCAATTGTGGAAATTAAGGCAAACATAGGTTAAGTGAAATATCTAGGGTCACAGAGATATTAAGTGTCCACGATTGGATTTGAATTAACTGAGGGCTTTCTGACTCTAGGTCCACTCCTCTATCTACTATGCAACCTAGCTCCCTAGTCATATTCTTCTGTGACAATAACCTTTACAACACTTCTCTTGCAAAATTCTTGATTTATGTACAACATGTGCACATGCCATTGCCCTCTGGGTAACCCTAAAAATTAATTCTTCATAGACTATGCTATCCCATGCCTGACAGTCATACAAAAGGAATTCTAAAGGGATATTATTATTGGAACAATTAGTCTGATTCAGCTAGAAATAACTGCAATTTTCAGAGGCAACTTTCCAACTTATCTTTAATTGCAGACCTTTATTTATTGTTCATATTCAGTGTCCATTCAAGACATAAACACCTAGGTAGTACACTTCATAAAGTTGCTGATTTGGAAGTAGATGGACTTGAATTCATATCTGGCCTCAGAAAATTCCATGTGACCCTGAGTAAATCATTTAACTGCTCTATGCCTCTGTGTCTGCCAGTATAAAATCAGAGTTGTTATAAGGATAAAATGAGATAATATTTTAAAGCAGTTTGCAAATTGTAAAGAAGTAAATACTAGCAGTTCTTATTATTTTTACTTTTATAAATGCAATGTAAGTGGGTTGTACAGATCTTATGCAATAAATTATGTGTATCAGATATTGATAGAAAATAAATTTGTCAGTTGTAAAATCAATCTCAAGAGACTGGCTATGGGTCAGAAATAATGCTCATAGAATCATAAATAAGAAAATCTTCTTTATGGTTTAAATATGGTCAAAAATTATTTCCATCCCTTTAATTGGTGTTCCACATGACAGTTTACTTACATGGAATATACAAGCAATGTGAATAATCCAGAAGGGTTGAAAAGTTCCCACTTGGGCTAACAACTGTGTGAAAACAAGCGAAAATAAAAGGACTAATGTAAGAGATAAGATGGGATATGGTAGGGGGAAATGATGGATTTGGAGCCAGAGGACTGGGATTCAAATGCAACTCTGCTTCAAACTACCTGTTATCTAGCTACCTTGGACATATCAATAACACAGACTTCATTGTCCTCATCAATAAAATAAGAAAATTGAACTGAATGTCTTCTAAAACTTCCACCATCTCAAATTCTATGGTCTTATAATCCCTATGATCTAGAACAAAAACTTTGCCAACTATGTTCTTAGAATAGAGAATATGTCTAATTATAATTAATAATTTAACATTTCTATCCTATCACTAATCAATTTAAACTAACAGAAAATTAACCAGTATTTTTATATGTCACTAGAATATTATTTGCTATTTGTAGCTCATAGAAATAAGTCAAAATAGTATATGAAATGTATAACATATCCAATATAAATTATATTAGATATTCTGTATTGTATGGTTAATGTATATTTATACAATGTGTGGAAATTAAACTTCATTATTTCAAAACACTTTGTATGCATTATTTCATTTTGCTTTTCATATAAACTCTCTGGACTCATTATAACTATTATTTCTCTCTATTATCAGAGTGGAATAATTTGAAATTCCAAGTCATTAAATGACTTGTCCATATTCTCTTAGCTAACAAGTAACTCAGACAGCTTGGGATTCAAATCCAAGGCTACAGAGTTCAGGTCCAACCCCGGTGATCTTTTCACCATTATCTTTCTCTTAAACACAGAAGAAAACAAGTCAAAAATGACCAAGGGTAATTTGATTTTAAATCAGTTTTCTACATCATGCATCTAATTAATACAAGTGCAATGCTTGAAAAGTAACTGCTTTAAAAGTCAACCTCTATCTTTAGATTCAGTACTGTATTCAGAAAAAGTTAGTAAAGATAATTTTCTAAGAATAGAATCAATTGTCTCTCCAATATCAACAGAATCCAAGTAAGAAGGCTATGTTTAAATGAGCAGTGAGCTAATGCATTTCAGTGATAGTTCTCTCTGAGGAGATTCCACAGGTTTTTTTAATCAATTTTTTTCTACAATTATGCAATATATTAGACTCTCTGTCTCTTTCTGTCTCTGTCTCTGTGTCTGTTTCTCTCTCTCTCTCTCTCTCTCTCTCTCTCTCTCTCTCTCTCTCTCTCTCTCTCTCTCTCAGTGCATAACTCAGATCTCATAGTTGAGAATCAAGATTTAATTACAGTTTGGTTGGTCCAATTGACCAAATTAATGGGTGGTCACAGCCCTTTCCTTGTAGATGTAATATAGAGACAGAAGTCTGTTACTAGACATAGTTATAGTTTTGTCTCAGTCATGTCTACTACTAGATATTCAGTACTCTCCCATTCTTAGTATTCAATATTGATGCAAGAAAGTGTCTGGACTGCTATCTTCCATGCAAGTTTCTCTTGTGGGCATGTCATTTTAACTTTTATTTTTTATTAAAAGTCTGAAATTAAATAGGGTTCTTATTTGCTCTATATCATCTCTTCTAACAGAGCTTCTCTCCAGCCCCTAAATGAAGATTGAACAGTTAAACAAACATTATTGAGAATCTCTCCTTGAATATCATTCCTAGGCACAGAGCAACGAAATGTACTTTGGCAACATAGGATAAGAAAAGGATCAATGCTGATGGAAGGCTAGGGTTCAGAGTAAGGGAGGGAGGAGAACTTTAGGTTCAAAAGATGCCTAGATGCTCAGTGGAAAGAGGACTGGGAAGGAAAATTGACTCTGACCTAAAAAAAATGTTGAAAATTCTTAATAGCAAATGGCTTTTTAGAAATTGTTTTCTCTTAGTATGTGTTTGTGGGCTTTTTTTGCCCAACTTCAAAAGCACAGCATATTCCTTGGGCTTTTGAAGTTCGAGTAGCATTCTGCAATGGTTATTGTGTGGCCGGCAGCAAAACTGTCCCTTTGTTGTTTCTTTTTTTTTTTTAAGTCCATGAGGCCACAAAGGTGCATCTCATTAATGTGCCCTGGATATAATCTCTAAGTTGAGAGTTTTCCTTAGTTCCTCTCAACACAGCCCTAGATGGAGCAATGAGAGTAAGCCTTAATTAACCATGACAGCCTGTACTGCAGTAACGGAGGTCAAGGATACAAGTTTAAAATATCTCAAATATTTTCTAAAAGCATCCAAATGCATCTTCATTTTAATGAGACTGCTTCCATTGTTGCCCAGAACAAAGTGAATTTGTCAAATATCATACATATGCATTGTACTCTAGTTGTGGTACTTTTGTGATTCCCTCAGTAATTGATTTTCCCTGACTCTTCAAAAAGCTTTGTATTCTTTTTGTATATATTTTCTATTTCCATACCCACATGCATGTTATTGATCTCAGGAAAATGGCATTTCCTTGAGGGCCAGGATTATGTCATTTTTGCCTCTGTATCCTCAGCACCTAGAACAGTGTCTGGTAATTAGTATGAGCTTAATAAGCAATTAAACATTAAAAATTAAAGTCAATGTCATTTAATTTTTGTGAATAAAGTGACCACAACCAGACATGAATTATCATTCAAGGATAAATAACATATAAAATAACTCACATTTTGGGAAACCCCATAAAGTAGGGAAATCTAATCATATGATTCAACCCACATTTCAAGTAGAACAGTCTTTGAAAAAGCCATACATCTTCTGATCCAAAAGAGGGCAGTAATATCCCTCAGGGAATTTAAAACTTATTAACTTATTTCATTTGCCTACCAACTTATCTCATTAGCATTCTGCCTCTATGTTAACATCAACATCAGGTTATGGTTAGCAGGAAGGCAGAAAAAGACAAATAAGGGCTAGTGATTCTTGGACCAATTCAAGAAGTCAGATTAGGCCACTACAATCTTGTACATAAAGAAAACTAAGCAGAAGTCACAAGGGGGCTGCTTGTAGCTGATAATATCATGGAACCAGAAGGTGAAACTGAGGTCAAAGTTCTGCATTGTAGATAAAAATTAAGGAGAAAATTGATGCATGGAGTCTGAATAATCAGGCCATAATTAACACTGATTGGTACAAACTGGGAAGGAAGCTTAGGAAAAGGGAAGATAAGAGTGCCCAGACTATGTTCCCAATGTCTAGGGCACCATATCAGACAAAGAGTAAGACAAAGAGAATGCAGTTTGGCCAAGTGAGTTGAGATGTAATGTAAGCTACAGTGGCATAAGAGAGAAGTGTAGAGCTAGGTGATCAGTGGAAGCTAATATCCAAGAGATCAACCAGGAATCTTAGGTACTGAGACAAAAATCCTGGAAATGGAGAGATCCTTAGAAAAAGCCTCTCAAAGATTGAGTGGTAAAGAATAGCAGAACATAGCAGCTAGTCTTACCTAAATACTGAACCAATCTTGTCTGAGTTATGGGTTCTTTGTAATGCTGGAGGGGGGACAAGGATGAGGTCTTCATTGGGAGTAAGTATAAGTAGGGGCAATTCAGAGGATAAAGCTGCAGGAAGCAGTAATATTGCTCTCAGAAATCCAGAATATATTTCCAGGAGCACCTAGGTATATCAGTATGGTAATTACTGTTCTATTTTGCATTTATTTATTTGATCTTCACACACAGGGTGGTCACATACCAAGGGAGGTTAGGCAGATATTATTGTACCTATGTTAAAAATGAGAAAATTGATGATCAGAGAGGCCACATGGTTTGGAATTTGTAGATTCAGAACTTGTACATTTTTTCCATCATTGCCACCATCACCATCATAACCACCACC
>CM053624.1:346102570-346120799 GCA_028646595.1 Phalanger gymnotis
TCTCTCTCTCTCTCTCTCTCTCTCTCTCTCTCTCTATATATATATATATATATATATATATATATATATATGTATATACATATATGTATATGTGTGTGTGTGTGTGTGTGTGCGCAAGCATGTGTGTGTGTATATTTCTTCATCTCTAATAACTCCACTGGTTTTGCCTTACCCAATCAATCCTGATTTTCAAGGAGTCCTTTTCTTGAGATTATGGATCACCTTTTCTAATTGGTTGAATTTCTCGTCACATTTTGTTTTTCTTTTATTATTTTTAGTTTTAATTTTTAAATTTCCCTCAATCTCTCTCATTTGATTTTTAAAGTGTTTTTTTTTTTGTTCTCCAATGAATTCTTTTGGGGCAGGTGACCATTTGACATAACTGTTTGGGCTTAGAAGAGAGTTTCTTTTCTTCAATATCTTCCTCTGAATACAATATATTAAAATACTATGAAATAAATAAACCATTAGTTAATATTATAAAAAGAAAGATGAAAACTAAGTTTGCACTATCAAAGATGAAAATCCCAACTGTACTACCAATGAAGAGGAAAATAAAGAAATTTTTAAGAGTTTTTGGCCAAAGAAATAAAATACATGAATATTTAGAGAAGAAAAACTATCTAGATTAACAGAAGAGGAACTAGTATCAACCTATATTAGAAAACAAAATTCAACAAGCCATAAATGATATCCCTAAGACAAAATCCCCAGTAAAAGATTTATTTAATAGTGAATTCTATTAAATATTTTAAGGAACAATTACTCCCAATATTATATAAACTATTAAAAATGGTAAAGAAAGAGTACTCCCAAATTCCTTTGATGACATAAACATAGTTTTGGTACATAAACCAGGGAGAACAAAAACAGAAGGAAAAACTATAGACCAATTTCCCTCATGAATACTGGTAAAAGTTAACTAACATACTAGCAAGAAGATTGTAGCAATATACCATCAGGTTCCTATAGTATGGTCAGGGGGGATTTATGCAAGGAATACACAGTTGGTTCAATATTGGGATACTATTGCATAAATGACCACATAAATGACCCAAAGCATATCATATCAACATATGCAAAAAAGTGCTTTTTTTTTAACAAAATAGAATACTCATTGCTATTAAAAACACTATAAAACATAGAAAAAATGGAGTCTTTCTTAATATGCTGAGTAGCATTTATCTAAAACTAAGTGTGTATATTATCTGTAATGGAAATATACAATGAAGCCATTTCAGTAAGATTGAGGGTAAAGCAAAGATGTTCATTATCACTATTATTTAGTATTGTATTTTATTTGCTAGTTATAGCAATAAGATTGAAGGAATAAACAATGACAATGTAGGAAAAAAAAATTTCATTCACAATCAATATGATGGTCCACTTAGAGAACCCAAGAGAATCAACTAAAATACCAGTTGAAAAATTAACAACTTGAGCGAAATTTTAGCATATTAAATAAACTCACAGAAATCATCATCATTTCTATATAAAATCAACAAAACCCAGCCAGAAGACATTGAAAGAGAAATTCAATTTATAACTGCAAACAATATAATGTACTTGGAAGTCTTTCTGGCAAGACAAACTTAGGAAATTTATGAATTCAACCACAAAACACTCTTTGAACAAATAAAGGCAGGTCTAAAAAATTAAAGAAATATTAATTTTGCATAGGTAAACTGAGCAAATATAATAAAAATTACGATTCTACTAAATTAGTTTATTCAGTGCATATGAATCAACTTACTAAAGAATTATTTTATAGATCTAGAAATCAATAATAATAAAGATCAATGGAAGATCAAATGTCAATTAGAATCAATTTTAAAAATGTGAAGGAAGGCTGCCTAGAAGTACCATATTTCAAACTATACTACATGGGGTAATCACGAAAACATTTTGGTAAGAGATATGAAATACAGTGGTGGATCAGCCAAATGGATTAGGTACATTACATATGACAGGAAAAGATTATACCAATCTACTGTTTGATAAATTCAACAATCCAAGCATGGGGACAAGAACCTACCATATGAAAAAAAAAAATTACCCTTATCTGGGGGGGCGGGCCCAAGATGGTGAAGTAAAAGCACGGACTTACTTGAGTTCTCCCCCAAATCCCTCCAAATACCTGTAAAAATGACTCTAAACACATTCTAGAGCTATAGAACTCACAAAATGACAGAGCAAAACTAGTCTCTAGCCCAAGACAGCCTGAAAAGGTTAACAGGAAGGGTCTATCGCGCCATGCTGGAAGCAGAGCACAGCTAAGCATGGGCTGCACCAGCACAGACCTGGCCTGAGTAGACCCAGGGGAGCAGGCCTCAGGGTACTGAATCATGGGCAGCTGTAGTGGTTTCTAGACTTCTAAACCCACAAATGCCAAAGACGTTGTAAAAGGTAAGTGGGAAACCTCTGTCAGACCCGGGCAAGAGAAGAGTGTTGTCTGGCCCCAGCCCCAAGGTGGTGAAGGCAGTGGAAGCAGCAGCAGCAGTGGAAGAGGCAGCAACTGTGGATGCTTCCAGAGCTCCACGCCCACAGACATTGGGGTGGGTGGGGGGGGAATCAAGCATCGGACTAGAGCAGGAGTGCAGGGATTTCTGTTCTGGCATCAGGCAGGATTCTCTTGCATTGCCCTGCTTAGATCTGGGTTGCAGTCCTGGGTGGTCCTAGGGTGAAGAGGAGTGCTGGTGTGGCAGAGCTTGTGGTGGCTGTGGAGAGGGAATAAATCCTCCTCACAGTTCCAGGGCAGAGAAGAGTACTTGAGGTCACTCACAGAAAAGAGCACAGGCCAGGTGAGCACTAAATACCTCTCCTTGGATCATACTACCTCAGAAGAACTGAAAATTTACAGATGCCTACAAATAGCTCAAAAAACAGCTGTGCAAAACCCTTGAAGCTTGGGAGAGAGAACTCTCCACTGTGGAAGCAGAGTCATATCTTGACAAAGAGCTCAAAAGCCAAGTAATTGGCTGGGAAAATGAGCAGGCAGCATAAAAATATTCAGACTATAGAATCTTATTTTGGTGACAAAGAAGATCAAAGCATACAGCCAGAAGAAGACAACAAAGTCCAAGTTCCTACATCTAAAACCTCCAAGAAAATTATGAATTCCTTGCAGGCCATGGAAGAGCTCAAAAAAGATTTTGAGAATCATATAAGAGAATTGGAGGAAAGATTGGGAAAAGCAGTGAGAGTGATGCAAGAAAATCATGGAAAATGAGACAACAGCTTGCTAAAGGAGACCTCAAAAAATACTGAAGAAAATAACACCTTAAAAATAGATTAACCTAAATGGCAAAAGAGATCCAAGAAACCAATGAGGAAAATAATGCCTTAAAAAGCAGTATTTGACAAATGGAAAAGGAAGTCTTAAGTGTCACTGAAGAAAATCATTCCATAAAAATTAGAATGGAACAAATAGAAGCTAAGGACTTTGTGAGAAATCAAGAAATTATAAAAAAGAACCAAAAGAATGAAAAAAATAGAAAAAATGTGAAATATCTCACTGGAAGAAACACTGACCTGGAAAATAAATCCAGGAGAGATATTTTTAAAATTATTGGACTATCTGAAAGACATGATCAAAAAAAGCCAAGACATCATCTTTCAAGAAATTATTATGGAAAACTGTCCTAATATTCCAGAACTAGAGGGCAATATATAAATGAAAAGAATCCTCTGACTGCATCTTGAAAAAGATCCCAAAAGGAAAACTCCTAGGAATAGTGTAGCCAAATTCCCGAATTCCCAGATTAAGGAGAAAATATTGCAAACATCCAGAAAGAACCAATTTGGGTACTGTGGAAACACAGTCAGGATAACACAAGATCTAGCAGCTTCTAAATTAGGGAATTGAAGGGCTGGGAATATGATATTCTCGGGGTCAATGGAGCTAGGATTAAAACCAAGAATCACCTACTCAGCAAAACTGAGTGTGATACTTCAGGTGGGAAAATAGACATTCAATGAAATAGAGGACTTTCAAGAATTCTTAAAATCTGACTTTCAAGTACAAGAATCAAGAGAAGCATGAAAATGTAAACAAGAAAAAGAAATCATAAGGGACTTATTAAAGTTGAACTGTTTATATTCTTGTATGGAAAGATGATATTTGCAAGTCATGAGACCTTTTTCAGTATTAGGGCAGTTGAAGGGAATATACATACATACATACATACACACACATACATACATATATACATACACATATACATATATATGCACATTATACACATATATATACATATATGTGTATATATTTACATACATATACATATACATATATATATACACACACACAGAGGTAACAGGGTGAGTTGAATATGAATGGGTGATATCTAAAAAAACAAAATGAAGGAGTGAGAGAGGAATATATCGGGAGAAGGAGAAAGGGAGAGATAGAATGGGATAAATTATTTCACATAAGAGAAGCAAGAAAAAACTGTTATAATGGAAGGGAAGAGGGGGGAGGTGAAAGAGAATGAGTCACCCTTACTCTTACCGGATTTAGCTTAAGTTAGGAATAATATACACACTCAATTGGGTATCTTACCCTACAAGAAAGTAAGGGGGAAGGGGATAAGGAGAAGGATGATAGAAGGGAGGGCAGATTGGGGGAGGGAGTAGTCAGAAGCAAACACTTTTGAAAAGAGACAGGGTGCAAGGTGAAAATTGAAGAAATGGGGAACAGGATAGGATTGAGGGAAATAAATCTTTACAACATGACTATTTATGGAAGTATTTTGCATAGCAAAACATGAATAACCTATATTGAATTGCTTGCCTTCTCAATGAGGGTAGGTGGGGAGGGAAGAAGGGAGAGAATTTGGAACTCAGAGTTTCAAAATCAAATGTTAAAAATTGTTTTTACCTGTAACTGGGAAATAAGATATATACATAATGGGGTATATAAATCTATCTTGCCCTACAAGAAAAGAAGGGGAAAGGAGATAAGGGGTGGGGTGTTGTGGGGTGATAGAAGTGAGAGCAGACTGTGGAGGGGATAATAAAAATTCATGCCAGCTTGGGCTGGGAGGTGGGGAGAAATGGGGAGAAAATCATTACTCAAAATCTTGTGGATATGGATGTTGAAAACTAAAAATAAATTAATCTATTTTTTTAAAAAATTAAATGTTAAAAACTTACTCAGAAAATTAAAATTGAAAAGAATTTTGGAAGAAACTAGGCAGAAGTAAACACCTCACAACATATGGCAAAATAATTTTGAACTGGGTAAATGATCTAGACATAAAGGGGGAATAGCAGTTACTCTACTTCCTCTATTCTCACTTCATTCTTGATTCTCTGCAATCTGGCTTCTGACTTCATAGTATGAAAATGGTTTTGTGTAAAGTTACCCATGGTCTTATAATGGCCACATCTGATGTTCTCTTCTCAGTTCTCTTTCTTCTTGATTCCTCTGTAGCCTTTTAAAAATACTTAATCTTTTATTTTCCTCAGTTGCATGTAAAAACAATTTTAATATTCATCTTTTACAACTTTGAGTTCCAAATTCTCTCCCTTCCTCCCTCCCCACTCCACCCTCATTAAGAAAGAAAGCAATTTGACAAAGGTTATATATGTGTTGTCATGCCAAACATTTCCATATTAGTCTTGTCGTGAAAGAAAACATAGGCCAAAAAGGGAAAAAAAAACCTCTTAACCAAAAATAAGCAAAAAAAAAAATTATGTTTCAATCTGTATTCAGACCATCATCAGTTCTTTCTCTGGTGTTGGATAGCATCTTTCATCATAAGTCCTTCAGAGTTGTCTTGGATCATTGTTTTCTGAGAACAGCTGAAATATTCACATCTTATCATCTTATAATATTGCTGTTACTTTGTATACAGTATACTTCACTTTGCATCAGCCCATGAAAGTCTTTTCAGGTTTTTCTGAGAACATCCTACTCATCATTTCTTATGGCACAATAATATTCTGTCATAATCGCATACCACAATTTCTTCAGTCATTCCCCAATTGTTGGGTATCCTCTCAAATTCAAATTTTTGACACTGGAAAAGAGTTGCTATAAGTATTGTTTTTGTACATATAGGTATTTTTTTTTATTTCTTTGGGGATGTAGACCAAGAAGTGATATTGCTAGGTCAGAGGATATGCGTGGTTTTATAGCTCTTTGAGCGTAGTTCCAAAGTGCCCTACAGATTGATTGAATCAGTTCCCAACTTGACCAGTGGTGCATTAATATCTCATTTTTCCCACATCCCCTCCAGCAATTGTCATTTTTCTTTTCTGACCTATTAGCCAATCTAAAGGTATGAGGTAGTAGCTGAGAATTATTTTAATTTTCATCTCTCTAATCAATCATAACTACTATTCATATCTTTTGATCATTTATCAGTTGGGGAATGGCTCTTATTTTCATAAATTTCACTCAGAGTCCATTATCAGAGAAACATGCTTCAATTTTTTTTTCCACAGTTGTGATTGCTAAATGTATATTTATCCAGCCTATTGCTACATGGGAAGCTGAGAGCTCTGGAAATAGCTGCTGCTACTGATGATTCAGTGACTCCCAAGGCCTGCTCCTGGTTTGTTGTGTTTGGGCTTTTGTCTCTGTAACCTTCTCTGCTGTCAGTCACTATCTTTTCCTGGATACTCTCTCCTTCATAATTTTGTGTCCTTTTGTAGTTTTGTGGCTACCTATCTGATGAATTCTTATCAGTCTCCTTCATGTTACTAACCATGGGGTGTCCTAAAAGAGTCCATCCTGAGTGCTTTAATTCCTCCCTTAGTTCTATCTTAATTACTTCATCAGCTTTCGTGGTTTGAAATAGATAAATAAATAGATAGACAATTCTCAGATCTATTTATTCAGCGCCATTCTTTCTCCAAATACAGGGTCTCATATCACCAGTGGTCTATTGGACTGCTACAAATTGGATGTATCAAAAAGTATCTCAAGCTCAATATTTGGAGTATGTAAGTCATCTTGCCCACATATTGCTGCCATATTACTATCAAAGGAAGTAGCGTTCTTCTAGTCACACAGCCTTACAACCCACATGTCACCCCTGAGCACTCACATCCTTCACTTTAAATATCTACTTTGTACAAAGTCTTTTGGTTTCTAACTTTATGACATTTTTCTTAAAATACCCTTCTGCTTGGTCATCTCCCTGCCTCAAGTTTCTTCTCCCTTGAGTTCTAGCTTCCACTCAGCTGGCAAAATTATTTTTTCCTATATGCAGATTTGACCATTTTATGAACCACACACACACACACACACACACTCAAATTTCAGTGGCTTCCTACTGCATCCAGGACAAAATATAAAATCCTGTATTTAGATTTTAAAGACTTCCCCAACCTTCTCCCTTCTTGCCTTTCTGGTCTTACCTTTCCATACCCTCCAAGTATACTCTACAAGACTGGCCTTGTTATGATTCCTGACACATGACACTGTCTCCTTATTACATTCATTTTTATTTGCTGTTCCCCATGTCTGGGATAGTCTATAGTCTCCTTCCTTACTCCTGCTTCCTCACCTTCTTTCGAGTGTCAGATCTAATCTTACTTTATTCAAGCTTTTCTTCCTCACCCTTTCTTCCCCATTCCTCCTGCAAAGCTTTCACCTAAATTTTACACTGTATGTATTTTGTATATAAATATTGTTTCTGCATTGTCTCTGCTCTAAAAATGGCTAATTGAGTAAAGGAACTGTGTTTTTGCTTTTCTTTCAATCTTCAGGGATTTGGCACATTACCTGGAACACAGTAAGAGCTTAATTTATGCTTGTTGACAGATTGGTTAAAAAAGTTTTAGTGTTATATGTCTGCACTCTCAAAACACCAGAGGAATCCTTTCAACCACTATGTCAATATATATTACATAAAGTGTTTCTTTGCCCTGGACTTCATGAGTGACAGCTGAGCTTTGAGCACCTGCTTGAGACCACAGGGAAGTGTTCAGGATTGAAAGAAAGAGATGCCAAGATACCCCACAGTCAGAGGGAAAGAATTGTGTTAACCATGTGTCATTACATGTTCCTAAGAGGTGGGAAAACTAAAAAAAAAGCTTCCCAGGGGAACATGATTATTTTCCAGCCTTCAAAGAAATTGTTCTACTCACCGCCTTGTGCTTTAGTGGTGGGTTATTGTTCTGACTTTGCAGCCACAGATTAATCTCTCTAGTTTTGTCAGTAAATAAACTCCTGTGATGGCTCACTTCGACCATGGTTCCCCTGTCACAAACGGATATACATTTTGCTGTAAGCAAAAACTGCTCAATTTGCTCTGGTTTCCCACATTTGTCTGGAAATCAGGAATCTAACATCTCTAGAGTTCTAATCTTGCCAGGTAACCCGAGGTGAACTTTAAAGAAGGATAAAATAAATGCAGACTTGCTATGTGGACTCCCTTTCACTGATCCCCTTTATTCCTTATGTAAAATGTTGAAACAGATTACAAAATAGTTTTAAAAAGGAATACACACACATATGCATATATGTGTATACGTATACACATATATTAGTTTTTCTCAACATTGTGTCATTTTCATATACATACACATATACCTTCCATACATATGAAGATACACATATGGATATATACATGTGTGTATATCTATACATGTGATAATATATATGGAGATTTTATGTGTATACATACACACATATATAATAAAAACTATGTACAACGATAAGAAACATCACAATTCATGTATGATTGTCCGCATATATGTATATTGCTGTATAATCCCTTTAAAAACTATTACATAATGGGTTTCAACATTGGCCATAAGCCATTAAGTGGATCAGTGAAATGAAGTCCACACAACAAGGCTGCATTTAGTTTATCCTTCTTTAATGCTCACTCTGGGTTATGTGATAAGATTAAAACTTTAGGGAAGTTAGATTTCCCTATTCCCAGATAAACGTGTGTGTATGAAAACCATGCACAATGTTGAGAAAAATCACATTTCATCGAAGAAATTTACATAGCATTTTCATGACTTATGGTCACCCTTTTGGTTATAATTATTTTTCCTCATATCTTTTAGTGAATCAAGTGGATTAAGCATTAAGGCATTATACTTCCCCTGCACCAATATTATACCAAATATATTTTAATATTTAATTAAAATTAAAATTTTATTTCATTTAATGTATGTATTCCCTTACTAATCATTGCAAAATATTTAGATGATTTTAAGACATACATATGCATGCTTATATACGTATGTGCTTATGTAACAAAAAGTGTCTAAATTTAAGCCCTTGACCTGATGGTTATATATGAGAATATTAACATATGTTCTATAGGTTGAGGCACTAAGCCTCACCCCAAATATCTCACTAAATATGTTTTGAATCCTAAATTGTAGCTTAAGTTTTATTTTGTTTGATGCATGCATTCCATTGTTCAACATTATGAAACATATTTAGAAAATTCATACACACACATGCTTGAAAGCTTATGTGTATATACATGCACACATACATGTATGCTAATAAAAATAAATTTATTTCATGTCTTGTATATTATGTAGGTACACATGTTATAGACACATATACGTATATGTGAATATGTGCACAACCATGTACCACTAACAAATCAAGGGATTATATTTAGATATTTTTGTCAGCCTTTAAATATGGAAAAATTAAAATTCTGAAATAAATTGATATAGTAAGAAGCATCACGGTTGAGAATAATTTTGATGATTTTTTTTCTTGACATTGCAATTATATCCAGTACACTTGACAATGAAATAAACAAATAGTACAAACTAAGCCATTAATTCCATCCCTATCTACACAATTTTAATTAGAAACATTTAATTAGACTTGGCTATAATTTCTCAAGAAGATTGCAAAATACGTATTTAGGCTACTCTCATACAATGGAATGTATTTATCATTGTTTGCCAAGTACAACAAATAGGTACCAGGATAATAAGGAAGCTTGTGAAAAACATTGTTGTCAAGAATTATCTTTTATCACCAAACTTATTGGAAAACAAAGTTCTCTCTGAGTTCATTAGTTATTAAGGTTTTGCTGTTTTAATTGTTGTGATAAATATTCTTCCTTTTTAATATATTCCATAACTTTTATGGTGTGTCATTTTTATGGGAAGTAATAAATACATTTCATTTCCTTCATCTTATTTCATTGTCGATTTTTAAATAGTACTAAAGTGAATGTTCCAAACTCAAATTTAGACATAGATTAAAGCTATGCTTTATACTCAGGATTTCTTGAAAAAAAATATTGAACTATTGAATGATGGAAATCAAAAATAAACCTCTATTTGATCAAATTCAACCAGTTGCTTTGAAAATAACTGCTTGATTGAATTCAATCTCTTTCCTCAGAAACAGCTCATGCATGTAGACAAGCAAAATATTTTATCCTGATTTAATAGGAGATCCTTTCTCCCAATAATATCCTCATTCCCGCTGTGTTTCGATGAATGTTAAATTCTACCCTATGGGTTAGGAATTATATGAGGTGGTGACTTTCAGGTCCAGTAGCTTTTATTTTGACTCTTGGTTCACATAAATGTAATGTGTAACAACAGCTTCTTTCTTCCCCCTCAAATAACAATTGATAGTAACTGATGCTTACATATCACTTTCCAATTTCTAACATACTATAGATACGCTGCTTTCAACTTTGCAACACCCTTTATATACATTGTCTCATAGAGTACCACAACAAAGACAGGAAATTTTAAGCATCTTGCTAATTTTCAGGAACTGCTCTAAGCCTGAGTAATATATAGATTTTTTTTTAAAAAAATCATTTGCTATCCTTTATGAGCTTGTATTATATTATGGTAGGTAGTATGTACGTCTATACCTATACATAAAATAAATACATATGTGTGTATGTAGATATATACATATAATATATGTATGTATATATTGTGTGTATACACATATATAATACACACACATATATCTGTATATATACCAGATATGTATATATATATATACCAGAGTATCCCAAACACTTTAACATCAATTAATGTAACCAACAAGAATTTCTATTCTGTATACCTTTATGAAGTAGAACACTACTTTCATTCAGTTTCAAATTCATTCAAAGTAAATCCTAGAGGGGTAACATTTCCTAGATATACCCATTAAATCAATTGATCAAAGAAAGGTGCAAAAAGGCATGAAACAGTCATTAATCAATTTGACAGCGGTATGGATAAAGTGCTGAGCATCAATTCAGGTAGATCTATGTTGAAATCCTATTAGGTCCTTATGATATGATTCTTGACAATGACTTAAATTGTCTTAAGTTCAATTTCTTCCTCTTCAAAATTAGGAGTTGGATTACATAGCCTCTAAAGACATTTCCACTTCCAAAATTACGATCTTATGATGATCCTATTAAGAATTTGAATCATGGAATATAAAAAGTTGATGTCATACAAGAAATATCATATGGCTCATGAAAGACAATCAGTCATACTTTGAGATGCTTGTATAATACAATAAGCCAGTTTGGACCTGGAATTTCACTAGTAGGCGAGTCAAATTGTAGAATTGCTCCAGCCAACCCAAGAGAGAGAATCAATTACAGGGAAAGCAAAAGAATCGCTCTTCACCTCCAATGATGTGGATTTTGCATTCATCTTTTTAGAGGTGTCCCTGGAACAATAATGCCAAACAGTAGAATATATATAAAAAGCCAAGAGCAAATTAGATATGTTGAGAAAAATAGCTTCAGGACTTGTAAATATATCAACCTCTAGAGTCTAGCAGAGAGCTTCATAGACCAAAATTAAGCTGAGTACTTCAATACTGAATACAATACTGAGTACAAATGGACAAAATGAGTTCTAGAAACCAGGAACTATGAGTTATACCTTTCCCTCAAGTGTTCTCTAAACTCTCCCTGTGTGTGAGGAAGAGGGTGTATGGATATGTGTGGGACAGAGACCCAGAGAGAGAGAGGGAGAAAGAGAGAGAGACAGAGACAGAGAGACAGAGAGACATGGGGGGAGAGAGAGAGAGAGAGAGAGAGAGAGAGAGAGAGAGAGAGAGAGAGAGAGAGACTTATAATGTTGTGATGAGGGAAAATATTTTAGACCAACTATTCTCACTATACCATATCAGTAAATGTGACTTTCTAAAAGCTAAATTACTACGGCTGGCTAATTAATATCAACTGGGGCAGTCAATATTATTGGACATACCATATTGGGACTTATTAATTAATAGGCACGGTGAACTTTCTTAGCTACCTCTGCAATTGTTTAGAGAGAAGTTGGTTCTCTTCTTTAAACCCTTCTTAGCAATGCCATGGGATTTGTAGGGGTAGCTCAGAAGGGATACTATACAGAAATAGAGGATAATTGGGGTGAGATGCAGATATCAAAAAGGATATTCTATAGAAGCTGACACTTGCTTTGAAGGAAACTAGAGATTCAAACAATCTGAGATGAAGATGAAGAAAATTGAAGCTAAGAGAGAAAAATACTAGCATATGGCAATAGTATTCCTACTATTAAGGATCAAAGGTAGGATTTAAATCTAAGTCTTTCTGACTACAAGCCTAGTACTCTGTCTACAACCTTGACAAAGTTGTTTCAACAACAGAATGTCTTCTCATGTAAAAAGTAACTTGAGCTAGTAAAGATTTTAGGTTTATTTAACTCTCTCCTTCTAATCATTATTTCATCCCCCCACATATTCATTTATAGCCTGCTACATGCAAGTGGATCAATTAAAGTCTTTTTTGTAAAATGAATTCCCAGGCCAAAACAATACCAATAACAACAACAGTGATAAAAACTTAGGCATAGTTTATCTCACTAAAATATTTTAGCTTTTTAAGTAGCTGAACATTGGATGTGGAGTCCATTTTCTATGTGGATACACATAAAAATACACAATTTAAATGTGAAGATACATTGAAATCTTCAACTTCATCTGCTTGGATGTGGCCTTTGCCATAGAGAGCACTGCATCAGTAAAGACTGTAGATCATACTCAGCTCAAGAAAAATACAAAAATTTAAGAAATGTCAAAAAAACTCTTACGAATAAAAATGGATCTAAGTGTACTTCCTACTCACCTCAACCTCTCAAAATCTGTGCCTGCCTTCAAAGCACAGCTCAGATGCTAACTCTGCTTTAAGACCTTCCCTTATTCCTCTTCCACTTCCATTTGTTAGTGTTTGTTCCTTGAAATTACTTTGTGAAATTGTATAACTTTCTAAAAGTATTTTGCATTTGTTCAATCTGTGTAAATACATCAAAAAAGTTTCTTGAAAGCAGAATTTTCTGTCTCTTTCCTCCACTTCCTCTGTTTCTTTATGATTTTTTCCTTCACCATCTAGTACAGTATCTTGTGACCTTTTGTTTTATTCTATTATACTTTAAAAACAATCCATATCTTTCATTTCATTCATAATGGAACATTTAGTCCCAAGGTCACTAAGAAGAGACATGGTGAATCTGGTTGGCATTGTATACAGAGTGTTGGACCTGAAGCCAGGAAGACCTGAGTATGAAACTGGCATCAGCTACTCACTTAGCTGAAGGGCCTTGGGCAAATCATTTCACCTCTCATACAATCAGTTTCCTTTTCTGTAAAATGAAGAGCATATTAGTACCAGTCTCACAAGTCTGTTGTGAGATTCTAATGTTGTAACGTACGAGAAGGATTTTCAAAATCTTCAATAGCACTGAAAAGCAAATCATTTTTTTCAATTTCCAAGGTCATACAATTAGTGTGCGTGTCAGAGACATTTTATGGATTATAAGTAAGAAGAGAGAGATCCAATGAGAGATTAAATGCAAGGTTTGAGCTTCTCCCTGAAGAGAAAGAAGTAGGATGTTTTAAGGTAGGAGGCACTGCTTCTCCTCCAAAGAACAAAAGACTAGAAACACAAAAGATAAAATCTAATAAGGATTGGAGGAAGGAGATAAGAAGAGTAATAGTTGCTGGCTCACTGGTCAGGTTTTCTACAGGCAGCTATTTATCAATTGGGCAACAATAATGAAAGGGTCTGTTGCCATCCTGGGGCACGTATTCAGTATACAAGAGAAACTCTTCCAATAATTATCAAAATCAGAAACTATCCCCTTGTGGTTGTTCATATGGGCATAAATGGCATTTCCAGAAAGATCCCAAAAGCATTGACAATGATTATGAAATAGTAAGAAAGTGATGACCACAGAGGCATAGGTTATTTTTTTTCCCTCCTTTTTCACCACCAAAGATCAGGAATAGAAAAGAGGGGGAAAAATGGAACATGAGAAATGAATAGCTAGATAAGAAGTTGTATCTGACCAGAGCATAATCAATTCATTGAAGTCATTTGGAAAAGTCTTGGGGAAAACATCATATTTAAACATTCCATCTGAAACTTGAGCTGTCCTAAGTGTGTATCACTAGTGGGCCACATCTCTGATCATGAAGCATTTAAGTTGTTTTACAAGAAAACTTTCCATCTCAAAACACAGACTCCTTAAGTTTTAGAATTTGTTCATAAATTATGGGATAAGAGTGGGTTTGAGCAGAAGATATTTCGGTTATTGAATAGTTTGAAAAAAATTAAATAAATTATGCTTTTTTAAATTTTCAGAGCTCAAATTTTGATCTGAGCTGGAAATGGTACAAATACATGTGTTTGTGTGTCTGTGTCTCTCTGTGTGTGGAGTTTCAATCTTCATCACTATCCTTTTATGATGCTTTATATTCAATGCTCTGCAGATAATGTATAATTGTATATAACTATTTTAATTGAATAAAAAATATTTGGATGCAAGATCATTTAATGTAGGCTTATTGAAATTATCTGGAGAACAACTCTAGGAGCAGAAAGGACAATAATGTTATTACTCTGTCTTATAACTATGTGCTTTTATTTTTTCCTACTAGGTCTCAACAAGTTAAAATCTGTTTTTTAAATTATTATGAGATGAAGGGGGCAGAAGAAAAATTCTTCATTCCACATATCTTAGAGTTCATGATTACTTGATGTGTTCAAATATATTCACAATAGTCTTAAATTTGTATGGACTAATGTCATGTCAAGGTAATGGTAGGGAGTAGTTCTGTCTCAAGAAGATTCAATATCAGTAAAGTTCAATTCTCAAGGATATTTTGAGGACTCTATAAAAATTTTTCCGTTGTTAGTTTATGAAGGAGACTTAATGTATGATTCATATCTCTAACCATCAGGTATTTCTTGCTGGATTTTGGATATGTACTACATTTTTACAGAGTGCAATGATGTTTTGCACAGGGTTTCCCATTTCCTCACATAGTCTGCTTTGATCAATAGGTCCAGGTTACTTACAAAATAGGCTGACTGTAATTTCTGGTGATGATGATATGGTCCTGAATAGGTATCATAAACCCTTTCCTTTCCCCAAACAAATCTGCATGACTTAAACATTTATATGACACTTCTATCTAATATATTGTTAGCTGAGTTCATGTGGATGTAACCCACGGTGATGCTTTGGACCACTTTAAGATGTTTGTCATTTCATAGGCTACATCTAGAGGGTAATTATTTTAATTACATTGAACAAATCAAGCTATGTACCTATTGCCAACTTTGACTATCATTCTATGAAATGACATTTGTTTGTCCCAATAATATATTTCTAAATTTAAAAAAAATATATACTTTGTCATGCTCTCTTGCCACTTCTATGTAGCTTCTCCCTCCATTTTGGTGAGGAAATGTTCATTTTTTTTTTGGTCACCTTAGGGTTATAAGCCCCATGTTAATTAATATTCCAGGCACTTTTGTTAGAATGTTTACAAATACCATTGTAGTCCATTTGAAAATTCCAAATATGTATGTAAATCTGGGTTTGTGTAACTGTTAATTGCTTTAAAAGTATTTTTCTCATTCAGTTTTTATTTCAGCATTCCAGAAACTTTCTTAATGTATTTAATCCCAGTTTTTCCTTTTCAGATTTTTGCTGAATGTGTCTTTCCTGGAGGAAACCATACTATTTATTTATAAGAATTGCCTCAATCCATTGATTTTAATTTGATTTCCAGATTCAAGCATGATGCCTTCAATCTCTATATTTGTTACTCCCCTTGGCATACCTCAGAAATTTTACATTCATTAAGATCAAATGACACTTTAAACTACTGGAATATCCAATTTATATAATAGAGTATTTGCATTCATGAGATTAGGAATTATTTGGTGTTTGTAAAATGTATTTTCACTTATTGTATTAAACATTTCACAATTACGTGTAAAAATTTGAACATCAAATTTGAAAATTTTGAGTCCCAAATTATTTTTCTCCCTCCAACCCATCTCCCCTGCTTGAGAAGGCAAGCAATTTGATATATCAGTTTTACACATGAAGTAATGCAAAACACATTTCCTTATTAGTCATGTTGTTATACATGCATGCACACACACAAAACACAAGAAAAAAAGTTTAAAAAATGTGCTTCAATCTGCACTCAAAGTATTTCAGTTTTCTCTCTGGAGCTGGATGGTATTTTTTCATTCTGGATCCTTTAGGATTATTTTGATCATTCTCTTGATCGGATTACCTAAGTGTATGAAATTGATGATCCTTATAACATAGCTGCTATTAGATACAATGGTCTGGTTCTTCTCACCTAACTTAGTATAAATTCACATAAGTCCTCCCTAGGTGTTCTAAAATCATCCTATTAGTCATCTCCTATAACACGATAGTATGCCATCATAATCATAAACCACAACTTGCTCAGTCATTCCCCGATTGATGGACATCCCATCACATTTTAGTTCTTTGCCACCATGAAAAGAGCTGCTACAAATATTTTTGTACAAATAGATCTTTTCCCTTTTCTTTGATCTCTGAGATACACACTCAGCAATAGTATTTCTGTGTCAAAGGTTATGCTAAGTTTTATAGCACTTTGAGCATAGTTCCAATTGTTTCTCCATAATACTTGAACTAGTTCACAACTTTATCAGCAGTGTATTAGAGGCCCAATTTTGCCTTATACCCTATAGCATAGGTTTTTTTCCTTCAATTTACTTTTCTTGCTTTATTTCTATAGCTAGAATTTCTAGTAAAATATTGAAATTTGGTGGTGATAATGAACATCTTTGCTTCACCGTTAATCTTATTGGGAAAGGTTCAAGTTTATTCCCATTTCAAATAATGGTTTCTCTTGGTTTTCAACAAATATTGCTTATCATTTTAAAGAAAGGCTCTGTTTGATCTTATGCTTAAGTTATTTTTTTTTAAATAGGAATGGAGGTTTTATTTTGTCTAAGGATTTTTCTGCATCTGTTAAAATAATCACAAATTTTTTTTCTTGTTTTTGTTATTAATATGGTCAGGTATGCTAATAGTTTTCCCAATAATTTCCTAACCAGCCCTTAATTTTCTGGTACAAATCCTACCTGGTCATAATTTATAATTTTTGTAGTATATTGCTGTAATCCTCCTGCTACTACTTTATTTGAAAATTTGCATCAGTATTTATTTAGAAAACTGATCTATAGTTTTCTTACTCTGTTTTTGCTCTCCCTATTTTAGGCATAAAATCCATATGTATGCCATAAAAATATTTATTAGTACTCCTTTTCCTATTTTTTTCAAGTAGTTTACATCATTGCATTTGATTATTCCCTGCATGTTTGGCAGAATTCAATCATAATTTGGTAGAATTCAATTGTCTGTGGTGCCTTTTAGCAAGATGTAGTTTCCCTGCTTGTACTTTTTAATTAGGCATATATATATATATGTATATATATTTGTCTGAGATCATGATTTCTATTCCTGCCTTTTGAACTTCAGCTAAAACATAATAGATCCTGCCCTAGCCCATCATATCCACTCTGTGAATGTCTCCCTGTTTCAAGGGTGTTTCTTATGAATAACTTATGGTTGGATTCTTGTGTATAATCCATTCTACTATATGTATTTCTTTTATGTGTGACTTCATCCCATTCACAGTTTTGATTCATCTG
This sequence comes from Phalanger gymnotis, assembly GCA_028646595.1. Lineage (NCBI taxonomy): Eukaryota > Metazoa > Chordata > Mammalia > Diprotodontia > Phalangeridae > Phalanger > Phalanger gymnotis. The sequence goes on from CM053624.1 coordinate 346,120,519, forward strand.
GTCCTCGCAGGGTTTTTTTTTTCCCCCTTAAGGAATTTATTTATGGCTTTTTCAATTAATCTTTTTCTAAGATAGGATTTTTAAAGTATTTTATTTACTTTTCTCTTAATCTGGACAGTTTTTTTTTTTGTAAATATCCCTTCTTTTTACTTAGATTGTCACTTTTACTGGCAACTAATTGGGAAAAAATATATCCTAAATTTCATCTTTATTGATGGTTAATTCATTTTTGATACTATTTTTCATTTTTGATACTACTAATTTCATTTTCTTCTTCTTTA
>CM053624.1:346129346-346167144 GCA_028646595.1 Phalanger gymnotis
TGGTTCCCGAATTGGCCCCTTTTAAGTCCTTAATCTACGCCCACACAGGTTTCACACCTGATAGGGCTTTGGGCCTGGGGCTTAGCATTTAACAGGTGAAAGTACTTTCACCGTAAACAAAAGCCAAACTCCTCTAGCGCACCCCTTAAACTAAGCCCATTTTGCCTTACTGGCACAGGTGAGGACCACCATAGTTCAAACCCTTACTCAGGCACACACTAGTAAAATGTTACTCATCAAGTCACTTAACTTCTCAACTTTCTGAGGCTGCAAGCTAGAGAAGGTGCTAGAGTTTTCTCACTCAGGCCTTCGCAATACCAATGGTGGCACAGGTTCAGGCCCTACTTCCTAGCACCTAATGACTTTCAAATCTTAGCTCTGTTGCTAGCCAAATGTGTGATCCTGAGCAAGTCGCTTAACCTGTCTGAGCCTTAGTTTTCTCATTTGCAAAGTGAAAGGATTGGACGAGATTATCACCAAGTTTCTTTCCAGCTTTAGGCCTGTGAAATATGTAAAATATATTGCTGTTTTGTTTTAGTTTGTTTTTGTTTGTCCATTTTTCTGCAAAGAATATCTGAGAAAGAAGAATTACTAGAAATACACAAAAATAGAGGCCAGTAATAGAGTTAGAGAGAATGGAAACCAATGGATAACTATCGTGCACCATTATTATCTGAACAACATCAAGAAGTCTAGTACACTAAATCTAAAACACACACCAAAAAAGTTGCAAAAATATCTCGTGGACTTTTATGGGAAGACTCTGACAAAGAATTATAAAGGATGGGTAATCACGAATGGGTTTACCTTGATCAATTGAAGAAATACCTGCCTTAATTTGATCACTGAATTACTAATGTTAATTCAATCCTGACCAGGTACAAATGTTTATATAAACTTTCATTTTTATATGTTGTCTTCAAGACTCCACCATAGGTAATATATCTTAAATTCATTTCCCCCCACTTATAGTATATCGCTTATGCTCTTTCAGTATCAGTTTCCTCATCTTTGAAGTAGGAATAAAAATACCATCTACCTCATAGAGTTGTTGTGAAGCTCACATGAGGCTAAATATATAAAGTGAATTGAAAATCTTAAAGTACCATATAAATTCTATCTATTATGTATATGTATAAATCTGACTTCTCAATAATCTACTCTGTGATAAAATTTAACTTCTTACAAAGTCCAATTAAACAAAATGAACAATACATTTACTTTTACAAAGTATGTCTTATCTTACACATTTATAGTCTACTGTATCTGTACTGAATAGACTTACAGTTGATCATCATTCTAATGGCATAAAATTTGGTTGTACAATAATCTGAATTCTAATGTCTTTAAGTTCCTTTCTTCGTTATAGTATTGTTGTGGCTGTATATTTTTGTCTTGGCTCTACTTACTTAATTTACTGTACTTACTCCACACTATCTTGGTTCAGAAGCATGTAAAAGCAACCACACTGGCATACCCAGGATGACTGTTAGTGCAGGTTCTTTTAACTGCTTACTAGGAAAGCAACTTAAAAGGGGTCAATGATGTTATTTAATTAAATAGAAAAAAAATATAAAGAGAATAAAGACCAACAGATGGGGCTCTACTGCCTGAATCAAAACAATACTGCTATATAATTTACATCCACCACTGAATACCTTTACCTTTGAGGAGTCAGGGAACTCTGAACATATGGCCACTCAGAGTCTTAACCAGTCTCATATATGAGCCCCCAAAGCAAAAGCTCTCAGTGTATATACTCTTTCAACTAACAGGCTCAGAGTCAGAAGGCATCACAACCAGATTCATTGCCTATTAGCTTATTAACAAAAGGTATGCAAGCCTTCCTACAAGGAAGCAAGCGTCCCTTAATGGGCTCCACATGAGGACTATTGGGGGGGGAGATCTTACACCCCCCCCCTTAATATTATAAAGTATCTTCCTGTATTTCTCTCCATATTCCCTTCACCCTTTCCACTATTCTGTGCCTTATGATGATTGCATTCTATGACAAATTGTAGCTCTCATCATGTGTCAGTCTCACAATTTTACAGAAGAGGGGGAAAAATGAGTGTAACAACTACTTCAATAGCCCTCTCCTTGGGGATTGTCAGCTTAATTAAAATTCCATAAACTTCCATTCTCTCTTTGAGATACTTTAATATATGGCTAAAGATGCAATACCTTTAAGATGGAATGAAAGCTTGAGGAGATAGAATTAAATCCCAGTCTTCTCCCAGATTCCTAACAAATGAACCTCTCCAGAAAGATTGACAGCTTAACTCTAACTCCCAATGATATCATTCTCACTTAAAGGTAGTGTAACAATACCCATAGTCCTTGTGGGAAGGCCTGTTGAAACTCTTTTTACATAAGATGAAGAAAAAAGAACTGAATAAGGAAGAAAGATGTGACTGGGAAATGGCATGGATATGAGCTTGGTCAGGTAAGGAGATGTCTTCTCCCTTTTGCTGACCTAGTTCTATTCATCCCTTCATTCATGATTGTATTTCTCTTGTACCCGCTGATTTCTTGTTTGCTGCTCAGCTTCGCATTTAATAAATTTCTCCTACAATTCATAATTTCTTCAGCTGAAATGGTCTTCAACCAAGTGGGATAATATTCCTGTTCCCTTTGAGGAAGGAAATCAATACAATCTCAAAAAATGACCAACTACCTCACAGAATCTCTTGTCCCATTTGATTGCTGTTAATACTTACTGGAATTTTTTCCTGGTTTCAATCTGCATTTTGTTGGCACCCACATCCAGCAGATGAAATACAGCAATGCATTAATTAGTTCAATCATTGCCCCACTCCACTCTAAGGCATCATTCTACTGACACTCTAGTTATTCTTGGTCAATATGTTAAATCGCTTTCCCCCTCTTTAGCTCTTACTGGTTAGGTTTTGATTCACAAGACCAAAGCTGCATTAGTTCAATCACTTACCTTCATGTGTTTTTCTGAAAACTCAACAAAGAATGTGCTTTGAGAAAGGAAGTAGAAAGCATGAAACTCACCCTTTTATGCTTGTTATCCTGCAGTGGATTACAAAGCAGTGTCTATAGCTATGTCTATCTTGATTCCAAGGAATGTTTAGAAACACTGAGCTTTGTCTGAAAGATCCAGAGAGATCCTGACTTTTGTGTTTATGGATTATAATGAAAGATTTCAAAATACAAGGGAGTGGTAATAAATTATTCCCTGGAGTTTATATGTGCATCAAAAACATTTGGTCTGGAAGATAATGCCTTTAGAGATGATAACACTTTATCTCAAAATTCCTATTTCTGTTGTGCAGTTAAATGTTAAGCCTTGCCTGGAGCCAGGTCTCTTCCAGCTGTCTTGTATCCTCAGAGAATCTAGGAACAAGGAGTTTGTAGAAAGTCTGTATCTAGGAACTGCAAAGGGAATAGAGAAGACCTCCTACATAAAACATTCTTTCCCTCACTTCATTTATTTGGGTCCTGTTTAGAGGAGCATTAAGGGAGGGGAAAGTGGTGCTAAATGACAGAAGAAACTTTGATAATATCTATTCATTCATAGTTGCACTTTTAAGGGTAATTTTGAGAACGTTGAAAAACACCCAAGATCTCCTCCTTGGGAGTTAAGGGATGGGAAGTGAGGGGATAACATTCCACCCCCTGCCTCCAGTGCAGGGGGTGGAATGTTATCCTTGGATAAAGGCAGCCAGAGTTCAAATCTTGACTCAGATACTCAATAGTTTTGTGATCAGGGAAAAATCATTTAATCTCTATGGGCCTTATTACACTCATCCAAAAACTGGGGATAATAATAATACCTTTCTCTCAAGATTTTTATGAAGACCAAATGAGATAATATTTAAGGTGTTTTGCAAAGCTTAAAGTACTGTATAAATGCTGTTTGTAATTATTATCCACAATAGATTGGTTCACCATGTGCTCTTGGTATCAATTGTTTACTATGAATCAATAAAAAAGATATTAGTAGCTTTCTTTTTCTAGCATTTTATAGTAACAAAAACATTTTAATGTATATTATTCCTTCCAATCCTCACAACTGATCAGCAAAATAAGCAGTACATATGCATGTGTGTGTGTGTTTCTGTGCGTGCATGCGTGCGTGCGTGTGCGCGCGTGTGTGTGTGTGTTATGATTCTAGTTTTATGTATCAGGTAAATGAGACTCAGAAGGTTTAAGTGACTCACACAGTTAAAATGTTGTAATCAAGATTCAAAGACAGCACTGATGATTTCACATTCAGTGATGCTTCCCCCATATCAGATTGCCTCTAAAGTAGTCTTAGATTCACCTTCAGATAGAACAGTGCCTTAGATTGCATACAATAGTATATTCCATTTGAACATATATAGTCTAGACACACAATTACTTCCACATGATAGACTCCCAGCATGGAAACTTCCTTCACTGAGGCATATTGGCAATTCATCTGCATCTTGAAGTCTTATAAGATTCATTAGGACACTGAGAAGTTATTTAACCATGATATCACGCAGGCAGTATGTACTGTTAAGGAATGTTAAGGGATTCCCCCAAACTTGTCTTTTTGACTTGCCATGTTTCCAGAAACACTGGACCCAGAGCATGCAGGAGGCCCTAAATATGTCAAAAATGAAACCCTACAACCTCCACCTGACATCAAATAATGTATTGTTTGCACCCCAAACTGGACTCCCTCCATATCCTTGGGAGTCAAGACAGGTAGCAGACGGTCTGCATTAGGTTTGTACAGCTGGGCCCCTTGTAGATATGGAGATATCTTCATGGTCTAGTAGTTCTCCAGGGAAAAGAATATATACACATTAAAATGAATTCAATACGTTGTCTTGATGGAGTAACTTTATAAAAGAGGCTGGCAGTTGGTTGAACAGGCATCACAATTGGAAAAAGAGATGTTGGTTAAAATCAATTCCCCTTTTTTCACCTGTTACCTCTATGGTCTTGTATGAATCACCTTTCTAGGTTCCAGTTTTCTCCCCTATGAAATAAAGCCAAAAAAACTACATAATCTCTATATTATGTCTATCTCCAATGCTGGATGAATATATTTGTAATTCTCTATCAACAATAAATTTAGCTTAATCTAAAACATAGAAGTTTACATGTTACAACATTCATTTTTTTCTGTGTTTAGGTATCATTTTTTTTAGAACAACATCATGTCTCACAAAATGAGAATTGATGATGTCAGGATTTGATGGGGGGAAAAATGACTCTATTTTCTTGGGACCCTAATTGATCTATTGAACTTATAAGCATCCTAATTCTTTTAGTCTTATTTTGGAAAACTGTCAAATTCTCTTCACAATAGCTGGGATCCATGCCAGGAAGTAACAAAAAGGAAAAAAAAAAGTCTTTAAATATGAGAACATAAAAAAGATGGTCTATCATGATACTTAAGATTAAGTTGTTCAAAGACATTACAGCCAATAAAATCCCAAAGTACTTAATAATAAAGGGGTTTTCCTCAAAATTGTCTCTATTAGTTTTATAGGAAAGATGCTATAAACTAACAGCTAAATTTCCTAAAATTGGCTGATTTAGAAGGGAATTAAAGGTCATTGCATCCAATTGTCACTTTCTACAGATGAAGAAATAAGGACTCAAATGTGATTTGTTCATGGTTATCAAGAGAGAAAGTGTCTTAGTGTCATTTGAAATAAAGTCATTCTGGTTCCACAAGTCTCTATTGACAGCCCACGATGCTTATCAATTTTTTAGAAAATTTTACATCTACTTGTCTTTTACACTGGCACATAAATTGAATTATAAGGCACACACACAAAAAAGAAAAAGAAAAAGAAAAGCAGGGCAGGAAAATGGAGTGAGTTCAAAGTAAATGCTTCCTTTAGATAAAAAAAAATAGACAATGAGAAAATCCTGGAACATAAACGCCATTCCAAAAGTGGTGGCAAGCTAGAAGAATTTTATTTTTTATTGGGTGTCTGATGCTACATGCGTTGCAATACAAGTAAAGTTATTGTTTTCTAATTTAGGGATATTTCCGTGAAGAAACAACCATTACTAACAGAGATCTGTCTGGGAACCTGAGATATTAAATGGTTTAACAAAGATCACCAAACCAATATGGGTGACAGATGGGACATTAAAATAGGCCTATTAGATGCTAAGGCCTTCTTCCTTCTTCCTACTCCTCCTTCTTCTTCTTCATCATCATCATCATCTTATTCTCTCTATCCATCTCTTTTCTCCTTGTTCTTTTCTTCCCTTCATATCCTTCATCATCGAGTAATATTAATAATAGTAGCTGTAGCAGAAATAATATTTAGTGTCATGATCTTGATAATAGCATTTCTAGGGCTGGCAAAATAGAGATTTAAGGAAAAATTGTTTTTGCTCCCTCCCCCACTTCTTTTATCTCTACAATTAGGCACCATTGCTGCCTAGTTATTAAGTCATAGTAGATAGAGTGCTACACTTGGTATCAGGCATACATGAGTGTAAACCCCGCCTTTGAAACTACCTAGCATTCTGACACATGAGAAGGTGTTAGAATTCATTTGGGTTCAGTTTCTTCTATTGTAAAAAAGAGAATAATAACAATAACAACATCTACTTCATATGGTTACTATGAGGATCAAATCAGATAACATGAAAAGATTTTTTGTAAAACTTAAAGTAAGTTTATTTTATATTTAAATATTTTTATTTACTAATATTATATAAAGATTTTTTTGGCAAAATTGAAAGTGATATATAGATACATATAGTTTAAGTTTTACAAATATATGTATATGTGTGTATATCATATATTATACACACATACATACATATACTTATATATGTGTATGTGCACATATATACATATATGCACAATACATATATAGGCACATGCATGTACAATGAATGTACATGCACACATGCACATAAAACCTGCATATCAGTGTATGTATATGTACATCTACATATATACACATGCACGCATATATGTATACATGTGTGCATGTACACATACATGTCTGTGTATAAGCATATATACACATATGCATATACAATTACACATACACATATGTATACCTATATGTATAGGTATGCATATACCTATACATATACGTATACATGTACGTATACGTATACATATGCGTATACATATACACATAGGAACCCAATCAAGGTTACTGCCATCTAAAAAGCAATGTAGATGAAGGTGTCACTTTCACTAGAGTTAACTAAAATCCTAACTCCAAAGCCAAAAGAAAGAGATAAATCATTAGAGATTTTAAATCTGATCATATGAAGTCAGTGCAATTACTTACCAGTAAGCTACTCAACTGATTCAAACATCCTACCATAGAATCCATTTTATAATGATCCCAATAATTCCTCAAAAGTATCACATTAAAAGGTTTAGTGAATAGTGCTACCACTATTATCTTTCTATAGAGATAGATTTAAACTTATTTTTGTTCTTTGTCTTTAACTAGTCTGAAACCCAGTGAGAGAGTAACTCGTGACCACAACTGTATTTAGAAATTAACCAGAAAGCTAATTAATTCCGATATCAATGATCTCATGCAGTTTTGACACTTTGGAGAAACAGATTCATTTTTTTTCATCTCAGGCAAATTTTGTCCCTGTCTACTAATGAATCTCTACAGGAAGTCTAATTGTTGTTCACTGTTCAAAGGTCACTCCAACTGCTGTTATTCTCCTTTCCTAACTACGTTACAATTATTTACATTTTTCTCTACATTCAGCACGTATGTACATATTGTCTCCCCTTATATAATAAAAGTTCTGGTGAATAAGGATTATTTTATTCTTCCTATCTATCCCTGAGCTGAGAAAAATTCGAGTGACAAAGTAGGTGCCCAATAAATGGTTATTAATTGATTAATTATTTGATGTCACATTTAGAGTACCAACAAATAAATTGATGTTTAAGAGAATTTAAATATTGTATGAATCTTAGCAACCTATTTTCTTCTACTCTATTGTCAGGACAGAAGGAGGCCACAAAAGACAAGGTCATTTTCTATTTTTTTTTTCTTTCTGGCATATGTCACCTTGACAAAATAATCCATCATTCAGTCACCACCCTAGTGGAAATGAGACTCCATTCTGCTGGGTTGATCCTCAGAAAATAAAACATATTCTTTCTTAGGTATATTAGGCTTTTGGAGAATTCATGCAAAGATCAAATTTTATTATGCATCAGCAAAATGAAACAGTAAATAGAGCACCAGACTCTTAGTCAGGATGCCCAGAATTCAAATCAGGCCTCAAACACTTACTGGCTGTGTGACCCTAGAGAAGTCACATAACCCTGTTTGCCTTAGTTTCATCATCTGTAAAATGAGCTGCAGAAGGAAATGACAAGAAACTGCAATATCTTTGCCAAGAAGACTCCACATGGGGTCCTGAAGAGTTGGAACACAACTGAAAAAACTGAATTACAACAAAGCACTGGGTTCTGTTCATAATACGAAGATGAAGAAGACACACAGTTCATGGCCTCAAAGAGAATATAACTTAACTAGCCTTTTTAATACGATACTCACCTTTGTAAAGGCAAAGGTACATTAAAAATGAGTGCTTCCTTTGATATTTTGATATTTTATTCTAGTAGAATGTAAGATTTTTGAGGTCAGAGTCTGGTTCCCCCACTCCCATGTTGTCCTTGTACTCTCAGCACCTAACATAATGCCTGGCTCCTACTAGGTATATAGTGATTCTTGTTGAATTGAATTAACATTATTTCAATTTTATTTTATTTTATTTACAATTTTGAAACAAAGCCAGGCACCTTCCTCATCCCAACCCACCCAAGCACAAGATATATTTAATCAAAACACTGTGACTATGTGTAGATTGGAAAAGTCAAGAAAAGAAAGAAAAAGAATAACAGAATATTTTTTAAAACTTTGCTTTCTTATTTCTAAAATAAAGATTACACTAAATGGCCACTGAGGTTTCTTTCAGTGCTATGATCCTATGATCTAATCCACACTCCTCAATTTATAGATAAGGAAACTATGGCAGAGAAAGTATAAGTGATTTCCTCAGGGTCACACAGGTAGAAAGTTAAATAACATAGATGCAGAATCTTATCATCTAACTTTAAATCCAGGAGACCTCTTACTGTAAAATAGAGCATCTTGGGAAAGGCTTTTACTCCAATTCCTCCCAGCACTGTCTAACTGAGCCAAATTTGACAGTCTAAGAGAATAGCAGTTTCTGATTGTTCCTATTGTATCCCTGTCCTTTTTCAGGAATCTGTCAATGTGTACTTTAAATTTATATCTGGTGTCACTGCTTCCCTTACTGCCCCTACATCCCTACTATACTACTATTATCCAATGTTACTTGTCTTTCAAGACACATAATAATTCATACTTCTTCTATAATGTCTCCCCTGGGAATTCTAGCACATAATGTCTCCATTTCTTGGACACTCTCAACTTTGCTATCTGCAATTAGATACTTTCTTATGTCATTGTGTATAAGTCCAATTTTTCAAGAAGAGGCGATGGCATTGATGGAGAATGCCACATCTGATGCTTTATTTGTACTTCCCACCATTACTAACATGGTGCCAGTCATGGAATAGGTACTTAAAAATTATTTATATTGTCTTGAATTCTAACAGAATATACAAATAATGACTTCGCTGAAGTCTATAGTAACATTTGACTGATATTTTTGGTCATCTTTTCATCAGATAATAAGATTTCATTGGTGTGAGGAATATAGGATAGCATGGCAAGCTCCTTCAGTGATGCAGGATGGAAGTTATGATATCTAGTTTCTGCAGTGACTCTGAGCACTGAGAGTTTAAGTGATTTCTTTCCACAGTCACATATACTTTGTTTATTTCAGACACAGGACTCCATCCCAAGCTCTGCCTTATTATTTCAAAGTTAATCCTCTATCTACTACACCACACTGTCATTTGTGTAGGCATAAAGACTTGCAAAGCTATTTACGCATATTATCTCAGTTCATTCCTAAAACAATCTTGTGAGATAATGCCAAAGATATTATTACCTCTATTTTTCGATGTAAGAAAATGGGGCTTGGAAAATATAAAGAACTTGTTCACAGTTTAATAGCCAGCAAGTATTAGAAATGATATTTGATCCTGGTCTTCCTGGGTTGCTAACAATAAGGCAGTAAAGGTGACAGAATTTCAGCTGAGTTATTTAAAATGCTAAGAGATGAGGCCATTAAAGTGCTCAATGTGCCAGCAAATTGGGAAAATTCAACAGGGACCGCTGAATCGGAAGAGATCAAATTATTGAACAATTGCATTAATTTCATAAGCCAGCAAGGTTATGCTTAAGATTATGCAAACTAGGCTTCAGAAGTATGTCAACTGAGAATTACCAGGTGTGCAGGCTGGTTTTCAAAGAGACAGAGGAACTAGAGACCAAATTGCCAACATTCATCGAATTATAGAGAAAGCAAGGGAATTGCAGGAAAAAAAAAATCTGCTTCTGCTTCAATGCCTACACTAAAGCAATTGCCTGTGTGGATCACAACAAAATGTGGCAAATCCTCAAAGAAATGGGAGTACTAGATCATCTTCCTTGTCTCCTGAGGAATCTGTATGCAGATCAAGAAGAAACAGTTCAAGCCAAATTTTTGAACAACCGATTAGTTTAATATTGGAAAAGGAGTATAAGTCTACCTATCTATCTATGTATCTATGTATCTATGTATCTATCTATCTATCTATCATCACTTTATTGAACTTATATGCAAAGTACATCATGCAAAAAACCAGGCTGGATGAATCAAAAGCCAGAATTAAGGTTCCTGGGAGAAATATCAATCTCTGATATGCAGATAATACCACTCAGGGCAGGAAGTAAAGGAGAATTAAGAACCATCTTGAAGAATATAAAAGCTGACTTGAAGCTTAACATAAAAAAATGAAAACTTTGACAACTAGATCCATTACCTCCTGGCAAATAGAGGGAGAAGAAATGGAAACAGTGTCAGATTTTATGTTCTTAGGCTCAAAGATCACTGCAGATTACTGTAGTCATGAAAATAAAAGGTGTTTGCTTCTTCAAAAGAAAGGTATGACAGATGAGGACACTGTATTAAAAAGCAGAGACGTCACCTTGCTTATAAAGGTCTGTATAGTCAAAGATATGGTTTTTCCAGTAGCAATGTACGGCTATGAGAGTTGGACTGTATGAAAAAAAAAAACAGAGCACCATAGAATCAATGCTTTTAAGTTATGGTGCAGGAGAAAACTTTTGAGAGTTTCTTGGACAGCAAGGAGATCAAATCGCTGAATACTTAAAGAAATTAATTCAGATTACTCACTGGAAGGTCAAATACTAAACCATAAACCTAAATACCTTGACCACATGAGGAGAAGACAGGACTCATTAGAAAGGCCTCTGATAATGGGAAAGATTGAAGTCTAAAAGAAAAGGGGATGAAAGAAGATGAGATCAATAAATGGTGTCAGGGAAGCAATGAATATGAGGATGGACAGACTTTGGCAGATACTGGAGGCTAGAAGGGCCTAGTGTTCAATGGTCCATGGGGTCCCAAAGAGTTTGACAAGAGTGAATGACTGAGCAAAAATTTACTCAATCCAAGAACAGCACAAAATTTCGATTATACTTTAAGACAGGACATTAAAACATGCATATATATGTATGTATAAATACAAGCACTGGAAAATTAGACCAATAAAAATAATTGCTTTCTATTGGGGACCATATGAAGACAGGCTGAATAATTCGTCCTCATAATTAGGCAAATCAGGGGTCTTCTCTTCAAATAAATTCAAGATCTTCTATGTATTAGATAGGTGACTTTGAACTCTATTTAAATTCTCTAGGTCTCACTGTTTTTATTAGTGAATTGGGTAGGCTGGATTAGATTACCTAAATTCTGAATCAATATCAATGAACAATAAAAAAGAGAAAAAAATAAAGGAAGCTAATCAGGGAGGGAGGGAAGAAGGTTGGAAAGAAGAAAGCAAGGAAAGAAAAAAGAAAGGAAGGAAGGAAGGAAAGAAGGAAGGAAGGAAGGAAGGAAGGAAGGAAGGAAGGAAGGAAGGAAGGAAGGAAGGAAGGAAGGAAGGAAGGAAACATTTATTAAGCACCTACTATGTGCCAAGTACTGTTCTAGTGCTGGAAATAGGACATATTTGCCTTTATAACACTTAAAATAGAAATAGAGGACAAATTTAGGGGAGAAGTAGTTAGAATAATTTCATCTAGGAATAGAGTGGGTTCATTGGATCTTAGATTGATAGACTCTTTTAAGAAATAACAGAAAATGTGAATGTGATCATTGTTCTAGAACTAGAAAGAGTGTATATGAGTGTGTGGGAGGGAGTTGCTAGCCCTTGCTAAGAACTACTTGACTCTATTAGTTTATTGAAAATGTGAAGAGGATTGGGGCAAGAATTTTAGTTTTAAAATGGTGGTGCTGCAGGATACATGCCTGAACTTTGAAAACAGTGGCCCCTCTGGGGACCCAAACTCAAAGTTGAAGACAAATTTATAGGAATATTTGGGAGAGTGGGAAGTTTCACTGATGAAGATTGGTCTGAGAGAAGAATTAAAAAAATGCACAGCCTTCCCTTCATTGCAGCAATGGGGCACTATGGCTGTAAGGTATTGGGTATATTGTCAGATGTGGTGAAATTTTGTTGAACTATTTTTTCAGACTTTTCTGAATCTGTTTTAAAAATGGAGCTATCTGAATATAGGAAGGGAAAACAATATATTTGAAATTAATGTGGAGGAAAAACAAAAGTCATGTATAAAAGTTGTATGATTTTTTAAAAGTGAGTCATTTCCAGGTCATACTTGCCTATTGTGCTGCACTGCCCTGCACTCTAGCCCATTTGCAGGTTGTAACCTTTTCATAAGGCATTATGAATTGGGGTTGAAGAGAAAAGCTCTTCTATTCTAGCCAGATCCACTTGTCTGTTCAGAGTTATGAGAGCAATAATCTCTGACTTTCCTAGTCATACATCCCTTTGGCACTGAGTAATTATACAGATGTATGTTCTCCTACCAAGAAGGGAAAATTAGACTTCTGGCATTAAATTCTGTTGGACTTATTCAGATTCTTCCAACATAATGGGTGAAGTGTTCATTAAATTGGAAATAACTTTGTATGAATTCCATATAAACTGTTTTGTGCATTCAAGCCAAATTTCCAAGATAATATCATTAGTATCCAGGAAGAATCAAGTCCTTTCCTTTCAAAAGGACCTATCATGATCTGGAAATGGCTGGCACTAAGAAATCCTCACTGATTCCTTTCAATTTTGTGATGAATTCACCTTGGTTTTTGACTTCAATAAATATTAATTTTTAAATACACAAATCTGGTTTTGCCACTGGGCCAAGTCTAAAGACACTCTTTAGGAATTAAGGATATAGGAGGGAAAAATATTTCATTACCAATTTATTTTCAGTTCTCAGGCCAGTCAAAACACAAGCCCAGTAGATTCACTCCCAACTGGCATCTCCAGACAACTCTATAATCTGCTTACTAATTGCATACCATTTCCAGTAGGAAAGAAAGCAGCTATTTACTGGTCTCTTGAACTTAAAACATTAAAAAGGAGCTCACTGCTATATTTATCATTACATCCTTTACAGGAAATGCAGAGCCATTTAAGATAGACAATGGATGGATAGGTTCATAAAAGACACTGCAAATTTAATCAGCAAGGCTGGAGTTGGCTAATTCCTGTTTACTATTCATGCAAATATGACTGAGGGAGCTTCTCTCATTTCATCTCCTAAGAGGGATTTCAAGAAAATGAATGAGGAAAAACACTGTGACCTTCCCCTTTTCTCAGGAAACTAGACTTCTGCCCTGAATTAACTTTCCAGGACCTTTTAATGTTGTCTTCCCATCTGCCGTAGCTCCACTTTATGTCTTTATGAATGAGCTGATTTCCTTTATAGTTGACTAGTGTAGTTGTGGAGAGGGATGGAAAATTACAACAGAGATAAAACCAATTATACCTAGATTACACACACATACACATACACACACACACACTAATATATGTATATGTATATGCCTGTGTGTATTGCCTTTTTTTTTTTTGCTAAAAGGGATAAAAAAATTCTGTCTGGCACACAATACACATATCACCTCCATATATAATATCCTTCAGCCATGCTGAGGTTGTCCTTCAGGGCTCACATTACTCCCTGATTATTTGTCACCTTTGCAACTCATGAAGTTAATTGAATTTCCAAAGATTCCTGATGTATGGCTTCAGAGTAGTTAAGCAAAGGGAGACTCCAGCTGCATGTGAGTAAATACACAATTCCTAACAATTCACCCCCTATCTATATTTTAGCATGCAGCATTTTATTTCCTGTTTGATCTTTCATCTTTGCAAGGAAGCTGACAGTTTTACTAGAGGCTCTCTGAGATGCTTGAAGCCCTATTCCTTTCTCTGCCTCTTTTATATCTCTCACCAATGGTCTTGTTTGTTGTATGTCCTGAAATTCCTAACAGACTACAGATCAACGATTTTCATCAAATTTGTTCTCCTATTCTAGAAAATATCGGATTCATCTTTCCAACAGAAAACACTCAATTTGAAGCATCCTTTGTTTCACTTTCTTTATTTGTTTGCTTAATAAATGAAACTGTATTCATTATGGATTAAGGGTGAGAAAATTAAATAAATCATATGCAGCTTGTATCACACATGGGAATGGAATCCAAAGTGAAATGTTTTGCTCTTTCTTGTCTAATTTGCTGATTGACTTTAAAACCATAAAAAGCTAGCCATCAAGATGACTTGTTCCATAATAAAAAAAAAATAATTCATTTGTTTAGGACAGAGAGGGTGAAAGGTTATGGTGCAACTAGAATGCCCTGGTGAACGTTAATATGAATTGCAATTCTGCATCCCAGTACAGGACCCTGAAAATGCACTCCTTCCTGATTATACAAAACAGGCAATGGTATAATTAACATAATTACTAGCTCTGTAAACTAATTGCTTCTATTTTGTTTATATAGCACTTTTATTGACTGGGCTGCTTTAGGAAAACAGGACTTCTGTTAATTGATTAAAAAAAATCATGACAATCCCTGTTGTGGGTGAAGAGGGAGTCAGTCAGCAGGTGGCCAAATATTAAGCATTTTGTGTGAAGGAATTCCCAAAGTTTCAGTCCTTCTGATTTGTTCTTGCTTTAATCATCTAGAAAGGGAAATGTGATAATGAGTGTATTAGAGCTGGATAAAGAGGTCGGTCACCCAAGATCACAAAGTTGTTAAGTCACACAGCTAGGATTTGAACTCAAATCTTCTTTCTCTAAATCCAGTTTTTGTTTTGTTGTGTTTTTTTGAATGAAACTATCTTGCCTTATCTATGTTTGAATCATAGCTAAGTGGCAGAATTTAGATAAAGAGGCTATTCTATATATCCAGGAATAGTGTTTTCAGGAGGCTGAGAGGGTTTTGAAGTTACACTTTTCCTTTAAAAAATGATGACGTCAGCCCTTGGTGGTTTGTTCAGTAAGAATCATTTGATAAAATAAAGAAAAGTGATCTTCCTGGCCCCTATTGCCTGAAGGTGAATTATGTTATGTTTCACCCTTCCTCCAGGCTTCTCCAGTAACCTTAAGGAGAGGTTGAGGGTAGTCAGGCTATCTGCCATTGGTTTGTGCCCTTACTAATGGTGTTCCCTTAATTGAAGGTGTTCTTTGCACTCCATTTTATTCAATCATTTTATATACAGATTAACTTTTGTAAAGGAATATTTATTTCAAAGGTATAGTAAGAAGGGAAGGGAGGCAAAGGAGTATTTATTAAGTGTGTACAATCTGCCGGGCACTGTATGAAGTGCTTTACAAATGTTATCTTATTTGATCCTCACTGAAACCCTGGGAGGTAGGTGCTATTATGAAACACTTTTTATAATTAAGGTAACTGAGGCAAACAGAGATTGAATGACTTGCCTAGATTCACAAAGAATATTTTCTTCCATTAGCAAATCCTAAATATTTCCTACATCAATGATTCCATTTAAGTCACCTAGGCAATAGCAAATTAAAGGCCTAGTTACAACAAGAAATTTCCCAAACTCACCAATGTAGCCTTCACCCAAGTCAAACCCAGTGTCCTAGAATCTCTTCGCAGTCCCTCATCACTAACTAAAAATATACTTCATTTTACTTTTCAAGGTACAATATGTGGTCCTTGTCCTGGAAAAAAAAATTCTAGTAACTTTTTGTTGTTGTTCTGCGACCATATAGTCCAATGGGCAGTATGACGGCACAATGCATAAAGCAGTTGTCCTAGAGTTAGGAAGAGATGAGTTTAAATCCAGCCTCAGACATTTACTAGCTGTGTGACGCTGGGAAAGGCACTCAACTCTCTGTGTCTCCTTTTCTTACCTGTAAAATGAGCTGGAGAAGGAAATGGCAAACCCTTCCAGTAGCTTTGCCAAGTAAACCCTTGCTGGGGTCAAGAAGAGTCAGACATGACTGAAACAACTCAAGAAGAGCCACAGATATAGTTCAGTGCAATAGAAGATTATGGGATCAAATTTGTAGATCTGGAACAAACATGATTTGGCTTAGTTCCCAGATTAAAGAGCCCAGTTTCCTCATTGTATAGAAGATAAATCTTAGGTCAAGTGATATGGAGGGATTTGGCCAAGGTCACACAGGCACCAAATGGTAGAGCTAGGATACAAACTCAGGACCTGAGAGGTCAAGTTCAAATTTCTTTTAGCATTATTACATAAAACAACTTCCATCCAAAGAAAGATGTTTGAAAGCAATAAAGATCAATCTCTAGTCAACAAGCCATAGCACTCATAAAATAGTAGTCACTTAAGTCTTTGAAAAACAGACATTAAAAACAAAAGTGAGAAATAGATTGTGTTCATAATTAATCTCTGAGGTTTTTGGCAGCCATGGACAATCATGATATTTTTCTGAGAAGAGAAACTACTGAGAGAGAAACTTCCTGTTAAAGGAACCTGTTTAGTCAGAACCTTGAATTGATAGAAACTGACTACCCACAGAGCTTTTAAACAATGAGTGATAATCCTCTTAATAAGAGGTTTCTCTTCTTACTGCCAACAGAAATGACACACAAATCACCCTGTTTGGGCTTGGTAAGCCATTTTATAGTCAGCATTTCAAAGCCATACAATGTTTGCCCAACTCCCACAATATTTCACTTGTCTCAGAAGAATTCTTTGTGGATCAATGGTAAATCAATGATAAATGGGATCAATGTAAGGCCTTTCCTTCCCTATGGAAGAATAATAGCATAGAAGTGTAAATGATTGCTATTCTACCTCAGTCCCTCTTGCTAGTTGATTAAGTGGTTGAGGGTTATTTAACCATTTGAATACAGTAGGAAATATTTACCATTATGTGAATGCAGAAATTAATGTATGACTATTAGTTATACCTCAGGGAAGAGAAATTTTGAAAATTAGGACTTTACTTACTCTTTCCTTTAGCAATGTTAGCCTTTGAACTAACCTATTTAGTACGAATAATTATTTGATATGAGAAACTATGAAATGGCCAACTTTCTTCCTCTGACATCTACCAGCTTCATATCACATAAATGCCTTTCCAATGTTATGATAGAAATCAAGGTAAACCTAGAAACAAGGTTCTGAGCATAATCAACTTATGTTAGTCTAACAGTAACTAATAAAATGGGTCAATGGCTTCTTTAAGTGACCAAAGACCTTGAGTGACCGCTATGTTACAGCAATTTGACTAGCAGCTATTGTGGGGGTGAAAGACCAACATAAGCCTGACAACAAGAATACTACCAGCACAAGTTCTTTTGACCTGCTTTACTAAGGAAAGTAACGTTAAGGAGTTAAGAATCTTACTTAAATCCAACGTACAAATATCATTCACTTAGTTCAGGGGAAAAAGCCACCAACCTGGACTTCAGAGCAAATACAAACAAGTTACAAACATACACGACATAAATAGACCAGATCACAATTCATAGTTACCAAAAAACCATCAACATCTGGGTTCATGAGCCAGGGAGCTCTTAACAAGGCTGGCTCGGAGTCACATGCCACTCATCCTATGCCTCAGAGCCCCGAGCAAACAACTCTGCTCTCTGTTTTTATACAGTCTTTAGATGTCATCAAATGTCATCTAAGTGACCTGAACTTAGGTGCCTACTATTGGCTTTGGTCTTAGCAACTCCCCTTGGGACCCAGGGGGCTTCTCACTTCTCTCAAACTATCAAACTAGTTTGCTCAACAGCCTGGGACTTTGTACCTATTAAGACTCAAAGACAATTAATTTAGCATTCTAAAGCAGTAAGAAAGTCCCACCTTAATTACCAACACAGGCTGACAGCATCTTTTATAACAATAAGATTGAGCAAAATATCAAGCAATATAGGTGTCTTTTTCTAATTGGCTATTAGAGACATGGTCAGAATTGATATTACATCATTTGGACCTCTGCTTCTGAAAATCCTTAATGTAGCCGAGACATGTGGTTCCAGCAAGAAGACAAAGGTTCCCTGGCAATGGGAGTAGTCTGCAGGTGATGAAGATTGCTATAATAGTTTACATTGATGAGTTAGGACCTTTAGGGTTGCTAAGTTTCTCTGAAAAGCTGGTGATGGGTAGAGTAAACAAAGGTGGGAGAAATTACAAGACAAAATCTTCACTCTAGGCAAGTTTTTCTGGAATGTGAGTAGTGGGTGAAATTTGCAAAGGAAAAGAACTAGGAAAAGGTATATTAAATCTAGCTCTATTAAATCTTAGCAAATTACAATTAAATCAATTTTACGACTTCCCCCTCTGGTTCTAGGGATGCCATACTGTTCATGAATCATGTAGCCCAATTAAAGTTACAAATCAAAGTATAATAAAAATGGTGTATATCACATCATAATGTTTAGTTGTTTGCCCTTCATTCTCAAAGAGTTTTGGGGTTTGCCCCCAAAATTAGGGGTTTGCCCTTCATTCTCAAAGAGAACCATGACACTAGGAAGGTGATTCCATGACTTGCAAGTGAATCAGATTTAAGTGAGAGAGAATTGCACATAGTCACCAACCTCACTTTCTTCTCTGGAGCCATCTGGGTCCACTGGCAAGATATAGATCAGGATGACCTGAGATGGCTCCTTAATGTATAGTAAAGCTTAATCAGTGATTATAGAAAGACAAAGAAGTAGTAAAAAGGAGGCTAGCATTTCTGCTTGTTCTAATGCTGCAACTATAATATTATGGGAATAGATTTTGTCTCAGATAATCTACATTACTAGCACTAACTTGAAATGGGTTGGCCCCCAAACCATCAGGTTTAATCTGATAATACTTCATCCTTTGGTCTTGGAGACCACCCATGAACAACACATTGACAAATCTTCATCAGAGGCAGTCTGCTTCAGTAAGTGGTCCTTGCAGAGGTGGTGTATGAGGAAAGAATGAGAGGGAAGGGTGGCATTTAGTCTCTTTCTTAGTAACCGATTCCCAGTGTCCACTTCATCAGTATAGCATATCTTAGGGTTCAGATACCTGGCTTCTATAAATATCATCTGGCTTCTATAAATATCTCCCCTTCAGTCTTCTTGAACGGGCCTCATCACACAGCATTTCCAAAGGGAGGGATTTCTCCTAGAAGATGTGCTTCTGTGGTTTGGGTTACTTGTGGACATTCTTCGATGACTCTACTAAAACCTGACATCTAAAGACTCAATATAATTTAGTACAGCCCATAAATTTTTGTTTTCCAATAACTACTTCATGTGTTGAAAACCAACTCAAGCTTTTCTAATCCTATTAATAACAGAGTTATAAGGATATCCAATTAGGAATCCAGACTTCACTTGAATTTTCAGAGAATTTAAATTTTACATAACCCTTGCTGTTGCTATCTTTATCTAAATTCCGTATGTGGTAGAGGCATTACCAACAACAGGCCAAAGGAAGAATCTTGAAAAGAATCTATAAGGATCTCATTTGTAAAATGAGCTCATCTGGTGAAAGTAGCTATGTAAGTTAAACTTAAAAGTGCTTTTCTAAATTGGCATTGTCTCAATTACCATTTAACTTTTAAAGACTGGAGTTCATTTATTTTATTCTTTACTTCATATTTAAGCCTCATAAATTGATCAAAGTATACTTTGAATTAAAAAAAAAATATATTTTCTCAATCTTTAAACACGTTGCCCTGATGTCAAATATTGGGTGGGAACACAAAAATTAAGCTCACCAGGACTAATCTATATCTAATATCCAACAAGGTTACTTCTGTCTTAAAGGCTATATTTGTTTCTCAAATCTTTCTTTATGTGATACCTATTCCTCTAATATCCCCACCTATTTTTTACCTCATAGTAATGCTGGGTTGTAACTTTTAACTCCAATTCCTTCCTCATGCAACCATGGGAAACACTTCCTAATTTGTGGTTGAGACCAGTTAACAAAGCTATGTTAGTTATTTGAGCATCACATGGGTTACTCAAATTTCTCAGGGGTTCAAGGACATTATGGAATTTCCTGGGTTTTATATTATCAGTTGCCAGCCAAATGCACTAAATACAGATAACACGTCAAGACAGATAACCAAATTGTGATTTCCCACCAAGGTAAAGGATTTAACTTGACTCAGAGGAGTTAGGACTGAACTAGGACTGAGGGGTGAGTCCAGTCTGCTGTGCAATAGTCCATGGAAAAATCCCTCAAAGAAAAGTTTCCCAGAGTACTCTAAGTCCCTCCCCTTAACAGGTTGCCTCCAGACAAGCCTCATTTCCTTAATCCCTTCATAGTTACCAATCTGTTATGATTGAAATTAAAGGAAACTGGTGGCACAGTGGATAGGGTGATAGAATTGGAGTCAGAAAGACCTAATTTCAAATCCAGCCTCAAACATCTACTAGCTATATGCTCCTGGGTGAATAACTTAGCCATATTTGCCTCAGTTTCTTCACCTGTAAAATGAGCTGAAGAAAGAAATGGCAAACCACTCCAGCATCTTAGCCAAGAAAACCTCAAATGAGATCACAAATAGTCAGGCATGAATGAAATGTGCGAGCAACAATAAGAGACAGGGTTCTAAACATAATCCATTTACTAGTTAGGCCAGTAATAACCAATAAATTGAATCAATGGCCTCCTTCGTTGACCAAAGACTTTGAGTGAGAGCTGATAGCATCTTTTATGACAATTAGTAAGATAACAGAGAAAAATTCAAGCAACACAGGTGTCTTCTGATTGGCAATTGATGACAAAGACAGCATTGAGATGGTATCATTTGGATGCCCCACCACCCCTTCTGCAACCCCATTGACTACAGTCATGACACATGATTCCAGTCGCAAGAGAAAGGTTCCCAGGCAATGGGAGTAGTGTTCAGGTGTTGGGAATTGCTATAATAGTTTAAATTGTTGAGATTTTACCTTTAGGTCAACTTTCTCTGGAAGTTTCTCTGGAAAGTGGATAATTGGTGGGGTTACCAAAGTGGAGGTAATTACAAGAAAAAGTTTGTTTTTTTAGGTACGTTCTTCTGGGAGATGGTGAAATTTATAAGGGAAAGGAACCAGGAAGGGGGATATTGAATATAACTTTATTAAGTCTCGGCAAAATAAAATAAAAGTCAAATTTCGATTTCACAACAATCCTAAATCCTGTAATTTCCCTAATAGCTGCATCACCAATTCCCTGAATATCTGCCTATGGGGGACCAGTGTTCTCATGTCCCTGTTACCTTTTCTTCCAATGATAATATCCCAGAGTATCTCCTCTGCCAAACTGAATTTGTTTCAGAAAGGTGCCTTAAAGTAGCATTTTGTGCCATTTGCAATATGTAGCAAAATTGCTAGTCATGATTCAGCATTGCATAAGATCATGGTAGAGTGGAGAAAGTGCTGGATTTGGAGAGAAAATCATGGGTTCAAATATCAGCTCTGTTACTTTCTACCTGTGTGAACTTTGACAAGTAGCTAAACTTCTTAGAGCCTTAGTTTCTTTATCTGTAAAAGGAGAGGAGTTTGGCTATATATCTTGTATGGTCTCTTTCATATTGTTGATTTTCCACATGTAAATTGTCAAACTGACTTTTTTGGAGTGAATATAGATATATGGTGCTCTGAGATTTAATAAACTCATCACAAGTCATCAGCAACAAGAATTACCTGAAAGTACTCATCTTCTGTAAGCAGTTCCTTTTTTCATTCAGACTCCATGCTGAACATCCTCAACAAACATGGTATAGTGGAATGGTTGTTTTTCAGGTAAATATATAATTGGGGAGGAAAGTTTTTTTTTTTTAATTTTAAATAGCATTTTAACTTCCTCAAATTAGACATTAATAAAATTTTAGCATTCATTTTTACAAGATTTTAAATCCCCATTTTTTCTCCCCTCCTCTCTTCTGAAAATAGTAGGCAATTTGATATAGATTACACATGTGATATATTTCCATATTTGTCATAGTTGTGAAAGAAGAAATCAATTAAAATTTAAAAAAATGAAATGTTTTAAAAAATATTTCAGTCTGAATTGAGAGTCCATTTGTTCTTTATCTGGATATAAACGGCATTTTCCTTTGTGAGTCCTTTGTACTTGTCTTAGATCATTGTGTTGCTGAGAAGAGCCTAGTCATTCATAGCTGATCATCCCACAATATTGCTGATACTGTTTACAATGATTTCCTGGTTCTGCTCATTTCACTTTGCATTAGTTTGTACAAGTCTTTCCAGGTTTTCACGAATAGTATTCCATTACATTCATATAACGTAGCTTGTTCAGCCATTCTCCTATTGATGGGCATCCCCTCAATTTCCAATATTTTGCCACCCCGAAAATGGCTGCTATAAATATCTTTTTGTACACCTAGTTCCTTTCCCCTTTTTATGATCTCTTTAGGATGCAGACATAGTAGTGATATTGTTGGATCAAAGAGTTTGATTGCCCTTTGGACAGAGTTCCAAATTGCTCTACAGAATGGTTAGATCAGTTCTCAACTCTACCAACAGTGCATTAGTGTTCTAATTTTCCTACATCCTCTCAAATATTTATCATTTTCCTTTTTTTTTCTTATATTAGCCAGGCTGATTGATGTGAGGTGGTGTTTCAGAGTTGTTCTAATTTGCATTTCTCTAATCAAAACTCATTTATAGCACTTCATGTGCCTATAGATAGATTTGCTTTCTTCATTTGAAAGCTGCCTGTTCATACCCTTTGTCCATTTATCAATTATGGAATGCCTTGTATTCTTCTATGTTTGATTCAGTTCTCTACATATTTGAGAAATGATGCCTTTATCAGAGACACTTGCTGTAAAGATCGTTTCCTAGCTTTTTGCTTTCCTTCTAATCTTGGTTGCATTGGTTTTGTTTGTGTAAAATTTTTTTTAATTTTATATAATAAAAATTGTCTATTTTACATTTTGTAATGCTCTCTATATCTTCTTTGGTCCTAAATTCTTCCCCTTCCCATAGATCTGAAAGGTAGACTATTCCTTGCTCTTCCAATTTTATTGCTTCATTGTGTATGGTACCTTTCAGCAAGATGCTGTTTCTTTCCTTATCTCTTTAATTATTTTTGATTTGACTTTATCTAAGATCAGGATTGCTACCCCTGCTTTTTTTTTTAACTGAAGCTAAAATATAATATATTCTGTTCCAGCCCCTTACCTTTACTCTGTGTGTGTCTCTCTGCTTCAAGTGTGTTTCTTCTAAATGACATATTGCAGGATTCTGGTTTTTGAACCACTCTACTATCTGCTTCCTATTTATGGGAGAGTTCATCTCATTCATATGCACAGTTGTGATTACTACCTGTGTATTTCCCTCCATCTTATTCTTCCTCCTATTTGTCTTTTCTCTCCTCTCACCCTTTTGTACCTCGCTAGTGTTTTGCTTCTGTTTACCAAGTTCCCTGATCTTCCCTCACTTCTGTCAGTCCCCATACACTCCCTTTACTAAACCCCTCCTACTTCCCTGTCAGGTAAGATAAATTTTCTATATTCAGTGGATTATGTATATTATTCTCTCTTTGAGCCAATACTGATGAGAGTAAGATTCAAGCAACGCCCATTGCATCCCCCCCCATCTTCCCCTCCACCGTTGTAGGTCTTTCTCACCTCTTTATGTCAGATAATTTTTCCCTTCCTTCTGCACCCATTGTACTCCTCTTTCTCATCTGTTAATTTTTTTATGTCATTCCTTCAAATTTACCTTGTATCTGTACCCTCTCTTTATTTATATTCCCTCTATCTGTACTATTAGTGACAAAATTTTTAAACATTACAAGTATCATTTTACTGTTTAGAAATATAAAAAAGTTTAGCTCCATTGAATCCCTTATGTTTTCTTTTCCCTTTTTACCTGTTTATGTTTCTCTTAGATCTTGATATCAGAAGTCAGATTTTTTTGGGCTTATTTCTGATCTTCTTATGAAGGCTTGAAATATTTCTATTTCATTGAATGACCATTTTTCCCCTTGAAGTATTATGCTTAAGTTTTCTTGGTAAGTGATTCTTCATTGTAGTCCTAGCTCCTCTGCCCTCCAGAATATCATGTTCCATGACCTTGTATCCTTTTATGTTGCTGCTGCCATTTCCTGTGTAACTCTTATTGTGACTCCCTGATACTTGAAGTGTTTCTTTTTGGTTACTTGTAGCATTTTTTTCATTAACCTGATAGTTCTGAAATTTGACTATAATGTTCATTGGAGTTTTTAATTTTGGGATTGCTTTCCTGAGGTGATTTGTGGATTCTTTCAGTGCCTATTCTGCCCTCTGGTTCCAGAAAATCAGGGCAGTTTTCCTCGATAATTTTTTGAAAGATGCTGTCCAGTTCCTCCTTTTGATTATGGCTTTCAGGTCATTCAATGATTCTGATATTGTCTCTCCTGAATCTATTTTCCAAATCAATTTTTTCCAATGAAGTATTTTACATTTTCTTTCATTTATTTTTCATTCTTTTGAATTAGTTTTATTGATTCTTGATATCTCATAAAGTCATTTGCTTCCACTTGCCCAATTCTAACTTTTAAGTTGTTGTTTTCCTCAATTAGCTTTTATACTTCTTTTCATTTCCCCAATTGTACTCTTTAAGGAGTTGTTTTCTTCAGTGAATTTTTGCATCTGTTCTTCCATTTAGCAAATTCTACTTTTTAAGTAGTTGTCCAAGCTGATGACTCTTTTCCTTATAATTCTCTTGCATCACTTTTACTTCTTTTCCCATTTTTCCTTCTCCCTCTCTTACATGATGTTCAATCTCCTTTTTAAACTCTTCCTGGAGTTCTTTCTGGGCTTCAGACCACTTCCCATTTTTCTTTGGGATTTTGGCCATAGGTGTTTGGACATTGTTGTCCTCTTCCAAATCTGTTTCTTGTTCTTCGTTGTCACCATAATAACTTTCTGTGATCAGATTCTGTGTTGTCGTTGTTGTTGTTTTTGTTTGCTCACCCTTTTTGGGGGGAGGTGGGGAGCTTTTTCCTTTGTGTTTTAATTTTATTTCTGCTCCTGTAGTGGAAGGGGCACTGTCTCATGTCTTGTGCTAGTGGCTGCAGGCCCTAGCCATTTACCTGGTGTTGTAGGGATGTTGTCCTGAGGCCCCCAGGGGATCCTCATGTCTGGAGGGCTTGGGATGGGGATTGGCTGGTACTGCTGGAGGCTGTAGAGACCTGGCAGCTAATCTTGTACTGAGCCAGAGTCCTAGTGGTGGTGTCTAGTATGTGCTGAGACCTGATGGGGTGTTTTTGTGCTCCCACATAGTTACACTGAAGTACATGGCACTCTTCCTCCAGAGGCTTCCTGTTTACCTGGGATTATGCTGAAGCCATAGAGCCACTTCTTGCTGGTGGCAGCATTGACTTTTTTGCCTGGGGCTGTGTTGCAGTATGTAGAGGTCTGGCCCCTGGAAGATGCCTTTTTGCCTGGGGCTACAGTGAGACAAGTGGTGGTTCCAGAAGCTGGAGCCTGCTAGTTTCCTTGGCTATGCTGAGGTACTCGGCTGGGGGGTAGGGGGGGCGTGGGGGTGGGTGGGAAGAGTGTCCTGGTGTTGATGTTTGTCTGCTCCATCACAGTGGGGCTCAGGATCTCCTGCTGGTTTGGTGAGATGGATTTTGCTCCTGTTTGGCTGGATTGCTTAACATCCTGGAATGCACTTCTTTTTCACCTGAGTGAAATGGAACTTTCTTGCCAATCTTCCAAGTTTCTTGGGCTAAATGATTTTTTCACCTATATTTTTGAAGATTCTGCTATTCCAGGATTTGCTTGGGAGCACTATTTTATCGTTGTTTGGAGGTGAGTATGGGAGAGTTACAGTGATTTGCTGTTCACTCTGACATCCTGGCTCCAGGGTTTTGGTGTGAGTGTGTGTGTGTGTGTGTGTGTGCACCTGGGCATGTGTGTAAGAGAGAGAAAAAAGAATAACAGATGGATAGACTATGTACTTCACTACTCTACGTACAATAATAAAGGGCTGAAAGAAATATGCCAACAAACTTGGTGGATCTCTGAGGAAGATTTTTGAGAGGACATGGCTAAGAGATTCCCACAGGATGTGGAGGCATGGATGTGTTACAATTAGCTCCATTGGACAGAGTATCAATATTAATGAGATTAATATCCACCAAAGAAAAATATAACTTTATGTGTGATGTTTGTTTCTTAAAAACAGAAAATTGGGGATTGTTTCGGTCCATTCTGCCACTCTTGTTTTATGACCATATTTAATCATTTAATCTTCTAAGTCATGACTACTGTCTTTTTTCCACTTCACCCATCATTTTCTTTCTTCCTAAAACCATTAAGGATCAAACTAACTGGAATTAGCTTTTAGCTATTTTTCTTTGTTATGTCATCCATGTCATACTCAGGGTCTGAATTCTAATGGATAGCTGTCTACTCTGCTTCTTACATCATAGATACGTTAAATCAATACTTAATTTTTTTTCATTGCATATGGACTTGTTTACTCTTTCTTTCTTTTGTCTGCTAAGTTTGCACTTTAAAGAACCTAATCATCTCTGGATCTAAAGGAATAAAAAAAATTAGTCTCTTTTAATGTACATTTTATTTCATGAAGTAAAGGATCTGCAAAATCCATTTTAAGCCACTTTCCTTTACTTTTTCCTTTTTTTGTAAATATCATTTTATTTTTTTCCAATTACATTTAAGACCATTCATTTCCCATAAGATTTTGTGCTTCAAATTTTTCTCCCTCTCTCCCTCTCTTTCCCCCTTCAAAAGATGGCAAGCAATCTGATATATTTATTCTACTTTTGAGTATGTTATTCCAGCCTTTTATTATTTTATCATACTCACGAAAAGGTCTTATATGATGTGAACTGGTATTCTTTGATGTATCAACTGCTTTTACTGACTAGTAAAACTATCTCTGACACAAAGCTAGGAAATTATGCATCACATTTTTATAGGTAAATTAAAATTAGATTTTATCTGTGCCAAGGCCCTGTGGATTATATTCATCTGTATTTTTGTCTCTGACTTTGTAGCTTTTTGGCAATCATTTTGCTTTCTGAGCAGCCAATGATTTTCATGTTCTCTCACAGAGCTCTGTCTTCAAGATGAATTGTTTTTGTTTGATAGGACATCAATTTTTCTTTCATTTTTTTCTTATCTTTTTTGTTTTTCTTTAAGTTAATATTTTTTATTTTTAGTTTGCAATACTCAATTCTGCATGTTTTGGAGTTCCAGATTTTCTTATCCTCCCTCCCCTTCACCCTGCCCCCCAAGACGACATGGAATCTGATATATCTTCTATGTATACCTTCACATTAAACTTATTTACACAATAATCAAATTGTAAAGAATTATGACCAATGGAATGACTCATGAGAAAGAAGAAACAAAACCAAAAAAAGGAGGAAAAAAAGAAAAAGAATAAAAGAAGAGAGCAAATAGTTTGCCTCAATCTGCATTCAGACTCCATAATTCTTTCTCTGGATGTAGATAGCTCTCTCCATCATGAGTCCTTTGGAGTTGTCTTTGAACCTTGTATTGCTGAGAAGAGCAAAGTTTATCAAAGTTAGTCATCATAAAATCAATATATCTGTGGTTGTGTACAATGTTCTCCTGGTTCTGCTGCATTCACTCAGCATCATATCATGTAGGACTTTCTACGTAATTAGGAAGTCCATATCTTCCCCATTTTTTATAGCACAATAGTATTCCATTATATTCACATACCACAACTTGTTCAGGGATTCCCCAATTGATGGATAGTCTCTTCATTTCTAGTTCTGTGCTACCACAAAAAGAGTTGTTATAAATAATTTTGTACATAGTGGTACCTTTCCCACTTGTGTGATCTCTTTGGGATACAACTCTAGAAGTGGTATTGCTGGGTCAAAGAGTATGCACATTTTTATAGCCCTGTGGGCATAGTTCCAAATTGCTCTCCGGAATGGCTGGACCAGTTCACAACTCCACCAACAATGTAACAGTGTTCCAATTTTCCTATATCTCCTCCAACATTTATGATTTTCCTGTTTTGTCATGTTAGCTAATCTGACAGAAGAGATGTGCTACCTAAGAGTTGTCTTTATTTGCATTCCTCTAATCAATAGTGATTTAGAACATTTTTTCATATACCTATAGATGTCTTTAATTTCTTCCTCTGAAAACTGGCTGTTTGTATCCTTTGAGATACAATTTCTCAATTGGGGAATGACTTGTATTTCTATAAATTAGACTCAGTTCCCTGTATATTTTAGAGATGAGGCCTTTATCAGAGACATTGGTTGTAAAGATTTTCTCCCGAATTTCTGCTTCCCTCCTAATATTTGTTGCATTGGCTTTTTTAATATAAAAACTTTTCAATTTAAAGTATCCATTTTCTAATGCTCTCTATCTCTTGTGTCATGAATTATTTCCTTTCCCATAAATCTGATAGGTAAGCTATTCCTTGCTCTCCCAAATTGCTTATAGTATCAACTTTTATTCCTAAGTCATGAACACATTTTGACTTTATTTTGGTATACAGTGTAAGATATTGGTCTATGCCCAGTTTCTGCCCTACCATTTTCCAATTTTCACAGCAGTTTTTTGAGATAGTGAATTCTTAGCCCAGATACAGGATTCTTTGTGTTTATAAAAGAATAGATTCTCATAGTCATTGACTATTGTGTCTTGTGTACCTAACCTATTCCACTGATTCACCACTCTGTTTCTTGGGCAATATTATGTAGTTTTGATGACTGTTGCTTTATAGTACAGTTTAATTTCTGGTATGGCTAGGCCACCTTCCCTAGCAGTACTTTTCATTAATTCCCTAGATATTCTGGACCTCTTGTTTTTCCAAATGAATATTGTTATTATTTTATCGAGCTCTGTATTTTTTTGGTAGTTTGATCGGTATGGCACTGAATAAGTAAATTAATTTAAGTAAAATTGTTATTTTTTTTATTATATTAGCCCATCATAACCATGAGCAAATGATATATTTTCCATTTATGTAGATCTGACTTTATTTGTGTGAAAAGTGTTTGGTAGTTGTGTTTATATAGGCCCTGGGTTTGTCTTGGCAGGTAGACTCCCAAATATAGTGTCTACAGTAAATTTAAATGGAATTTTTCTTTCTATCCCTTGCTGTTGGGCTTTGTTAGTAACGTACAGGAATCCTGAGGATTTATGTGGATTTATTTTATATCCTGCAAACTTGCTAAAGTTCTTTATTATTTCAAGTAGTTTTTTTACTTGATTCTCTAGGATTCTCTAAGTAAATCATCATATCATCTGCAAAAAGTGATGATTTAGTTACTTCTTTGCCTATTCTAATTACTTCAATTTCTTTTTCTCCTCTTACTGCTGCAGCTAAAGTATCTAGTGCCAAATTGAATAATAGGGGTGATAATGGACGTCCTTGTTTAACCCTACTCTTATTGGGAATGCATCTAGCTCATCCCCATTACATATAATGCTTGCTGATGGTTTTAGGTAGATGATCTTTATAATTTTAGGGAAGGCTCTGTTTATTGCTATACTTTCTAGTGTTTTTAATAGGAATGAATTTTGTATTTTGTCAAAGGCTTTTTCTGCATCTATTGAAATGATCATATAGTTTCTTCTAGTTTTGTTTTTGATATGATCAATTATGGTGATAATGTTCCTAATATTGAACCAGCATTGCATTCCTGGAATAAATCCTACCTGGTTAAAGTGTATTATTTTCATGATAAGTTGCTGCAGTCTTTTTGCTAATATTATATTTAAAGTTTTTGCATCAATATTCATTAGAGAAATTGGTCTATAAATTTCTTTCTCTGTTTTGACTCTTCATAGTTTGGGTATTAGTACCATATTTTTGTCATAAAAAGAATTTGGTAGGGCTCCTTCTTCACCCATTTCCTCAAATAGTCTATAAAGTATAGGAGTTAATTGTTCTTTAAATTTTTGGTAGAATTCAAACATAAAACCATCTGGCCCTGGAGATTTTTCCCTAGGTAGTTCATTGATGGCTTGCTCAATGTTTTTAAGAGTTTGCTGATTTTCTCTTTTTATTTTTTTTTTTAATTTTTAGTTTACGACACTCAGTTCCACGTAATTATGAGTTCCAGATTTTCTTCCCTCCCCCCTCCCCAAGATGGCATGGAATCCAATATATCTTCTATGCATACCTTCACATTGAAGTTATTTACACACTATTCAAGTTGTGAAGAAGAATTATGACCAATGGAATGAATCATGAGAAAGAAGAAACAGAACCAAAAAAACCCTCCAAAAACAAAAACAAAAGAAAGAAAAAAGGGGGGAAAATGGCAAGCATAAAGTGTGCTTCAATCTGCATTCATACTTCATAATTCTTTCTCTGTATGTAGATAGCATTTTCCATCATGAGTCCTTTGGAGTTGTCTTTGCACCTTGCATTGCTGAGAAGAGCAAAGTATATAAGGGTTAGTCTTCACAGGATCCATATACCTCTTTCTTTTTCTGAGATAGGATTATTTAGGTGTTTTATTTCCTCTTTTGTTAAGCTGGGCAATTTATATCTTTGTAAATATCCATGCATTTCCCAAAGGTTGTCAAATTTATAGGCATACAATTTGGGCAAAATAATTCCTAATTATTTTTTTAATTTCCTCTTCAATGGAAGTGAATGCACCCTTTTCATTTTTGATACTGGTAATTTGGTTTTCTTGTTTCTTTTATTTTTAATAAATTGACCAAAGGTTTATCAATTTTATTTTTTCTTGGTAAAACCAGCTCTTAGTTTAATTTATTAATTTAATAGCTTTCTTGATTTTAATTTTATTAATCTCTCCTTTGATTTTCAATATTTCTAATTTGGTATTTAATTGGGGATTTTCAATTTGTTTTTTGTCTAGCTTTTTCAGTTCCATGCCCAATTCATTGATCTCCTTTTTCTCTATTTTATTCATGTAAGCATTTGGAGATATAAAACTTCCCTGAAGAACTGCTTTTGCTGCGTCCCATAAGTTTTGGTATGTTGTCTCATTATAATCATTCTCTTGAATGAAATTATTAGTTGTTTCTCTGATTTGTTCTTTGGCCCACTCATTCTTTAGAATTAGATTATTTAGTTTCCAATTAATCTTTAGTTCATTTTTCCATGGTTCTTTATTACAAATAATTTTTATTGCATCATGATCTGAAAAGGATGCTTTGACTACTGCCTTTCTGCACTGGATTGTGAGGTTTTTATGCCCTAGTACATGGTCAGTTTTTGAGTATGAGCTATAAACCACTGATAAAAAAGTATATTCCTTTTTATCCCCATTCAGTTTTCTCCAGAGGTCTATCATATATGCCTTTTCTAAAATTCTATTGACCTCCTTAACTTCTTTCTTGTTTATTTTAAGGTCAGATTTATCAAGTTCAGAGAGAGGAAGGTTGTGGTCCCCCACTAGTATAGTTTTGCTGTCTATTTCTTCCCATGACTCCCTTAACTTCTCCTCTAAGAATTTGTCTGCTATACCACTTGGTACATATATATTAAATAATGATAATTGCTTCATTGTTTATGGTGCCTTTTAGCAGGATGTAGTGTCCTTCTTTATCTCTTTTAATTAGATCTACCTTTAATTAGATCTACCTACCTAGATTAGGATTTCTACCGCTGCTTTT
This sequence comes from Phalanger gymnotis, assembly GCA_028646595.1. Taxonomy (NCBI): domain Eukaryota; kingdom Metazoa; phylum Chordata; class Mammalia; order Diprotodontia; family Phalangeridae; genus Phalanger; species Phalanger gymnotis. The sequence goes on from CM053624.1 coordinate 346,161,398, forward strand.
TTTTTTTTACTTTAGTTGAAGCACAATATATTCTACTCCAGCCTTTTACCTTTACCCTGTGTATATCCCCCTGTTTCACATGTTTCTTCTAAACAATATATTGTAGGATTATGGTTTTTAATCTTTCTGCTATCTGCTTCTGTTTTGTGGGAGAGTTCATCCCATTCACATTCACAGTTATGATTACTATCTGTGTCTTTTTCTCCAGCCTACTTCCCTCCTGTTTATGCTTTTGTTTCTCCCTTCTCCCTTCCACTCCTCAACACAGTTTTGCTTTTGACAACCACTTTCCTCAGTTTATGATCCCTCTTGAATCCCCTCCCTTATCTTACTTTTTTCACTTTGCTACTTCTTCCCTCCCTTATGATCAACCCCCTCCCTTTTCTTTCCCCTTTCCCCTCCTACTGCCTGTAGGACTAGTTGGATTTCTATACTTATCAGAGTATATTATTCCCTTCTTGAACCAAATCCCATGAGAGTAGAGCTCAAATGCTCTTCTTCTCCTTCCCTTCTTTCCCTCTACCATAATATGTATTTTGCCTCTTCATGTGATATAATTTACCCTTTTCTACTGCCTCCTTACCTCTTCTCCCAGAACCATCCCTTTATATCTCTTAATTTTTATCATATTTTTTATATTTTTATTTTTATATCAGTTAATTATATTTTTATCATTATGTCAGTTAATTTATATTGATGACCACAGTTTATGTAAATCTCTTTCAATTGTCATAATAACTGTACTATTCTCAAGATTGACATATGTATAGAACATATATAAAACAAAATAATCCTATATAGGGATGTAACTAATTTGCCTTATCGATTAACTAGGGTATTTTCTCCCATTTACCTTTTTATGTCTCTCTTGAGTTTTGTATTTGAAGATCAAATTTTCCTTTGAGCTCTGGCCTTTTCATCAGGAAGGTCTGGAATTCCCTTATTTCATTGAATGTCCATCTCCTTACCTGGAAAATTATGCTCAATTTTGCTAGGTAGTTGATCCTGGGTTGTAGTCTAAGCTCCTTTGCCTTTCAGAATACTATATTCCAATTTCTCCTGTCATTTAATGTAGAAGCACAAAGATCCTGTGTGATCCTAACTGTAGTTCTGTGATATTTGAATTGTTACTTTCTAGCTGCTTCAAGTATTTTCTCCTTGACCTGGTAGTTCTGGAATTTGGTGTAATATTTCTTGGAGTTTTCAGTTTGGGATCTCTTTCAGGGGGTGATTGGTGGATTCTTTTTATGACTATTTTACTCTCTGTTTCAAGGACCTTGTGGAAATTTTCCTTGATAATTTCTTGGAAGATAATGTCCAGGCTCTTTTTTCATCATAGCTTTCAGTTAGACCAATAATTCTTAGATTGTCTCTCCTGGAGGTATTTTTCCAATCAGCCATTTCATGTTTTCTTCTATTTTTTCATGCTTTAGATTTTGTTTGACTGATTCTCGATGTTTCATGGAGTCATTAGCTTCTACTTGCCCAATTCTAATTGTTGCTTTATTGTTTTCTTCTTTTATCTTCTTTATCTCCTTTTCCATTTGGTTAATTTTGCTTTTCTATGAGACAATTTCTTTATTTATACTCTGATTCTCCATAACTATTTCACTGATTTTACTTTTTAAAGATTTATTTTCATCTGTGAACTTTTTTCCCATTTTCCATTTTTCTTTTATCTCTCATTTAAATTCCTCCTTGAGTTCTTCCAGGAATTCTTTTTGTGCTGGAGACCAGTTCACATTCCCTTTTGAGATTTCAGGTGTGCATATAATGTCCATGCTGCCCTCTTCTGAATTGGTATTTTGATCTCCCCTGTCTCCATTATAGGATTCAATGGTCTTTGCCTTTTTATTGTGTTTTTTCATGGTGTTTTTTTTTCCTCCTGGATCTTAAAGTGGATCTCTGCTTCTGGGGTTCAGGTGGCTCTGTCACAGGCTTCTTGTGTTGGAATCTGTGGGCCTGCTCACTGGCATTGTGTGCTATGGCCTCTGGTTTCATGAAGTGTGGTGGAGGGTTGGTCTTCCTGCTGGAAGTCTCCTCTTCCCCAGGACTGCTCTACCACAAGGGTTGTCTCAGCTGTTGTCTGTGCTGTTGTCTGCCACTTCATCTATCTATGCAAAGCCACATCTGGAGTCCTGGTGTGGATGTTTGCTAGCTCCACCCCCCTGGGCCTCTACTGAGGTTAGGGCTTGCTGGGACACCTCTCTTCCTGCACTAATCTTCTTCTGACAACACGAGAAGGACTCTCTCCCCAACTTCTCTCATTGAAAGGCTACCTGAAGCCCCATTTCTCTCTACTCTGTTTCTCCCGAGGTAGTATTCTCTGGGTGAAGGAGGAGGGAGAGCCAATTTACCTGCTATTATAGCTCCTGGAAGTTCAAGAAGGTGAATTTCAAATCCTTAGGCTGTGGGCTGGAGGCCTCCAGGGTAGCTGCTCCCATGGCCACAGGCTCTGTGCTGGTGTCTCCTGTAGCTCTGACAGACTTCTGTTCTATGCTGAGAGGCCTGAGGCTCAATTGCTGCCATAGCCAGTATTTCCGCTGTGGGCCTGCTCCTGTTCCCTCATTTTGCTGGCCCAGTACTCTCCAAGACTGGTGCACTGGCTAGGTTCCACTGCTGTTCCTATTTGTTGTGGTCTGGTGCTGTTCCACATGCCCCTTTCAGTCTGTTAATTGCTTCTAAGTCTCTCAAATCTGCTCAGATTCACTTGTTTAGACATATTTGACAGAACCATGAGAGAGCTTCAGTAATTCCCTCCTTTCATAATGCCATCTTGGCTCTGCCCCCACATTTTCTTATCTTTAAATTTTGCTCCAATTTTCTTATGCTAATTCTCCATTTTAGTATTATTACTTGCATTCTTTCAGTGGCTGTATAGTTTTATTAATATTTTCTTGACTCTCTTCTGAATCATTGTTACACATTTGTCTATAATACTCCCATTCTAATCATGCTCATTTGCAATATGGCTCAGCACCTGACTCCCCAGTTTATTTTCCACAATCACCCCCCCAGAGACCTTTCGATGCTGGAGATGCATGAGTTCCTGCAGCCTCTTCCTCTCATGGGTGAAGCTCTCTTGGCAAGCTCCATCTGAACAGTCAAGCTTACCTCTAACTCCTCTGAGCTTTTCCTTCTCTGGAATAATTTCTCATTTTAATAGCTATTTCTCCCTGCTCCCATTAGAAAATATGCTCTTTTAGGATATAAATTTGTTTTAATTTTTGTTTTTCTTGCACCTTACTGCCCCGTCCAGCAGGGCCAGTTAACGTGGAGTCCGAGGAGGACCTAGCCTGAAAGGGAATGGGTGAAAAAGGAGGAGCGGGAGGCTGCAAAGTGTGGCTGGCAAAAAAGGAAAGGACTTTATTCAGCTCTCGGCAGTGCTTATATAGAGCTAGCAAGGAGAAAGGGCGGATGTAGGCGTGAGGAGCTTTCTGCTGGGGGGAGCTTGACTCCAGGGATTTCCGCTGGGTGGAGCGTACTGTTGCAAGCCTGTCCCTTGGAAACAGGTGTTTGGGGTGTGCTTATCTGAGGGGCCTGGGGCTCAGCATAAAATGCTGGCTTCCAACACCTTACTCCAAAACTTAGTATATCTCTTGGGAAAAAAAGCATAAATTCTTCATTTAATTTAGTCTAATCTAAATTACTCTAATCTAAAACATTGTCTTTTAATTGAATTAAATTTAATTCTCTGTCAAACTTCTAGACAACTTTGGGCCTGGTTCTCACTTGTGGAGGTTTAGTGTAATTATTATATTTAATTATATATTATATTTAAATTTCTCTATATATATTCCTATATATACTTACATTATATTAATAATATTAATATATTATATCAATTATATCACATTATATCATATTGTATTCCTTCTATATATCCTTCAAATATTTTACCGATGTTATTTATTGTTTTTATTATGACTTTATTTTTATTTAGATTTTTCCTTCATTTGGGTTTGTTTAATGCAAGAATATCCCTATGAGGATTGTTTTCCTATTCTCTCTTTTAAAAAACAAAGAAAAAGGAAAAAATATTTTGGTATATTTCTTGGCATTTTCAGTCTCAGAAAAAGATCACTGTTTCTACCATTTTTTTTCTGCAATTCCATGTTATGTAAAATTTTCAGAGGGAATACTTCTTTTTCACATATTCCAAATGAAATTTATCCTTCCTGCATCTCATTCTCCCAGCTACTAAATGAGGGGTTTGGAATAGATGACCTATAAATTCTCTTAATGCTGTAAATCTAAGATGCTTGCATACATATAAAACAAATGATATTTTAATAATGTGATGGTTCTATATTTTCTTAATAGAGGTTATTTAACTGGAATCAAAATATGTCAAATTCTATACCCCTAGCTCTCATTTTACATCTAAATATACTACTTCAAAAATCATTGAATAAAACTATTTAATTTGCATGTAAAGGAGCTGTGTAAAGAATGATATTCCATATATCCCCATGTAAATATTATTTTTGACTGATTAGATTCATAAAAAATTATAAAGCACAAGGCAAATTTATTACAAAATTGGAAATCAGGCTTAGTTTATGTTGATAAAATTCTTAAATGTAGAGTAATAAATATTATAATCTTCTAGAACTATCTGAAAAGAACCCCTAATTTCATAAGAGAAATATAATTCTAGCCTCACAGTTTGGCTTGCTTTCTCTTGTTAGCTTATTGTGCCTGTGTTATTTTAATGACATATAGACCATTGCTGTATTTCATAAAAGTGAATTTTGAGCCATTTGCCTCAAAATGAGGCATTACATACTAAGTTAGAACTAATAAAGACATTATAAAAATTAAGCAGAGATATGACTATTGTACATTAAAGGTATGTAATGTGATGTGGCACATTAACATCTGGAAGAAGTCCTGAACTGCAATCCATAATTTGGCTACTCATTTGGAATTTCAAAATAGTTCCTTTTTTCTTATTAATTTATTTTAAACTTAAATACTTAAGCAAATATGCAGTAATACAAGAAAAACAAACATATCATAAACTTAAATATTAAAATTTAAATACAAAATAAGAAAAGAAAAAAGTTGTCATGTGCACAGCAGAACATAAGAAAAGATTCAAAATATACAGCAATGCAATTCCATTTCAAGAAATTTAAATACTAGAACTCAAATACACAATAAGAAAAGAAAAAGAAATGTAAAGTCTAATATTAAAACTTAAATATGAAATAAAAAGAACAAAAAAAGCATTGTCATGTGCACAGCAGAATATGAGAGGATTCAAGAACATAGTGATACATTTCCATTTCAAGAAAACCTATATAAAAAATACTACGTATTGTGTTCAGAGCTGTGCATTTTTTCTTTGCTTCTTGCGAGTTTTCTTTTGTTCTCTCCTGTGAACTTTTTACTTTGCTTTTTTCCCACCCTCCCCCCTCCTAAGAAGGCTACAATTGAGCACGGACACACACACATACACATACATACATACATACACACTACATGCATTCACTTAAACACACATACATATACTTAAATATCAATAACCATACTCATATATACACACACATATAGACTACATATTGACATTTCTAGATACATACACATATAGACACACATGAATATGTGTATACACAAATATGTGTGCATATAAATATATACATACATATACATAAATGTATGCATACACACAAATATGTATATGTATAAAATATATGTATTTATACACAGTTGTAAAGATTTTCTCCCAATTTTCTGCCTCC
>CM053624.1:346167644-346208466 GCA_028646595.1 Phalanger gymnotis
TTTCCATTTGGCTAATTCTTCCTTTGAAGGCATTCTTCTCCTCATTGGCTTTTTGGAGCTCTTTTGCCATTTGACTTAGTCTATTTTTAAGGTGTTATTTTTTGGGTCTCCTTTAGCAAATCATTGACTTGTTTTTCATGGTTTTCTCACATCATTCTCATTTCTCTTCACAATTTTTCCTCTACTTCTCTAACTTGCTTTTCCAAATCCTTTTTGATCTTTTACATGGGCTAAGACCAGTTCATGTCTTTCTTGAAGGCTTTTGATGTAGGCTCTTTGACTTTGTTGACTTCTTCTGGCTCTATATTTTGGTCTTCTTTGTCACCAAAGAAAGATTCCAAAGTCTGAGTCTGAATCTGCTTCCATTTTCGCTGCCTGGCCATGTTCCTAGCCAACTCACTTGACCCTTGAGTTTTTCATTGGGGTATGACTGCTTGTATAGTAGAGAGTACTTTGTCCCAAGCTTGAGGGGCTGCATTGTTGTTTTCAGAGCTACACAGCCTGCTTTGCCTTCCCAGTGCTGGTCCTCCCCCAAGAACTGCCAACCTGGACTAGGCTCAGATCTAAACAGGCTCTGCACTCCTGCTCAGGTCTGCCACTTAATTCCTCCCAGTAGATGGACCTGGGGCCAGAAGCAAATGCAGCTGCATTTCTGTAGCTGCACCACCTCAGCTGCTCCCCGAGCAGTGGCTGAACTGGGAACTCTTTTTCCTCTTTCACAGCAGCTTTTCCCACTAACCTTCTCTGTTGTCTTTAGTGTTTGTGGGTTGAGAACTCTGGTAACTGCCACAGCTCACTGATTCAGGTCACTAGGGCCTGTTCTGCCTGGATCCCAGCCTGGTTGGTCTGCTTGGCCCCTGCTGGGCTCTGCTCTGCTCCACTCCTAGTTCTGTGCAATAGACCTTACCCCATGACAATCTAGGCTGTGCTGGGCTGGAGCCCTGCTTCCCTCTGGTATTTTGAGGTTTCTGCAGTCCTCAAATTTGTTTACAGCCATTTTTATAGGTGTCTGGAGGGACCTGGCAAGTCCTTGCTTTCCAGTTGCCATCTTGGCTTTGCCCCCCCCCCCGACTTTTTTTTAGTGTATTGATCATTTGTGCTGCTATTTTTCTCCCTTTCTAAAAATACTATTTTTCATTTGAGATAGCTCTAAGGGGGTTGGAGGAAGGCTAGGGATATGTGGGACACTCGGGTGATGTGAAAAGCAGAAAATTATAATAAAAACATTAAAAATTAGAAATCATTGTTATATTTGTAGAGGGCAGTTTCAGTTGATTGATGATTGTAGTAACTAGTTTGCCAATGGCTAAGTTTTGAGTAGAAGGAGAAATGAAGGTAATGAATATGAATAGCCCCTTTTTCTCCAAATTTGACTATGAAAGGGAAGAGAGATATAGGCTAATAGCCTCTTGTCATTTATATTTACTGGAGTTGTGATTTAATTACTGTCAGAAATGTAAATATGTAAACTCTTTTCCAATGACAATGTATAATTTTTCTCCAATGTGTAGTATCAGAGAGTTTCTTGGGGACACTGAAAGAATAAGGGCTTTGCCCCAGATTACAGTGGAATTTGAATCTGAAGTCTTCCTAACTGAAACACATTTTCTATGTACTATTAAATTACAAATGGAAGGCTTAGCTTCCTTCCCATCAAATGTCAGTTGTACAAAGAACACATATAGCAAAATAACAAATAATCTCCATTATCCAACTCCATAGCAAATAGAAATCAGAGTAAGTATACACATGATAATATAACAGACAAGGCATAGAGTGAATAAACTCAATGGGAGTAGGATATTTTAGTTCAATCAAGAGAGAATCCCATATCTACTCAAAGAGAAAAGTTCCTGAAGTCTCTAGTGTAGAAAGCTAAGGATAGGATTAAAGCTGTCTCTACTACGTGCTGGCTTCTTCCAAGAGTCTTTCTCTTCCTTCAAGTACCTGAAGAGAATATGGAACTGTATATCTTTTTTGCTTGAATTTGGATGCCAGTGGAACAGGTTCTCTCTTTCCTAAGCTCTCATTAACTCCCTAATTTTGAACCCCATGAGGTCATAAAATATTGAGTAAACGGTCTCCAACAATGTGTAGTCTTAGTCAAATGGATTTTGAGCTGCAGATTACATACATTTGGGTTTGGAGTGAGGTGGGATTTGGCCTCATTATTTTCTAATAGAAAGACAACCTTTTGAATTAGAGAGTTGCCACCAAAATCATGGTTTTCTGAGTTTCAAAAGAAGCGAGGAAGCATGGTAAAATGAAAACAGCACAAGAATTGAAGTCCAGATTCTTAGATTTAACCCCTGTTTCCAGTCTTACTGGCTATCAGACTAGAAGAAGATAACTTAACATTTCTGAACCTTGGTTTCCAAATCTTTAAAATAATGACCTTTACAATCCCTGCCTCACTGGGGTGATGTAAATGTGTGTGTGTGTGTGTGTGTGTGTGTGTGTGAATGCATATACACTTATCAGACAAATTATTGTGGAAACTTTTATTTGAGTAATATTTGAGATGGAAGTACTTTAAACAGGATGTCTTTTTTTAAAAAAAAATCATCTTTTAAAAGTATTTTGTGAAAGGCAGAGAGAGAGTTGACCAGTATTTGACAACAGTGACAAGCCAGAGGGAACAAATGTGGTCATCTGAAATGTCAGTTACCTGGGGAACATCCTAGTAAGCTCTGAATGAACGTGTGTTTGAGGACTTTGAAAATTAAAGGAAACTAAATAATGATACCTTTCTTCCTTTTGGCATTCCACATTTAAAAAACATTAAGAGAAAAGAACTTCAGGTTCACTCTTTTGATTAAAGCAATTAAGATTATTTTCTCTAAAGATGATTTGTCTAAGTTTGATATAACTGTCTCAAAGACTTTTATCCTCTCAAAGGATTCTCTCAAAGTTACAACATTACTACAAATGGTATTAATCATCTTATGTGCATATTTGAGAACCATAGAACCTCAGAGTTGGAAGGAATCTTACATATCATTTTGGTAATTAGCTCCTTTTACCTTCTGCCATTTTTTTTATTCTTGTGATTCTTTTTTTCCTATTCTTGTAATTTTTGTCATTATCTTTAACCTCCTCCTCTTTTTTCTTCCTCTTTTTCTTCCTCATCAAAAGAAGCAAAGAAAGCTTGAGTTAGTGATGAATTGTTGATCTTGATAAGCCTTCCTTTTGATCTTGGTTGCCCCTGGTTAGGTGGATGGTATGCCTTCTGTATTTTGCAACTATTTTATTCTCTACATATTTTTTTTCTTTCTCCATAATCACCCTAATCAGACTCATCTCCATAGTGGTAGATTGGTAGGGGAAAGAGTGCTATCCCTGCTGCTTAGGAAGATGTAGTTTCTATAATTCAAATTTGACATTTATACTTACTTCTCATGAGCCCTTGAGCCAACCTAGACATAGTTCCTGTACTCTTTAGTCATGATATCTTTGATCATTGCTTTTTGCAGCATCCTCTCCCTCTTTTGTACAAAGCTTGAGAATCTTCGACTCTTATTTTATAAGCAATTAAGATCATAGGAGTACAAGGTAAGAAGAAAATTTAAAGGTCATTGAGTCAAATACTTATTTTATTGAGCTCATCAGGCAGTGATTGGTAGAGGCAGGATTTGAATCCAAGTTCTCACACTAAATCCAGTTTTCACTCTAGTAGACTGAAATGTCATTTAATATCATTATCTTCTTGCACTCTGTGTATTCCAAGACTGACTCCCCTTTATTCACAAAACTTAATCAAAGTAACAGATTGCCTTGCAAGATGTGCAAAATATCACACAGAAGCCCCTGAGTTTCTGTTGTCACCTCCATTTCTCTGAATCAAAGACCTGCTTATGAGAATCCCTGAGGCATGCTCTATCCATAGTGTCTTCTGCAAGCTGCTGTCTCAAATACAAAACATGTCTCTAAAAATAACCGTAATTATCTGAAGGAGGTTGCTTTAGATTCTTTTACTTGCTTTGTGCTAGCTGAGCTCATATCATTAATTACTGATAGGAAATTGAGTAAGGTGTGTATCTTTTAGCTCAACTATTCCATTACTCTTCTCTGCCCCTTAGACAATTTGTATTTCTCTGAGAGAGATCTCATATTTTCAGAAATTCTATATTCAAAGGAAGGGAATATAAGCCCCCTCTTTAGGCATCCTTTATGGATTCATGTAGGCCTCCACAGTTTTAGATAGCTCTCAGAAATTACTAATCTTTGATCAGGGGCCATGCTTATAGGGATATGTTAATTTTATAATAACTTGCCAAGTGTTATCATCTTTTATATTGTATATTGGAATGCAATAACAATTAATTACACAATAATCCCCAGGTAAACAACTCCTTCAATAATTACAAAGTCTTCTATTCTAATCTGGATACTTCTCATTCATATGTTCATGTGTGAATTTATATGTACAGGTACATAAATACATACACATATGTTTGCATATATGTATTTTTTCTGAAATTGATGAACTAGTTTCCCATAATTTGACCTTTATTTTAGAGACCACTCCCATCATGAAGGTACCAGTTACAACGTGAGGGGGAGGATTTCTCATCTTTCTGAATAAGTTCATATAAAGAGAACTTTCCTCAGAGCCCACAGACAGTAACTCAGTCCTCCTCCTCCTACTGCTACCTAGGGTAAACCCTCTTCAAGAGACCTATACAATATCCATGACATCCAGCACTGCCAGTACTGGATGGCAATTTAGTCATGCAGAGTTAGGGTTGCATCCCTTGATAATTCCTCTATCTGTGCTATAATCCTTGTTTCCTGAAGCTCCTTTCCAGTCCCCGCTCCATATTGTTGCTCTAATTTGCTACCCTACTTCTCTTCTCTGGCTCTCATCTAATCTTTCTGTTCTTCATGTCCCCCAAGGGAGAGCTAGGGATGTTTTATTCAAAGTATCCAAGGGCTGCTATTTTTTTTAAGATCAATGAATGAAAAGCAGAGTAGGAAACTCCTATACAGTTAGCTTTCCTGGAGAAAAGGAGATTTTTAATGTTTGTTACTTAACTGACTCCAAAATTCTTAATTCCATACTCTGTAGCATTAAAAGAAAAATGCCCTGAAAATGAGGTCAATTCCTATAACGCTGCATGGTACAGTTTAAAGAATACTGGATGTGAACTGATTGATAGCCACATCTCTCAATCTCCATAGACTTCAGTTTCCTCATCTAGCAAAGAGTAGATTGGCTATATTGTCTCTGAATGACTTTTAGCTCTAAACCTTTGATTCTGTCACTTGTAAGATTTTTTAAAAAAATATTAATGAATATAATAATCATAACATGGGTATCATTTATCTAGTGTTTAAGATTTGTGAAATATGATACAAACATAAAATCCATTTGATCCTCAGAATAAACCTATGCAGTGGGCACTATCATTATCACCATTTTTAAATAAAGAAATTGGTGCTTGAAAAATCTAGATTTCCTACCCAGGGTCATAGAGAGAATAACATCCAAGGTAGAATTTGAACCTAGGTCTTTCTGGCTCCCATCCTAGTATACAATCAGTTATAGCACATTGTCTCATACTGTCTGGTTGTGGGATCAGAGGGCATGATCAAAAGTCTACAAAAGTATAATTCACAAATTTAATTTTCTATTGCATATTGATAACTATTCAGTATCTTACTATTATCTTGTGAAAATACTTTTCGTATATGTCAGCCTTTTTCTTTTCTGGATATGTGTGTGTGCATGTGTGTGTGCATGTGTGTGTGCGTGTGTGTGTGTGTGTGTGTGTGTGTAATTATCATCAACATAATCTCAGCATCTCTAAAGAGACAGTATGACACAGTTGGCTGAGTTCTATACTTGGAAGCAAGAAAATTTGGGTTGTAAACTTTTCTCTTTAAATTTGCTAAGTTATGAAGAGGAAGGCATTTTCCATTCCAAAAAATTAATCATCTCTCTAAGAACACAAGTTATATATTGAATTGTACTTTACCTAGGTAGGAGTTATTAGATTGAGATTAATTTCAAGTCATTGACGTATCTCTATCATCTACATCACAGGTGGATATAATCTTCTCTTGGCTGACATATTTTCAAAACATAATAATACAAAAACAATGCAGAAATATTATATCAACTCATGGGGTATTTTTCTATTCAAAAAAATGAACTCTTACTTTATTAAAATGTCTTAATTTCCTTATTTCAGATGAAATTGGGAATAGAGTAAAGATTTATGTTACACAAGGGCAATTCACAAGGAATTAAATCTAAAATTTAGCCTCACTTTGAATAATTGTAACTGGTAACCAGAACAGCAGCAAGCTATACAAGTCCCTATTTTTAACAGCTTCTCCCAATAGGGACCAAACACTATGTATCATATTAGCATAAATTTAATTTATTTGGTTATACAAAATGTAAATCAATAAGAACAAATTTTATGTCCTTCCTCTGATTCCTTCCTGCTAACAGTACAAGCTAAGTACATCTATACTGAGGAAACTGTAGAGTATTTCTATACTAATTAGGGTCTGTCAATTTCCTCCCACAGCTAAATGACCTTGAAACATAGAAAGTCCTTTCATTGCTAGCTTAAAAATGCTTTCTTGTGAGATTGCAAAGTGCCTCCTTTGTTCCCATCAGACTTTAAAGTCTCTTCAGCAAGGGCATTTCTGAGAAAACACCTAAGTCTAAACCAGGAATACTTAATATTATACACAAGATAAGCAAAATAAACAAACAAATAAGTGAAACAAAACATACATAAATGCAAAAACACTTCCTTTCCTTACTTAATAATGTACTGACAACCACTAACAAATCAGAAATTTCTCAAAACTCCTCCAAATGTTAAACCTTTAAGTCTGGCATGTTTTGCAGCAGGGAGAATAAGAAGCAGTTATCAATGTTTCTGTTCTGGGTGACCCTTCTTTAAATTTCACAGAAGTAGTGAGCTTCAGTGAGGTAGCTGTTACGATTGAGAAACAACCCCTCTGAATGAACTTTGTTTTCAGGACAGAGAGAAAGATTGAAAAAAAAAATAAAATTTAGTCATTATTGAAATTTCATATTGTATGTTTTAAATTCCTAGGAAAAAGTATTTATTTGTACTGAAATAAAAACCTTTTCCTGGGGTCACTACACAGACACTATTGTAGGACCTTAAATCATAGCTAAATCTGTTTCTCAGGAGATATATAGATACATATATAGATACACACACACACACACATGCATATATATGTATACATATACACATACATACAGAGGATATATATGCATATATACATATATATGTACACACATATATCTTAATTATATGTGTATATATACGCATACACACATATATTATATACACATGCATATATGTACATGTATGTATGCACATATACACATATATACGCATATGTATGTATATGTGTATATACATATATCTGTGTCTGTGTATAAATGTGTGTATGTATGTGTGTATACATATATGTGTATATATACATCTACGTATATGCATATATACACATACACACACACACACACACACATATATATATATATATATATATATGTAAATAAAATAATTGAGAAGCAGTATGCATAAGGGATTGAGAACTGGCCTTGGTCCCAGGAAGACCTGGGCCCAATTTGTGACTTGGTCACATTTGTGACTGTGGTCAAGTCATTTAACCTCTCAATGCTTGAAGGCAAAAGTGTCAAACATGTATGTAGCCTACAACACTCCTGAATGTAGCTAAAACCAGATTAAAAAGTAATTGGGAAATCTTTAAGAAAATAAAAGTACATTAAAACCAAGAAAATATTGATATATGGTTTCCTGGGTCAACATGTGGGGCAGCTAGATTGTGAACTGGGCCTGGAGTCAGAAAGACCAGAGTTCAAATATGACTTCAGACATTTACTAGCTGTGTGACCCGTAGCAAGTCACTTAATCCCTACCTGCATAAAACTGTAGAAGGAAGTGGGAAACCACTTCACTATCTTTGCCAAGAAAACCCCATGTACTATTAGTACACTAGGTCACAAAGAATCGGTCATGACTGGATAACTGAACAATAATAAGTTAATACAGACTGCAGAGATCCATATATATGATAACTGGCCTCTGTTTCTATTTGGATTTGATACCACTGCTCTCAGGAACTCTCTAAGACTATTCCATGCAGAGAGAGTGCCAAGTGAACTGATAAAGATTATTTCCCTGCCAGAGAGTTCTTTATATCAACAAAATCATAGGTCCGGTACCCATGTAATCCCTAATAATCTCTGAAAGTTAAAATCAAATATAATCACAGATTTGGAAAGTGACTTGATGATCATCTTATCAAACTCTCTCACTTTATATATGAATAAACTGAGACCAAGGGAGGTTAAGAAATAGGGCCAGGCAGTGAATAACTGGCAGAGTAGAAGATGGGAACCCAAGTCCTCTGAGATAAAATCTAATGTTCTTTCATTTGAATTTTGCTACTTTCAATATCTTAAAGGAAGTTCAAGAAGAACCAATACATATTTCTTTTTTTTTCCTTCTTCCTGAATGCCCATTCTGGGCTCTTTGGCATAGTAAAAGCAATGGAAAACAACTGAAAATCTAATGGGTTAATTTGTAGAACTTCTCATGGGGCATAAAAGTAGTATCCATCATTATTAACATCATCATTTCTCTCTTCAAAGAAAAGTAATGTTTCTTTAGCCAGCTTTCCAAATCTTTCAAACAGGGAAGTGGGTCAACCATTTAATTGGTAAACAGGTATCTTTTCCTTTGGCACTTGAAAATAAAAGCTGTTTCCCATACTCTACTTCATAAGCAAGTCTAGCCCTGAAATAGTCATTATTACAGAGAAACTTTCTTGTAGCTGATTTTTCCCCCACTTTGGGTTTCTCTTTCCCTTTGAATGATCCACATACTTATTTCTCAAAAATAGTTCTATTTCATTACTCTAAATATTTCTGAGAGAACACTGACATTAAAATGGACTTTTATTTTTTGGAGATGTTTGGGGTTGTGAAAAAAATTACTCAGTTTCCCAAAGTCATTCATACTGCTCACATTCTCCAAGAGTATGTATATGGATCAAAAATAAGTTGGGATGGTCAAATAGGAAGAATCAGGGATACCTGATGTTTAGCTCATATGCTCCACGTGAGGTCAAGAGATCTAGAGGTGAAGACCTATGGTAAATTAAATATATTTCTTATGGAGGATTTGTGAGAGGACATAGAGAAGAGACATATGAGAGGAACAGTTATTAATGGATTACAATTTGCAGAGAGTATGGCCCTATCAGTGAGATCAGAGATCCATTGAATCATTGTGGTAAACATTCAATACTCTTGATGTTATTCAGGTGTTTCAATCATGTCCAACTCTTCATGACATCATGTGGGATTTTCTTGGCAAAGATACTGGAGTGGTTTGCCATTTCCTTCTCTAGCTCATTTTACATATGAGAAGCTGAGACAAACAGGCTTAAGAGACTTTATCAGACAGCTAGTAACTGTTTGAGGCTGGATTTGAACTCAAATATCCCTGACTCCAGGCCTGGTGCACCATCCACTGTATCACCTAGCTGTGCCACTCCACAAAATGTTTTTTATACCATTCAGCATTCTTTTCTTAATTTGAAAATTTATTATTATTATTAGAATCAGCAATAATAATAATAATTCAAATGACTAGTGTTCTAGTGCCTTTTGCTTTCTCACTAACAGAGTCAAATAAGCTGTCCGAAGAAAGAGATCAGTAAGTCATATTTTTCCCTCCCTTTTCCCATTCCATTTGTTTGCAGGCACCATTATATATCTGAAAGAACACTGGACTAAAATAACCTACATTTAAGGCACCACTCCCTTATTTACTAGAGATCACAACATTTAGAACCTCTTTTTTTTCCTTTTCTGAAAAAAAAATTGAAAGTTCATAAAATATTGCAAGCATGTTGAGAGGGAAAATATTGTAATCATGAAATTTTATAAAAATGACAAGTACGATTACTTACAAATAGAAGGCAACTTTCAAAACAAGAATATCTTGAATTGAATCTATACTTTTAAATCAGCTTAAGACTGATGCCCATTGAATTTAAAATCTCAGCATACTCAAAGTAAACCTGGCCCCTGGCAGTCATACTCTGTAAGCCAAGAGTCACCTGTCTTATCTGTAATCCATTTAATTTTCTGAGCAAACCATATTTTCAAAGATAGCACTAAGGTTAATATCAGGATATGTCTTGTTAGTTTCTAAATTCCAAATTAGTAGAATCTCAGTGAGTGATTTAAAAGGAAATAAACTTCATGTAATTTACCTACCACAGGTAGGAGAATGAGGGAAAACTACGAATTTTTAAGAGTTTTTTCTCACCCTTTAGGAAAGAGTTAAGTTATAGGATTCATTCTTTTCTGTGATGGGAAATAAATAAATGGTATTCCTCAGGGCAGAAACAAAACTCTAACAAGGAGAGAGAAAGGACATACTCCTCCTTTCTCATCTATGTAGTCATTCTGATTGATCCCAGGGGACTTTGCTTCATCTGGGCTACCTTAATTGGCCTCACTTGGAAATTCTTTTCTCCATGCCTGCAAGGAAAGTCAGAACAATACAAGGAGAATGTGCAGTCCTCACTTTTCCTGAGGGAATCTGGTTAACCTTTTACTGCCAAATGGTACCAAAACATAACTCACCCTTAGCCTGAGTCCCCTCAAAAAGTATTATTACTGGAGACCCAGGTGAGAAGAAAAAAGGCTTTGTCAGTCTGCTTTGTCAGAAAAAGGATGGATTTTCTGGTTTGCACTTGAATGTTTTTATACTTTGCTTAAAATACACTTTCCCAAACACTCCTTTAATCATTGGTTTTGCTCTGGAGCCCCAATGAAAAGTAGGACTCCAAGTGGTGCCCTCAAAATCTGCAGTTTCCCATTGGCTTCTAATTTGTGTTTCAAATGACTCGAAGGAAAAGAAAAGTGCCCACTTTTTGTTAAGACACTAGCATTATTATACATAGGGAAAAAAGAATGTCAGAGAGAAGGAGGAAGGGAGAGAAGATTGTTGTATAACAAAAATGAAAATGCTATTTCTTAAAAGTATAGAATCCCAGCCAGTGGAGAAAAAGTGAGGAGTTGTCACACATATTTCCAACAAAACCTAAAATACTAGTCATCATATGAAATCATATAAGTTTCCTTAGGAATGTTAGGTCTTTTGAAATCAGAGATTTCACAATATTGGTATCATTGCTTTCAAGATTATTTTTGGAACCTCTTAATCACAATTCCTATTGTAGTTTCAATATTACATGTATTGCAAATTGCCTTCTGAAGAATGAGACAGTAGAGATGTGAATCCCTAAACAGAAAGTCAGAGTAATTTATAGTGGTAGTGGTGATGCTAATGATTGCAGTACTTATGATGAAGATGATGATGATAATATATAACTCTTCATAAAGTTCCTTTGGTTAAGAGAGATAGAATGGGATTTTTGAGAGTATCAGTGTTTATTTTTGCCTTCGTAACCCAGAGTCTGGTTTGTTTTTACTAATCTGTATCTACGTTCTTATCGTTGTTGTTCATATTTAGTGTATTCAAAAGACCCTGGATTCTTCTTACTCTGGAATGAGGTTCTAAAGTGTCTCCAGCCCCCATTGTTATGTGGGATATGTAAGTGTAAGTATTACAATTAAAAATAACCCCTCATCTTCATTAGGTTTAAGTCTTGGTACAGCTGAAAACCTTTTGTATTACTCTTAATTGTGCTATGGCCCCTGCTACATCAGAACAAAGGGCACCCAGATGACTGTCACAGAGTGGCACATATACTTAATATATAATAGATTTAAAATAAGAGGACTTACAAAATAAATTTAGTTTTACCTAGATGGCTACAGTTTCTGAAACAGAGATTTGTAATATCATTATCACATCTAGTAAATTTATAAGCAGAAATTACTCTAAACTATTAGAAGTTGATGATACAATATCCTGGTGATTATCTCATCCTATTCTCCTCAGCCCATGAGTTCTTTTATTTATTTACTTATTTGTTTGTTTATTTATTTTAGTAGGGATTTTTAACCTGGAATTTGTGATTTACATAAAATACACATATTTTGACATTTCAATATATTTCCTTTAAAACTCAGTTCATTTTATCTGACATTTACAAACCTTATTCTGAAGAGGCCATGGCCTTGTTAGAAGGCCATATGGGTCTATTACGCAAAAAAGTCTAATTAACCCTGCTCCACCCTTTATAATGTTACATATCAAACCAAAACTTCCATTTTGACTCATCCAAAGAATTTTATTTAGATAAATGAGGTGACAAATCTGGCCACCTAGCAAAAAACCTCATCATAGAAGCTGTGTAAGGGCATCTTCTAAATCAAAGAATTACTACAATGTGTCGATGGAATTTTGAATCATAATAAAAAATCAGCCTCTACTAATGTCTGTCTCTAATGTCTCATCATATCACTAAGGAAATTCTGGATTTTAAAGGTTACAACAAATGAAACACTAATACTAAACATCTAGAAAAGATTTTGACACATTTTCTGAAGTTTACTGTCTTAGTTGCCTAGAGTAGAGAGATTACATCACTTGCCTAGGTTCATGGAACCAGTATTTGTCAGAGATGGCATTGGAACTAAGGTGTTCCTGCCTTTGAGACTACCTCTCCATAATTCTAAAATATGCTATTTAGTTATACTTACTGCTCATATATCCCAATGGACTTGTGATTACATTGATTCAAAAGTGCCCACAGATGATATAGGCGGCAAATCACTCATGCCTGCTCCTCTTATGTGATGCTTCTTGTTTTTGTCCTCCCATCAATTCACCACAAGAAATCCATTCAATGTAGTAAAGATTTTCCTCCATTGCTTTCAATTGTGAGGAAACCAGAGGAATTAATGGACTTTCCATTCAGTTATCCCACCTTACAGATTTTTTAAAGATCTCTTCTATACTAGGAAAGAATTACATTTGGGTCTTTCCGGGGCCTTCCAAACTCTTTTCTTTCTTTCTTTTGACATGTTCATTTGTTTTATTTTTTATGGCTAATTGAGTTAACAAGGTTATTCAAGTGACACACTATAAAATTATCAACAAGATGTTTCTGTTTTGTTTTTGTTTTTAAATAACACCAATGTTCCAGCACTGTATTACTCTCTTTGCATTCAGAGAAAACTTTGATCATTTTATGTTAAAAAAATTCAACGGGGAACATGCTTAGCCATTTGATAGTTTTTCCTGGTGCTTAACAGGTATTAAAGTTAGATCAGCTCCTGGACAGCAACAGTAGTTGATATGGCAGATAATTACAGGATTTTAATTTAGACGCCTGTTTATTCACCTACTCCAATGAGGTAAAAAGTGTGAAAGAGACTTGAAATGTGCCAGCAGTAAATTTTTCATTTGGCTGGCTCTACTGTTTTTCTTTCCTGCTGTTGGCTTCTTCAGTAAGTCACACTGGAGGTAGAGCCATCCTACTTAGACAAAGATACTTAACATTTGGCCTTGTGTTTAGTGTCAGTCTTGGCCAAGGAACCAGAGAGATCGACTGTGGGAATGAGGAATGAAGGACAAAACAAACTTGTTTTCAAATGAACAGGTATCAGGGAGTCTTACTTACCTAAAATCTATTTTATAGCAATTGACTCTTAAAGCCAGAACTGTCTATTATTTGCTTAATATGGCACCTGCAACAGATACACCAAATAAAATTATATTTTTAGAGACATTAGGGAGCTGGAAAAGCTCTCACGATTCCATTTCCCCACCCTAAAATCTCCCTTCTCCACCCCTAATATAAAAAAAGAAAGTCAAAAATCAGTGCTTACCATGGTGCATATAATAGGCATTTGATAAACATTGATTGCTTGAATGAATGAATAAATCTAGGAGTTTGGGGAATATATTTATGCAACTAGGCTCCCCTTTATCCAGTTCCTCACTCAAACAATTCAGAATAATCCTTAACCTATTTCAAGATTCAACTAAGGCTTTGCCTTCTCAACTTGAATCCATTTATTAATTATTTAATATGTGCCAGGAACTGGCTATGCAAAATAAAAATTAAACAGTCCCTAATCTAAAGGACCACACATAGTCTACTTGAAAAACAACATTTAGATAGATATGTCATTACAAAATACTGTGTCAGACAGTACAAAATTGTGTTTTCTTTTAATTTAGAGGGGAGGGACAGAGAATGATAAGAAATAGAGTAATTAGCAAAGGGTTCACATAGGAAGCACTTGAACTGAACCTTAAAGCTAATTGGAGATTCCATGATGTGGAAGTGAAGAGGATGTTCCAGGCAAGGGAAATTGCCTGTGTAAAGGCATGTAGGTGAGAGATCAGATGTTTCATAAGGAACGGTAAAAAGGCAGTTGTGCTAGAACATCGATTTTTTTTCTGGAGGATAACAATATCAGTTAAAAAAGTTTTGCCAGATATTGAAGGTCTTTAAATGACAATATAGAAGATGGAATTTTATTCTGGAGGCAAAAGGGAGTTATTGAAGCTTCTATCATAGAAGAGTAACACAGTCAGTTTAAAAAGGCCAAGGTCTCCCACTACATCTGGGGCCATGACTGGTCATCTTGACCTATGTCTTGCCACTGGACACTGATCAAGTCAGACTGGAGGAGAGAGTGAGGCTGATAACTTTGCATAATTCTGCCTCACTTAAATCTAATTCACTTGTAAGTTAGGACATCACCCTCTTGGTGTCATAGGCCTTTGAGTATGAAGGATAAACAACAGTATGTGAGTTAAAACTGTTCTTCCCATTTCATTTTCATAGCTGCTGCAAGAAGCCCTAGTAAGGACAGGAGTCAAGGAGATAAATTCAGAAGCTATTATGCTATGCCAGATGAGAGGTGTTAAGTCCCTGAATTAGGCCAGTTACCATTTGAGTCAAGATAAGTGATGAGATGGAAGCAATCTTATGTAGATAGAATTGGCAAGAATTAGAATCTGACTAATATGAAGAGATGAGGGAGAGGAAGGAGTCAAGACCATCTTCAAAATTGAAGCTTTGACTCCACTAAAGCTTTCTCAGTCTTCCTAATTGTCATTAATGCAGCAGGGGTTTGGCACATGCTGATTCCTCCTAAAATGGAGACACTTGTGGGAAATACACCTAGGATCAGTTCTTTGGACAAAGAACTAGACCAAGTGTAGACATTCTTCGTTGGCCTACTGCATAATTGAGAGAACCCTTTTTCCATTAGCTATATAGGCAAAAATCAGTTAAGTTGTCAAATTTACCTGATTGAGGCATGATCAATCTCTTTCTGTCTCGCTCTGTCTCTTTCTGATGAAATCCAAGGGTAAAGGACAAAACAGTAATTTACTCACCTGAGGGATATCAGGCAGTAAATTGAGTGAGGGAGGAGGACTTCAAGCCAGATTTCCCTTCCATTTAGGCCCATGGATCCACAAAACAAATTTAGAGTTTTGGTATTGTTTCATTTGTCCTTTTCAGTTCTGAGTGTAGGAAATACAGTACCTCCAGGACCTCAAACTATAGTGACCCAGGATTCCAAACTAGATAATCCTGCCACTCCATAAAAGTTGCTTTGAGAAGCCAAGTACATAAAAGGTAAACCCAGGAAGCATCTTGGACTTAGAATTTGGTGGTACTAATGTTATGTATGAACTAAATTAAGCTGTGAGCTTAATCTCTCTCCTTTCCTCTTTAGAGAACAAGATGAGGTTGGAGAATTATACTCCATGATATCTGAGGAAATTATGTTTGTTTGGTTTTACATTTAAAGTAAATATTTCTTTGTAAAAGATAAACTCCCTGTAAAATGGTTAAATGGAAATGGGGCTTTTGGACTCCAAAAATTAGGGGAACATAGAGGAACATAGAGAACATTGAAACAATGGCAGAGATGAGAAATCTCCTAGATTCCTAAGGGTACTAGAGAACCTTCTGGCAGGGTTAAAATGTATCACATTTGTGCTTCAGTTCATCTTGGGCAATATAAACACTGTTACATTAATATTCTCCTTTCCAAAACAGTCATTATTTATGAATATTTATACATATCATATCTCTTAGTAGATATTTACTAATAATATATAAGCATTTATATACTGTCTACTCTATTCCAGGTACTTGCTAAGGGCTTTATAAATATCTCCTTCGAACTTCACAATAACCCCTTGGAGGTAGGTGCTAAAGTATCTCCATTTTATGGATGAGGAAACAGAAGTAGATAGATTAAGTGATTTGCCTATGGACGTAAAGACAGTAAATGTCTTAGGTTGGATTGGAATTTAGATCTTCATGACTCCAGAAATAGCATTTTATTTGCTAAACTACTTAGCTGCCTAAGTTCCTTAAGGGCAAGGATCTTTGTTTGCTTGTTGCCCTTGTATTACAGCACCTAATATAGTTCCTTGTTCATGAATGGTGATAGAAAAAGGTGTCATTTGTCCTCTTCAAGAGCAGAGGACTACCACCAGCACTACCACTACCAACAACAGCAACAGCAACAACAATTCTAAGAGATAAGAAATAATCAAAAGGAGAAATTACCATGGTATAATCAGGTTCCCAATCTTCCCACAGCCCTTGAGTAACCCGATATGCCATGTTTTCCAATGAAGTGGTGTTACTTTGATTTGCTAAGGATCATTTGATGCAGTTTCACTTTTAACAAATTAGTAAACATTTATTGTCCACAATGTTGTCTGGGTAGACAAAGATGCAAATAAAAGAGCCCCAGGTCTCAATGAGCTTACATTCTATAAATGGAAACAATGTGTAGGAGTGTATGTGTGTGTGTGTGTGTGTAAGTACTCATTACAATAACCTATGTCAACTGTTCATGGAAAGAAACGTTTTTTCCTTTCAAAGGCTATAGAAATGCTGAATGAATAATTTCCTGAGTTAGAAGAAAAGGCAAACGCTAAAAAGGTTTAGAAGTTTTCTTTTTTTTTTAAATAGGGCTACCAACTATATTATCTATATTTGTCCTAATAGTTCCCTATGCGTTGAGTACTTTATATGAAGTCATCTAAAATAGAAAACAGCAGTTTTCTTTATGACCTTCATCAGAAGAAGAAGATGCTGAGATTTTGGAAAAGTTCTGAGTGAGAAAAGAAAAAAAAGTAAGTTGGTTTTTCCCTCCCTCCCCCTTCTCTCAGCAGGAGGAGACAGCTAATGCTCTCCTGGTGAAATCACTAATTGATTGCATCAGTGCATGAGCACAGCAGCTGTCCTTGTACCTTTAGTGGCAACAAAATGAAGGCAGCCTGGCCTCCTGTCAGGCAAGATTGTCTGGCTTCATTATTTCTTATGAGTCTTTTCCAGATACACTGGGCAGAGAGAAGAGCAGAAGGGAAGGAAGGCCCATGGACCATTAGTGTTCATTTTAGTCCAGGAAATGGTAAGTAAAAGATGGCATGGATGATGCCTGAGGGATCCCATCAAATGATCTCTGTGCCATTTCCAGAAAGACACAACATCCTTATCAGGAATGTTTATATTTTGTAGAATAGAAATTCACCCATATACCCACCTGTTTCATTCCCAGGAAAATGACATTCTTAATTACTCACTCATATGTAGGCATCAACCACTCTCTTATGAAGCAATCCTTCAAAAGTTCCCTTGCCACATCCTCAAGTTTTTGAAATGTAAGTAGTCTTAGGCCTTAGCTAGTTTACTACTCTCTGATCATAGGCGGCTAACCCCCAAAGAAATGAAATAATATTCTCAAGGCCACGGATACTGGCTAAAGCTGATGATCGGTCATGGCTCCCATTTCCTTCTATGGTGTTCATTCTACGTTGTCTTAACAGGTAGGTGTGGGTAGGATATAGCATTAGAGTCTGAAAGACATATGCTCAAATCCAGCCTTTGACACATACTGGATATATGACCAGAAGACAAAGCACTATGTCTCTCAGTGTGCCCAGGGAAATTTTTGGTGTTATAAACTAAAGGATAGTTGCCAAAATGCTTTTGGAGAAGGAAATCCCAATGCCAGTGACATCACAGGTTGGGAATACTTGCTCTCTATTTCAGTCATCTAAGAAAAACACCCTTTGAAAATGACTGTCTACTTGTTCTATGTTGAGAAAATACCCTTCCAAAAGTTGTTAACGTATAATCTAAAGTCCTTGAACATTCAACATATGGCATATTTTAGGGGCTGTTTACTTTTGTTGTATTCTTTAGCCTTTTTATCCCTGGCTAGGCACTGTACCTTGACATATTATTCACTTAATAAAGTGTTTGTAGATTGGAATGAATTCTAGATATTCCCAGTTGATTATTTATTTTTTATAAAGGAGGATGAAGTAGGACAGAAAAATATTAAATCTTCTGATTTTATGGTAAAGTATGGGCCTGGTTAAAATGGTCATTAAGAAAGCCAGTGTCATTGACATGCTGATTAATTCTACTTACAGATACTGAATGCATCATTTTACTATTCCCTATGTCATAACTCCATGCATCGAAAGGAACCAGAAACTCTAGTAACTATTCCATGAAATACAGTGAAGAACAGATGGCAATTTCTATTCCATTTTTTGGGTCTGAAAAATACATTCAACCCATGAAAGAACAGCTAATTGTGTGTTTCTGGTAGTGAATTATGGTGATGACCACTGGGAAATTAAACCAAAGAACAACAACCTGGCTAACTATCACTTGAGATGTAACTCACAGATAAAGGAGAAAAGAATGAAAAAGGAGTTGGAGCACAGTTCATACAGAAACTGAATCCTTAGATTTTAGGTAATCTAAGAAGTATGATTTCCTAAAGTTTTTAGCCATTTTTATTTCTTCTTGATCCCATTTTATAATATCAGATTTTTATTCTCCTAAAATTTCTGATCAAGAAATATTGCTTTCTCATATAATAATCTACTGCTATAGCTATGTCCATACTTATATTACTTCTTAAGCTTTGGAGATAACTGTATGTTCTCAAAGGCTATAGCAGTGGATCCAAAGTTCTGACAGGGACCTAACAAGCTAGAAAGACTTCTCGTAACATATCATATGGATTCTGCATTCTGATGATTAAATGACACAATAATGGAGGGGCACATTACCAGCAGGTACTGTTTTGGGGGTGATTTTTAATTCAGCCATATCAAACCATGAAACAAAGGAACTTTAAAAAAAATAATTTAGATTTGTCTGTTTCCCTATGCATTTGTACCAATGGCCTTAGGGTTATGAAAATAGTGACAAACTATGTTATGTATCACATAGATTTTAAACAATCTTCCATTTGACTGTTGATTCACTAAATTTGGGACCATTGTTCATTAACTAAAGTATAGATCCATTGCTGGAGAAGCTGAATCATATCAATCTTTATATCTATATAGATATATATGAATGAAATATTTCAGTTAAATGGAAGAATAACTCAGATACTCCTGAGAGAGACTAAGTCAAGGGATAGCAGAATAGATTTCATCATCCTTCTATAGAATAAGTAGGCAATGAGGTGGCATAGTGGACAGAGTGCCAGGCCTGGAGTCAGGAAGTCTCTTCTTCCTAAGTTGAAATCAGGCTTAAGACTGTGTCCCTGGGCAAAACTTAACTATTTTCCTTGGTTTCCTCATCTGTAAAATGAGCTGGAGAAGGAAACAGCAAAACATTTCAGTATCTTTGTCAGGAAAACCCCAAATGAGTTCATGAAGAGTCAGGCATGACTGAAAAATAACTCAACAACAACATAGACTAAAAGACAGACCAATTCATGGGATATTTGTTCATCAGATATTTCATTACTAATGGTAAATTTGAACCAAATTATAAGTAAAGTACCACCATTGGTTACTATGGATGAAGTGATAAAGAAATTTTATCAAGTACTTAATCAGATCCTAGAAATGAAATAAATATACTCTCTAGTTCTGAGTGACTTCAATGCAAAGTTAGGAAAAGGGAAGTACTGGGAGGAAGACATATGGAATATGACTCAATAGAAATACATTAATGAGATCAAAGATCAGTAGATTTTACAGAAAAATCTTGTACAATCTATATTATAAACATATTCTTCAAAATAAGATTTGATGGGTGTAGAATGTGGCGACCACCAGATAATACCAGAAAAAACAAAATCACCTAAATGTTAATAGACAGAGAAGGATTTACTATTGATATGGGAGATACACTTGAGATTGTCATCTGTACCCAGACAGACTGTTTATTTTTCAGAGCTAAGATGAAAATTTGTAAAATAAAAGAAAAACAATATTGAGAAAAATATATGATGAATAATTAGTGTGATATAACCTTAAATTATCTATTAAATTATTTTTAAAGGGAAATGGACCACAGAAATGACATTGAAACTGACTATAAAAATTTCATCTAGAAATATTTAAAACTACCAGTCTGATCATGTCACCTCACCCTCCCTCCCTCAGTAAACATGTAACTCCTCCAGTTAAATGAAAAATTATCTGTTTAGCATTCAAAGTCCTTTATAACATAGCCCCCTCTTAACTTTCTAGTCTACTTAACATCTTACTCCCCAATCTTTACTCTTCAATCTAGTGACCCTGTTTCTTGGTTGTTCCACAAACAAGACACTCCATCTCTCAGTTCTGGGCTTTTTTCTGGCTGTTCCTCATAACTAGAATGGTCTTTCTCTTCTGGTCCACCTAGTGACCTCCTTGGATTCTGTTAAGTTTGAACTAAAACCCATCTTTTACTGAATGTTTTCCCAACCTCTTTCCACTCTAGTGCATTCCCTCTGTTAATTTTTTTTATTTTTTCTTTTATATAGTTTACTCTATGTGTGTATACATATGTATATATACACATAGATACATATATACACACATATATGTACATATATATACCTATATTATTGTATGTACATATATATGCATATACTTATATATGTGTGTGCATGTGTGTATATATGCATCTTATCTCCCCCATTAGATTTTATGATTCTTAAGGACAGAAACTGTTTGGGGTTTTTTTTGCTTCTTTTTTTTTTTAATTCCCAGCACATAGCCCAATATGTGGCACATAGTAAGCACTAAATAAATGTTGATGGATTGAACAAAAGAGCCCCAAAACATCTCAGTTAATAAACATTTAGCTAACTGACCAAATGTAGTAAAGTGGTGCAAAATGAATCATTTAGCCAGTTTACAAACTAATTGTGTAAAATCTTATGAACAATGATTATGGATGAATATGAGCAATATGGTCTCCAAAAACAGAGAAAATGAGTGAAGGGTAAAAATATTTAAAAAAAAAATCTTGACGAAAGTGTTGCGGTCACATGGCTAACAAAATAGGGAACTAGACACTTTCTGATCCTCAGAACCACTTAAACCTCAACAAAATAGGAATTATGCATAAGAGATAAAGCAATTTTAGCTCTCTACACAGGTCAAGACACCAAGAATTCCAACAAGGTGTAAGCCCAATTAAATTAGAGAAAGACAATCTCTAAACCCTAAGGCACTCACTTAATCTCCATTCCTCTATATGTCATGATTTTCTGGTAGAGTTATACAATCCAAACCAATTCTCTTCTGTTAGAAATAATTTGGGCCCAAGACTAAGAATGGTGAAATATAAGTTCCCCAGTATGAAAGGGTTGGAAAAATGGCATTGAGTATCAGTCCCCAAAGAAACCATACTCGAAGGGAAACTAGCAATGAAAGGAAAAGGAGAGTGAAAGGGAAATAAATAGCTGAAATTACCAAAGGCCAGAAGAGGAAGAAAACTCAGTTAAAGACCTCACACATAACAAGACGAAACAACATGAATAATATTAATAATGGAAGGAAATATGGCCTCCACATCTGCTAACTGAGGCCAGACTTTATGAATAAACATTACAAAACAAAATAAAATTAATCGATACCTAAGGAGGCAGATAATCCTATGAATTCTCAATAAAGCATGAACCAAACCAAAATGTTCTTTAATGGTTTAAAAGAGACACAAAACTTGAGAAAGAATACATGGCTTTTACACTAGAAATAATTGGCAGAATCTAAAGACATGACTACATGGGACAAATCTTACCAATGAATCAAAACAGAGAGTAAGTGATGAAGAGTACAAATACAGAGAATTGAAGGACAATCTGGAAGAAGAGAAGCAACATCAATATTGTTATAAGAAAATATGCTCTCCATACAAGAACCACATATTTATCTTGAAGACAGCTTGCGTAGTCAAATTAAGGAATGTATGTCTCCAAGAATATGAGAAGTCAAAATATCTGAATATTATAATGAAATAAATGATACAAGAAAACTGTACAAAACAGAGAACATGGACAAAATTACCAACTGAAATAACACACAAATTGCTTTTGAGGTGGGGATCCATATACTACAAAATCAAACACATAGAGATTAAGTTTAACAATCCCAATGAAAAACAAAAAAAATAACTGAGGAAGATAAAGGATTTCAATATAAAGAAAGAAAATTTGGATAACACAAGATGGATCTTCAAACTGCAGAAACAACAGAAGGAAATGTATTTATGCTTTTGGAAGAGCGAAGGAATTCAAGATGCAACAAAAAGAGACATGTCATGCTCACCTGAGCCTATTAGTAATAAAAAAAGCAATTACATTTTTTAAAAAAAGATATGTTCAAATCATTCTGCAAAGAAAACTAGACCTGAACAAATTATTTGCTTTTCAAACATGACAGAGAACAAATACTGGAAAAGTGAAAAAAATATGGTAAAGAGGGACAATGACAAAAAAATAACAACAGAGAGACCATTAAGAATTTTCTTCCTAAAACTACATTAAGAGAGATGAGGAAAGCAGAAGTCAAATAGAAATTATGGGGAAGAAATTATTCTGAGATATCATAGATGCAACCTCATAAGAACCAGTCTATCAAGGAAGCAGTATTTTGTGAGATTAATTATAAAATGAGAAGACATATAGAAAAGGAGGAGGAATTTAAAAAAAAATAAAGTGAATTATGTCATATACCCTAAAAAATTCAGAGGTTAACAATAAAAGGGATCTCTTCTGGGGAGTGAATCATGAAGATAGAGCAGAGAAAAAACTCAGTTGAGCTCTCCCAACATTTGCCTCCAAACAACTTTAAAATAATGCCTCATATCTAATTCTAGAGTGGCAGAGTGAACAAAAGCTCAGAGTGAGATATTCTTCCAGGCCAAAACAACATAGGTGGCCAGAAAGATTTCAGAAGAACCTTGGAAGACTTAAATGAACTCTTGCAAAGCACAGTTAGCAGAACAAGGAGAACGTTGTACATAGTAATATCATTATTATAAAGATGACTACCTGTGAAAGACTTAACTACTGTGATGAAGACAATTGTCAAAGATGATTCCAAAAGACGCAAGATGAAAATTTCTATTCACCTTCAGAGAGAGAACTGATAAATTCTGTATGTAGATAAAAGCATCTTTTTTTACTCTATTTATATTGTTTTATTTTGTTTGTATTTTGTTTTGCAACATGATTAATATGAAAATATATTTTGCTGACTTTACATGAATAATTAATATCAAATTGCTTGCCTTCTCAAGAAGAGGGGTTGGGCAGGAGGGAAGTAGAGAATTTAGAAATCATAATTTAAAAATTAAATAATTGGTAAGCATTTTTACATGTAATTGGGAAATTGAATACAAAAAATTAATAAAAACCAATGAAGATAAAGAGTTCCTGTTACCTCAGGAAAAAGAAAAACCTACTGGTAAAGGGGTGCAGAGGCAAAGGGGGCAGGCTGAAACATGAGAAAAAAGAGGAAAATCTTGTTCCATTGGAGGACTGAAATGCCACCTATAAATGCTCCCATTAGGAAAACAAGATAAAAGGAAAAGCTTTAATGAAATAGAAATAAATAACAAGACCAGGTCAAGGTGGAGGAAAGGAAGATTTTATTTAATAGCACAGGAGAGAAAATAGGAAAAATAATTTTTAAAAAGCCTAGATAAAGGGAAGAAAAAACTAATAAATTAAGCAAACTTCAAAAGTACAGCAAGGGGTAACAAACCAGAGCGAGGGGGCTACTTGAGTTTGAGGAAGAGATGGAGTGGAAAAAGGGTTGCTTTAGCATACATTAAGCTAAACTAACCGAAAAGACATAGTATTGTGTTTACTGAGGAAGAGTAAAAAAACAAAAAACAAAAAAAAAACTATTTTAGGGAGGAACATAGAGGCAAATGGAGGAAAATATTCTTAATATTTTAAATAAATATTTATTAAGGGGTTATTATGTACCATAAGTTATGCTAAGCCCTTTATAAGCATGATTTCATTTTAAGGCACATAGCACAGTACATGGTACATACATATTATGGGCTACATAAATATTAGTTCTTATTATGATATTTTAATTCTCACAATCAACCTGGGAGGTAGTTGCTAGAATTACCTCATTTTACATATGAAGAAACTGTATAAGACAAAGTTGAAGTGACTTCCTAACATTCACACATCTAAAATTGTCTAAGACCTCATTCAAACTCATGTTTTCCTGATCCCAAGTCTAGGACTCTATCTACTATATTGTTGTTGTTCATTTTTTTTCAGTCATGTCAGACCCTCATGACTCCATTTGGGGTTTTCTTGGCAAAGATAGTATAATGGTTTCCAATTTCATTCTCTTCCTCACTTTACGGATGAGGAACTGAGGCAAACAAGATTTAGTGACTTGCCTATGTCACACAGCTAGTAAGTGTATAAGGCCAGATTTTAACTCAGGAAAAGGAGTCTTCCTAACTCCAGGCCCAGTGCTTTATCCATTGCACCACTGAGCTGCCTAACTCATGATTTTAAATGTGAATGGGTTAAAAAGCCCAATAAAATTGTAAGAGACATTGCATAAGAAACAATATGCCATAGTCTGTTGCTTACAAGTAACAAATTTCTGCACTTCTAAAAATACCTAAAGTGAGGGATTGGGAGAGTATTGACTATTAATTAGTGAATTTAAAAAAAAAACAAAACAAAAACAAAATCAAGAGTTGCAATAATGTTTCTATAGAAGCAAAAACCAAACATTTGCAGAGAGAGTGAGAGAGTGAGAGAGAGAGAGAGAGAGAGAGAGAGAGAGAGAGAGAGAGAGACAGAGAGACAGAGAGACAGAGAGAGAGAGAGAAAGGGGCAGACAGACAGACAGACAGAGAGACATGGAACCTTACTCAGGAGGTAACCATTGATAACAAACCAAGGTCAATATTAAATGTATATACTCCAAATGCCTTAGTGTCTCACTTAATAAAGGAAGCATTAACTAAGCTACAAGAAACCATAGCTAGTAATAAAGTAATGGTAGATTTCAATGCCCATCTCTCAGCTATGGATATTTCTAATAGAAAGGTTAAAAAAGAGGGGAAATATAAAATGGAACTTTTTTTTAGTGAAACTAGACCTAAAAGGGTTAGGATTGGCCTCTTCTGGATAATACTATGGTGTGTATATGTGTATATAAAATTAAACAAAATGCTATATGTGTGTATGTATGCATATACATGTATGTACATACATACATGTATATGTGTATGTGTATATGTATGTGTGTATCACTACATGGAACCTTCATAAAAAATAAAAATTGGCCATATACTAGGACACAAAGATGTTCTAAGTAAATGTAAAAAGAGAAAAACATAAAAATTGTATCTTTTATATAATACAATAAAAATAGTACTTATTTCAATGATCTCTCAGTTGTCAAATCCAATGGCCTGTTCTCTATATTCATTCTCCTTGACCCCTCTGTAGACTTTGACACTTTTGATCACTCACTCCTCCTTGATATTCTCTCCTCTTTAAAATTTTGGCATACCACTCTCTTTTGATTCTCCTCCTACCTATCTGAATGCCCTTTCTCTGTCTTCTTTGCAGGATCCTCTTCCAAGTTAGGCCCTCTACCTTAGGTATCCTTGGGGTTTTGGTCTTTCTCTATGTTAGTTCACTTGGTGATCTGATCAGCTCCCATTCATTAAGTACACTCTCTATGTTAATGATTCTCAAATCTACCTATACTGCCACAAACTCTCTGCTAACTTTTAATCTCACACTTCCAACTGCTTTTCTGAAATACTGAACTGGACATCTTAAAGTCAATGTGTCCAAAACAGAACTTATCATCTTTTCCAATAAACCTTTCCCTCTCTTACCTTCTCTATTACTATAGTGGGCAACAAAATCATCCCAGTTTCTCAGGCTGCCAACCTAGGAGTCATTCTTGACTCTTTATCATATCTCACTTTCCCAATTTGCAATCTCTTTTGAAGACTTGTCAACTTTGCTTTTATACTTTCTTTCCTTTATGTCTTCTTCCTTCTTCCATCCCTGCCACCACTGTGTCGCAAGCCCTTATCACCTCAAGCATGGATTATTTCAATAGCTTGCTGTTGGGTCTACCTGCCTCAAGCCTTTTCCAACTCCAATCCCTTCTCTACCCACTAAAGTGTATATCTAACCATATCACCCCTTGACTCTAGAAGTTTCTGATTCCCTCCAGGATCAAAAATGCTTTGTTTGGCATTCAAAAACCTTCTAAACCCAGCTCCCTCCTACCTTTCCTGTCTTCTTACACCTTACTCCATTACACACAGTCTTTGATGCAATGACGCCGATCTACTGACTGTTCTATAAACAAGTCACTCTATCTCTTAACTATGGGCATTTTTCCTGAATATGCCCCATGTCTGAAACACTTTCCCTCCTCTACTCTGATTAGTTGCTTTTCTGGTTTCCCTCAAGTCTCAACTAAAACTCTTTCTTTTACTCAAAGCCTTCCTCAATCTCTCAGTTTTCATTTCTTTCCTTTCTTATTTCCTTTCTATTTCTCCTGTATATACATTTTGGCACATATATTTTTGTCTCCCTCATTAGATTTTGAGTTCCTCATTGGCAAGAGCTGCTTTTGCCTCTTTTTCATAACTCTAGGACTTAGCGCAGTGTGTAGCACGTAGTAGGTTCTTACTAAATATTTATTGACTGACATTATATAATGCATGATAAATGGCTATTTGAATTTAACGTGTCCATGGTATAAAACGGAAGAGAAGCAGACCATATACCTCTTGAAATTATGATTGGGACAGCTATTGTTAACTAAACAAATGATAGAGGCAAAATTAAAGAACACAAATACGTAACTTTGATTATTTGAAACTTGTAGGTCTTCTGCACAAATAAAATTAATGGGATTCTAATACAAAGGGGATTTTTAAATGGGAAAGTCTTTGTATCAAAGGCTTTGTCATTTATAAATATTTGTATAAATCATATCTGTTATTTATATATCCATACCTGTCTTTACAACTATCTACCATTTGCCAGTTGATAAGCGAACAAAGGATACGGACCGTTTTCAGAAGAATTGCAAACTATTTGCTACTAGATTTAAACAATGATTAAATCAATAATAATAAGAGAAGCACACAATGAAACAACTTTGAGGCCTCAATTTATCCCTTGCAATTCAAAATGTTGACAAAAGATTGAAATAGTCAATTTTAAAGGGCTTGTGAGAAGATAGGTACACTAATTCATTGTGGGTAGAAGTGTGAACTAGCATAAACATTTTGAAAAGTAATTATAGTTATGCAAATGAAGTAAATGAAATGTCTTTAGCCTTTGACCTAGATTTTTCATTACCAGACATACCCTGAGGAAGCCATTGATAAGAAGGAAGTCCTTGTAAACACCAAAATATTTTTAGCAGCAATTTGTGAAGTGTAACAAAATAGATGTCCAAGTACTAGGAAATGATTAAGGAAATCACACTATTTGAATGTTATTGGATATTTCTGTGCTGTTTAAAAATGTGAATGAAACAGAGCCACACATGTATGGATAGGTGTACCTAAACTAATAGAGAATAAAGTAAACAAAGCCAAGAAAACAGTACGCACAGTTACTACAACAATGTAAATGAGGGAAAAATCACACCCACAGATAAACGCAAAAATGAACCCTTCAAAATTTAAAAGGACAACTATGGTTCAAAAGAACAGTTATGAAAAGATAACCATCAATCCCTTTATATAGGTGAAATATTCACAGGTCTTAGACATTGCATATTTTTTTCAGACTTTTCCTATATTTTGATAAACTGCGTTTACTTCCCTTCTTTTTTTAAATTTATATTGTTTGTTACATGGGATAGCTCTCTCTTATATGGCATAACAAGGAGAGGGTTAATGAATGAAAGCATTCTGATTTAAAATATAAGGCATAAATAAAATTTTATTTTAAAAAATAAAGTTTGATATGCTATCTAGCTAATAAAAAAAAAGGACATTCATAGTTTTAAAATGGAAGGAGGCCTACAGAAAAAAAGTTAAAAATATATACTGAACCTAAGATGATTGTGACTTACCTAGGAATGCTCAGCTAGTGAGTGTCTGAGGCAAAATTTGATCTAGGTTCTTCTGCATTCCATGTTCAGCATCCCCTGTTCTTTACCACCTATTGGTCTTATGGACTACTCATGAATAGTCCATTATGTAGATCATAGGGAAGAGAAGATGAGGGAGGCCTACATTGCTTTGGGTGGACTTTCCATGGTGAATTTGTGGTACAACATGAATCATAATCTGATAGAACCTGCAGGAATGATCTATTAACCTGGATGTAGTACCATCAGTACCATCAGATTTCCAATGGAGAACGAGTATGATTCCTTCCTGAGGCAGGAAATCTCTCCTAGAGGTAGACGCAGATATTTTTCTTCAATCAATTTATGAATAGTTAACCACTGTTAATAGTTTCCCTTTAGCAATGCCACACTTTAAATCTCTTCTCATCTTACAAGTATCTTTCCTATTCCAATTATTGGCTAGCCTTCTCAAGACATTTCGAAGTGCAGTCTGTAAATAATAACCTTAATTAATAAAATGACTTCAACCTCCTCCCCATCTTCCAGTTCTGTAAATGAGTAACAAGGAATGAATATGGACTTACTTGCTAAATAGTGACAAAAATATTCCAAGGGAATTTTAAAGCTGTATAACTAATAAGTCACACATATTATTTAAGACAGTTTAAATTTTCACAACATGCATGGATGCTAATCTTCAGAAAATCTCATATAGCAAATGGAGTTTTAACTCTCTTTCTTAACCCTTTCTCTGTGGAACTGTAAATTAACTTTTCCACTAAGAAATGGAAGAGAGACGTATATTTTCTTAAGCAATTTAGCTTACTCAACTGTACACTAAATGTGAATTAATGGTCCAGATACAGTGAATACAAAAATTAATGATAATGGGAATTGCAGTTAATGATGTCAACTCAGAGTGTCCCAATGCTTGGATGTAACTTCACAAAATTCGTATATCACATCAGGCATAGACATAATAGGCTACCCACTGTGACACAATTTGTATAATATTCCAAGAAGGTGAGTTAAAATGCAAGTGACAGACAAGAACATGTTTAAGCAATATGATTTCTTGCCAGACTTGATCTATCTAACAGACCTCTTCCAGGTTCCACTTCTCCTAGGGGCATATTTATATAGGCTCTCTGGAGGGGTAAAATGAGTGCAGAACATATTTTCCAAGTTAATTGTCACTGTTAACATTTTCTCTATCATTTTCTTAAGTCTAAACAATAAAACCAAGCCCTGATCTGAATTGTTTGCCAACTTCTGATTTAACATTTGGATCTTAGAAGCCAGGTTCAGCTGACTCAAGCTAATCCATAACTTCTCTCATCTGTTCCATAAAGCCCCAATACCCTAGCCAAAATGATTTTTGTTCTTTGAACTCCTGTAATGTCGCAGTACCTCATCATCACCATCAGCAGCAGCAGCATTTATATAGGGTTTTAAGGCTTACAAACTGCCTTCCTTATGCTAATTTGCCATACAAACCCTGCCATATCTTTTTTCAACAATTTTGAGGTAAAGAACTGGAAATAAGTTCATCTTCATTGGTTTGATAATGATTAAACATTTTGTAGTATGTGGATATAATAAAATAATATTGTAACAAAAGAAATTATGAATACATTAGATACAAAAGTGCATGGGGTGATATGTAAACAGATACAGTATAAATTGTTTAAAAATGAGAGAAATGACATGAACAAAAGTTACAACAGTGAAAGTAGAACCAGAAAGATTCTACAGGGTAGGAAAATGCAAGCATGTTTAAAATGTTTTTGTTAGTTTGTTTTAGTTCTGTTGCCCTCTCTTCTTTAGTCTATGTTATTACAGATTGCTTTCTATGCAAACTTGAAGGTATCATCTGAAGGTAAAAGAAAACCTTTTTTAAAAAACCCTGAAAATTATTTAAGAATTTATCTTAAAAAACCTAAACATGAAATTTACAAATATGTAAAATATTACAAATAAACAGCAAATTTTATTACACACACATTTAATCTGTTACTGCGATGTGCATGTGCTAAAGTATATCTGCTATTAAAATTAATTGAAGTAAATTAAAGTAGGGTTTTAGAATTTTAAAAAGTAAAATGTTTATAAAATAAGTGATAAATGTACAATTTGAATTATGGTGAAGTAACAATTTAAAAAATTACAACCTGTCAATTAATAATAGAAAAAATGAAGATAGAATAAATATGGCAATTTTAAAATTAAAACAAAAATTTCTACTTTTAACAAGAGTGTAGTGCCTCAAGCAACATAATGAATTGGGAGTTAAATGACAGAAGTTTAATGAGTTTAATAATTAGTTTTAGTAATAATAGTAGATATGGAATGAATGAGATTTTACTCCCTCTGACACCAGGAAAAATATAAATAGAAAAAAAATGAATTCCAGAAGACAAAAATTAAATATGTATAATTATCATTGTGAAAAATGATTTCCTCATAAAATAGCTTAAAATGGATTTTAAAATCAATATGCTACTTACAGAAAACACATTTAGGACAGGCAGTTTTCAGATGAAGAAATTAAAGCTATCTATAATCATATAAAAATGTTCTGAATCACTATTGATTAGAGAAATGCAAATTAAAGCACCTCTGAGTTACCACCTCACACCTACCAGATTTGGTAATAAGATAAAAAAGGAAAATGTTAAATGTTGGAGAAGATGTGGGGAAATTAGGTCACTGTTTTATTACTGACAGAGTTGTGAACTGATCCAACCATTCTGGAGAGCATTTTGGAATTGTACATGAAGGTCAACCAAACTTTGCAAACCCTTAGATCCAGCAACACCACTACTAGCTCTGTATCAAAAAGAGATCATAAAAGGGAAAAGGACTCACATATACAAAAAAAAATATAGCAGCTCTTTTTCTAGTGGCCAGGTATTGGAAATTGAGGGGGTACCTATCAATAGGGGAATGGCTGAACAAGCTGTTGTATATGAATGTGATGGAATACTATTGTGCTATAAGAAATGATGAGCAGGCAGATTTAAAAAAAAAAACCTGGAAAGACTTACGTGAACTGATGCTGAGTGAAGTGAGCAGAACCAGGAGAACATTGTACACAGCAACAGCAACATTGTACAATGATTAACCATGATACGCTTAGCTCTTCTCTGCAATATAATGATCCAAGACAATTCCAAAAGACTCATGATGGCAAATGCTAACTACATCCACAGAAAGACCTATGGAGTATGAATGCAAATTGGAGCATACTATTTTCACTTTTTCTTGTCTTGTGGTCTTTCCCTTTTGCTCTGATTTTTCTTTCACAACATGACTAATGTGGAACTATTTTAACATAATCGTACATGAATTGTTTATATCAGGTTGTTTACTGTCTTGGGGGGGTAGAAGGTAGGAGGGAGAGAGAAAAATTTGGAACTCAAAACTTTACAAAAATTAATGTCGAAAACTATCTTTACATTTAATTGAAAAAAATGAAATAATAATACTATTAAAAACACAGAGCAAAATAGATGCCTCAAAATTAAGAAATGGATTTAAATATAGCATGTAGCTTTGGTTTTAAAATGCAAGCAATGTTGTAAAATTAATTAATATTGAAGTCCCCCCAAATTAAGGTGCAGATGATCATATAATAATTAAAGAGAAAATACTTACTGAAGATTTAGGCATTGCAAAGTTATAAGTACACAATCTGTTTGATAATGTTTTTAGAAATTTCTAACAGTAATATTTGAAGGAGGTAAAGATATAGTAGAAGAATTCAATGCATTGTGGAAAAATAGAACATATTTAATAAGGAACTATAGAAATTACAAATGTAAAATCTTATTAATTTAGAAATGATATATTCACACGTATATTTAAATGACATAAGCAAGGAATGAAATGTCTTTCCTTTACTTAAAGAAAGTAAAAAAAATGCATGCTTAAAACTGCATTCAGACTCTATCAGTTCTTTTTCTGGAGGTAGATAGAATTTTTCATTATGGATTCTTTGGAATTGTCTTAGATCATTATATTGCTTAGAATAGCCAAGCGATTCATATTTGATCATTGTACAATATTGGTGTTACTGTATACAATGTTCTCCTGGTTCTCTTCACTTCACTTTGCATAAGTTCATGTCATAATCATATACTACAACTTGTTCAGTCAATTTCCAATTTCCAGTTCTTTGACACCACAAATAGAACTGTTCTAAATATTTTTGTACATGTAGGTACTTTTTTTCCTTTAAAAATTCTCTTTGGGATACAGACCTAGTGGTGGTATTGCTAGTTCAAAGGGTATACAAAGTTTTATAACCTTTTGGGCATAGTTCCAAATCACTGTCCTGAATGGTTGGATTAGTTCATAACTCCACAGAAAATGTGTCTGTGTCCTAATTTTTCCACACCCCCTCCAATATTTGTCATTTTCTTTTTCTGTCATATTAGACAATCTACTAAGTGTGAGGTTGTTTAAATTTTCATTTCTCTAATCAACAGTAATTTAGAGCATTTTATATGACTATAGATAGCTTTGATTTCTTTTTTACCTTAACATTGTCTGTTCAAATCCCTTAATTGTCTCTTTCCTCCTTGAAATCATTTAACTTTTCTTTTAAGTATTTGGATGCTATACCATTTGGTACATATACTTTTAGTATTGATATTATTTCATCATCTATGTTACATTTTAGGAAAATGTAGTTTCTTTGCTTATCTCTTTTAATTAGACCTATTTATGATTTTGCTTTGTCCGAAATAATGATTGCTAGCCCTGCTTTTTTTTACATCAGTTGAAACACAATAGATTCTGCTCTAGTGCCTTTCTTTTAATCTGTGTTTGTGTCTCCCTGCTTTAAGTGTGTCTTGTAAACAACATATTTTAGGATTATGACTTTTAACATATTCTGCTATCTGCCTCTATTTTGTGAGTGTTCATTTCATTCACATTCACATTTGTGTTTACTACATATTTCCCTTCAAACTGTTTTCTCTTTCAGTATCTCTCTCTCTCTCTCTCTCTCTCTCTCTCTCTCTCTCTCTCTCTCTCTCTTTCCCTCCCTCTCCCTGCTTCCCTCCTTCTCTTCCTCTCCCTTCCTCTATAGCTCTTCCTTTCTCTCCCTCCCTTCCCTTTACCATGTCCATTTTCAAATACCTGTTTTGTTTCTAATCACCCCTCACCCAATCAGCACCCCCTTCCATCATCCCCTCTCACCTGCTTCTTCAATCCCCCTCCTTTCCTACTTCCCTGTAGAGCACCCAACTGAATGTGTGTTTTTTTTTCCTTCTTTGAGGCAATTCCAATGAGAATAATGTTCAAGTGTTACCTTCCACCCTCCCATCTTCCCTTCCACTGTACAAACAAAACAAACAAAAAAGCCTCTTCCTTTTGTACCTGTTTTGTGTGAGATAACTTGTCCCATTCTACCTCCTCTCAATGAATCCCTCTTTCTTTCCTCATTATATTATATGTATTTTTTAAATCATGCCATCATACTCAAGTCACACCTGTGACTTCTGTCTATGTATACTCTAGTTAACTATCCTAATCATGATAAAGTTCTGAAGGAGTTATGTCATCTTCTCATGTATGAATGTAAACAGTTTAACCTTGTTGAATACCCTCTGATTTCTCTTGCATTTTTCCATTTTTATGATTCTC
Source organism: Phalanger gymnotis (assembly GCA_028646595.1). Taxonomy (NCBI): domain Eukaryota; kingdom Metazoa; phylum Chordata; class Mammalia; order Diprotodontia; family Phalangeridae; genus Phalanger; species Phalanger gymnotis. Next base: position 346,201,655 of record CM053624.1, read on the forward strand.
TTGATTCTTGTGTTTGAAAGTCATTTTTCAAATGTAACTTTGGTCTTTTCATCAGGAATGCTTGAAAGTCTTCCATTTTGTTAAATAACCTCTTTTTGCCCCTAAGGATTTATTTAGTTTTGCTGGGTAGGTTATTCTTGGTTTTAATCCTAGCTCTTTTTCCTCCAGACTATCATAATTCAAGCCATTTGATCCTTTAAGGTAGAAGTTGGTAAATCTTTCGTAATCTTTTTTTAAAATAATTTCTTGAAATATAATGTCTAGACTCTGTCTTTGATCATGGCTTTCGGGAAGTCCAATGTTTTAAAAATCATCTCTATTCAATTTTTTTTCAGGTCATTTTTTCCATGATTTCATCTTGGTTTTCATTATTTTGATTTTTTTTCTTGGCATCTCATGGATTTATTAGCTTCCACTCACCCAGTTCTAATTATTAAGGAGTTAGTTTCTTCTGTGAACATTTGTACCTTGTCTCCCCCTCTCTCATTTAACCAGTTCTGCTTTTTAAAGAATTCTTTTCTTCTGTGATTTTGTAAACCTTTTTTATCCATTTGGTCAATTCAGCTTTTTAAGGAGATCTCTTCAGTGGTTTTTTTGTGCCTTTTTATCATTGATTTATTTACTTATTTTTGTTTACCATTTGACCAATTCTGTTTTATAAGGTATTATTTGCTTTAGTACTTTTATGCATCCCTTACCAAAATGTTCATGCTTTTTTTCATTGTTTTCTCTCATCATTCTTATTTATTTTCTAATTTTTCTTCTACTTCTCTTATTCAATTTTTTTTCAAGGAAATCATAGCTAAGTGACTTTACCAGAATCACACAGCTAGTAAGTGTCAAATGAGTGAGGCTGGATTTGAACTTAGGTCCTCCTGATTCCAGGGCCAGTGCTCTATCTACTGCATCACCTAGCTACCCCTCTCATTTGATTTTTAAAAGACTTTTTGAGCTGTTCCAGGAATTCTTTTTTCATACTGTGGCCAATTCACATTATTCTTTGAAGCTTTTAGTGTGGCTTTTTTTATTTGTCTTCTTTTTTGTTTGTGTCTTTATTTTTCCTGTCACCATAGTGACTTTCTATGGTCAGGTTCTTTTGTTGTTGTTGCTGTTTTGATCATTTATCTTTTCAGCCTATTTCTTGACTTATAACTTTATGTTAAAGTTGGCCTTTACTTCTTTGTCCTAAGCGTCAGGGCTTTCTCGTTGCTTTATTAGAGCTAGTTCCAGACCTGTATAAGTAAAGTGGTATGATCTAAGAACCGTGGTCACTATTCTAGTTTGTGAATCACCACAATCACTCTTCTCTGCCCTAGGGCTTTGCCAGGGACCTTATATCCCTGAGGCCTACAAGTGCTAATGAGCTAGCATTCCTTTTAGCACTGGGATTGTGACATGGAACTACATATGGGAAATGCATTAGGTTCCTTCACCCAGTGCCAGCAAAGTGTTCTTCATAATATCCTTTTGACCACTTGTCTGATTACCACGCCATCTGTGATTTGAAAGCTCCTCAAACTGCTGCTGCCACTGATGAGCTGCCTCCAAGGCCTGCTGCTGGTGCCCTGGTAAGACCCAGGCAAAGTATTTGGCACCAGGTCTAATAACTACCCTGATGAGAAAGAACTTTCCTGCCTACCTCCTAAGTTCTTTGGGATGAAAAATTATTTTAACCCAAACTTTTGTAGGTTCTGCCACTCCAGAATTCATTTTCAGGTATTATTTTGAGGACTTTTAAAGGAAATTTGGGGAAGGTCAGGTGAGTCCCTGCCTTTATTCCTCCATCTTGGCTCCACGTTCCCAAAAAGTCTTTTCAAATTAACATGGACTCACAATAATTATCTTATGCTTGATCTTAGCTAAGTTCTTGGTAAATTACAAAATGAAGAATTTATACATGGTAGATATTCAAAACACATTGCAGAAACAAAATTGGAAATAGATAAGAATAGCATGAGTAGAAATATGATTATTTAGAAAGCCATGATGGACAGCAATTGAACTGGTGAATAAAGCACTCAAAAAAGATAAGATTAATGTTATGCATTAGAATAGTGTCAAAATAAATTTATAGTATTAGATGCTCATATTAATAAAAGTTGGAAGGAATGTTTAAATTAATTATGTCTATACGACTAACAGATATTGAGCATAGATTGTATTTTCCATCCTTATGTGTGTATACATATACATACGTATATAGCTTATGTGCATTTCTAACTAGAAATATTGCAAATATTTATATTTTTCAGAAACCTTCATAATCCCACAAGATCCCTTCAGCACCAATATTTCATCTCATTACTATCTTTTATAACTCTGATAAGACAGTGGAGTTATGAACTCCAGAGCTTCCATTTTAGGGAGGAATTAATCTCAGAACATTTCCTCTTTCTCACATGGCTGCCTGTCTTTGGGACTTTAATGAATTTTCCACCATACCCCAAAATTGGGTACATAACTTAATTCCAACTCCTTACCACCTTTCAGTTTTTATTTATGTGTCATTTTAACCTTCTTTTTATGTTGTGCTCCCCCATTAGGTTGTAAGCTCCTTAAGAGCAATGACCATCTTTCTATAATTAATATCTCTATAACCAGTGCTAAGTAGAGTGCATGGCACATAATAGGTGCTTAATAAATGTTTATTGATTCATTACAATGTTTTTCAATTGTTTGTGTTGCATTTGACTCTTCCAGCCTCCTTTTGGGATTTTCTTGGTGAAGATAGTAGAAGTAGTTTACCATTTCCTTCTCCTACTTATTTTGCAGATAACAAAACTGAGGCCAACTGGGTTAAGTGATTCACCTAGGGTCACATAGCAAGTGTGTCTAAGGCCATATTTGAACTCAGATATTACTGACTTCAAACTCAACACTCTGTCCACTATGCCACCTTAATGACATCACTGGCTAACGTAGAGATAATTATTTTCTTTTAAGATTTTTTGAGGCAGAGCCAAGGTAGTGGAGTAAGCCAGGTACCCTTTGACCTAGTAATACGACTACTAGTTCTGTATCTCAAAAGAAACAAAAAAAGACACAAAATAGAAAGGAAAGAGACCTACATGTACAAAAGTATTCATAGCAGCTGTTTTCTTGGAGCAAAGAATTAGAAATTGAGGAGATATCCATCAATTGGGGAACGCCTGAACATGATTGACTGCTATTGTGCTTTAAGATATGATTAGCAGGGTGCTCTCAGAAAAGAAACCTGGAAAGACTTGCATGGACTGATGCAAAGTGAAATATACTGTATACAAAGGAACAGCAATATTGTAATAGGATCAGCTGTGAATGACTTAACTATACTCAGCTGATCCAAGACAACTCAAGGAATTAGGATGAAAAATGCAATCCATCCCCTGAGAAAGAACTGATGGTGTCTGAATATATACTGAAGGATATTTTTTTACTCTGTTTTCCAGAGTCTTTTTTTGTCTGTTTCCTTTCACAATATGATTATTATGGATATGTTTTCATGAATAGCCATATATAACTTGTATCGAATTGCTTGCTATCTCAATGGGAGTTCGGGGATTAGGAGGGATGGAGAGAATTTGGAACTCAAAGTTTTACAAAATGAACGTTAAAAATTGTTTTTGTGGAGGGGCGGAGAAGGTGTCCGCCAAGGAGAAGGAGGTACCGGCCCCCCGGGGCTTCTTCCCTTCTTCCCGGCCCTCAAGGCTTCATGCCAACCGGGGAGCCTCTGCTGTGCTAGGGCGGCAGGAGGGATGTAGCAGATGCTGGGCCAGGGTCTGCAGCTCCTGCTGCAGCTGCTGCTGGGGGCAGCGAGGCTGCAGCGCAGAGGGCAGGGGCGGGGGATGGTCTGCACTACCTGCAGGGCAAGCACCACAGGGTCTATGACTTGGAGGCACTGCTAGAAGGCCAGGCAGAAGCAGATGAATATGAAAAACTCAGTCCACAAGACTGAAAGACTGAAGAAAAAACTGAAAAGACTGAAGGTGACGATTAAGAAAATTGATGTGGCCTCTGATGATTTCCTTACTGAAAGTGAACACAGTACATGGATCCATATGTTCTTTAAACGCTACTACACTACGTGCCGGAGGCGAAGAAGCAGTTGGTGGAATACGACAAAAACCAGCCATGGCGTGGTGACATTTTGGGCGAGGTCAACATTCAGGCGTATGACAACATGATTGACTTTGATGAGAACAACTGCTCTGCACCTGCTGAAGAGGAATATTTTAGACAGCTTCATTTAAAGGACAAGAAACAGTTTGAAAAAGCCCATCTGAACAAAGTTCCTGGTCCAAGCCTTGTCCGCTTTATGGCTTTTAAGCATCCTGAAGAGGTTGATTACATAACAGAATTTGTCATTCAAGAGGAGAAGAACATGACAAAAATGGTGATGGGTTTCTTAGTTTGGAAGAATTCTTTGGTGACTACAGATGATATCCAACAGCAAATGAAGGTCCAGAATGGATGCTTGTTGAGAAAGACAGGATGTGTGAATGATTAGAACAAAGACTGGGAACTATTATATTTTATTGATTTTTTTAGTTTATAATATTCAGTTCCACAAGTATTTGAATTCCAAATTTTCTCCCTCCTCCCACTCCTCCCCCTCCCTCTCCTCCCTCTCTTCTCCCTATTAAGGTGATCAGTACCTGAGAAGCTCATTTGAACAGGCTTAAGGTGGGCTTCCAGGTGGGACCAGCTAAGAAGGTCCATTAGATCTTGCCCCAAACCCCTAATTACTAGGTGCTAAGCCCACATGGGCATGAAGCTCCCAGGGTTCTAAGGGGAGGCACTAAGACCAAAGTCAATCCCAGGAGTTTAAGTTCTGGCCATTCAGACAATGCTTGATGATGTCTGAAACTATGTAAAAGGAGAGGACACAGCTTGGAGATTGAGACTTTAGGAGCCAGTGGCAGCAACAGCAACAGCGACAGTGACAGCACAAGCTACAGCAACAACAACAACAACAGCTGAAGCTGACCCTGAGCCAAAGGTGCTGAAGAAACAGGTGCTGCTGGTAGCAGGGCTGACCCATGTCTGGACCACAGAGTGTTGAGCAAGGGCTTCAGGCCAGTGGGGGAAGCACGAATGTGATTTGATTGAATGTCGTCATTTCATCCTGTTTTTCTGTAAACTCCTGGTTACTCTTGTGAGGCAGACTTATTGGGCCTGGAAGCTTTTGCCCAGGATATTGAATTGGGGACACTGGTTAGTGGGTATGCTGCTATGGAGCTTGAATAAATGCTTTAATTCTTCTATCTTCTGCTTAGAGAATTCCTTATATCCTGTGGTTCTGAACTATTCAGACATATACATGATTTTCTTTGAAATCATGAATTCTGCCTTCATAATATACCCCTTCCCCCCCAAAAAAAACAGCATATAATCTGGTATAGGTTTTGCAGGTACCTTCACATCAAATTGATTTACACAATAGTCAAGTTGTAAAGAAGAATTTTAATCAATGCAACCAACCATGAGAAAGAAGAAACAAAACCAAGAAAGGAGAAAAAAAGAGAGAGCAACTAGTTTGCTTCAATCTGCATTCAGACTCCATAATTCTTTCTCTGTGTGTGCATAGCATTTTCCATCATGAGTCTTTTTTTTAAAAGAGGAAAGCAAGATATTTATTCAGATACCAGGAAGCCAAAGGGACTATAGTAACAAGGAAGTTGGTACACATCACCAATGCAGGGAGTACTGCCATTCCCAAGCCTTCCCTCCATCAGGCCTCCCTACAAACAAGCTCCCGTAGGCAAAATGCCCTTCTCTCTCACTACCGTCTCTGCCTGCTCTGTCCCCAGTCATACCCCAAACTCTCTTCCTGTTCCACTTCTTTGGCAAGCTCCTATCACCACAGGCTCATGTGACTCAGACTCAAAACAGGTCACATAGGCCTACTAAATGATGGGAAAGATCTTCCAATTCCATTAATAGCACAAAAAGTTTCTCTCCAGTGTGAAGTCTCCGATGTTTTCTAAGACAGGTCCTCTGTAACAGCTTTTCCACACTGATTACATTCTTAAGGCGTCTTTCCAGTGTGGATTCTCTGATGTTTGAAAAGAGAGGGCCTCTGTGTAAAACCCTTTCCACACTGATTACATTCATAAGGCTTCTCTCCAGTGTGGATTCTCTGATAGTTGGTAAGACAGGACCTCTGTCTAAAACCCTTTCCACATTGCTTACATTCACAAGGTTTCTCTCCAGTGTGGATTCTCTGATGGTTGGTAAGATGGAATGTCTGTCTAAAACCCTTTCCACATTGCTTACATTCACAAGCTTTCTCTCCAGTGTGGATTCTCTGATGTTTGGTAAGACAGGCCCTCAGTCTAAAACCCTTTCCACACTGATTATGTTCATAAGGCTTCTTTCTAGTGTAGTTTCCCAGATGAAGAGCACAGATTTTTCTCAAAGTGAAGTCACAGGAACCATCATCCATTAACGTTTGCTCCTGAGTTTCTTTCACAGAAAAGCTTAGGTCTGCAGCAGTCTTCTTCACTTCAAGTCTGATTTCTCCTTCTGGACAGTAGCTCCTCAGGTCTTCTTGCTTCAGCATCCATGGTCTTTCCCTTTGCACAAAATAGGAGATGGCCTCTTAACTGGGAACTGGAAGCCCCAGGGAGAGCAGGTTCCAGTCATTTTCCACCATGACCTCCTTGTATAACTCCTTCTGAGGATGGTCCAAGAGGCCCCACTCCTCCTGGGTGAAGTCCACAGCCACATCCTTAAATGTCACTGGTCTCCTGGGCTGGGTCTCGGCTACTCCTGGGGTCCATTCCCTCTGATTCCTGGCTCCCTGTGCCCTTTCCTTCTGCAGTTCTGAGAAA
>CM053624.1:346216058-346228772 GCA_028646595.1 Phalanger gymnotis
CTCTGTCTCTGTCTCTCTGTCTCTGTCTCTCTCTCTCTGTCTCTCTCTCTCTCTCTCTCTCTGTCTCCTCCTGGTTCTCTCTGGCTCTTCAGGGCCTCTCTCAGACCTTCCAGTTCTCTCTGAGCTCAATGGCTAACCTGAAGATATATATACCCTTCTTAGGGCAGGAGGGTTTCACACCTAATCTTCAGAGGTTGTGGGCCTGGTAGTTAACACCTAATTAGCAAAAGGGTGTGGGACTGTGGTTTAACACTTAGTGAGCAAAAGTGTGTATGCTTGCCTACAAACAAGCCTCCCCTAATCAAACTTTCCTTAACTAGCTCCACCAGAAGTATATGAAATGGGCAGGGTACATCTTTAGTGACATTAACACCATACCAGAATACAAAAAGCCAGGATATGATCTTTTCCTTTTAAATTTTTTTTTCTAGGTAGCTTAATCATTTTATCACTAATACCTGCATTTTAAAAATTATTTTATTTTCTATTTCTTAGTTTTCAGCATTGATTTCCACAAGATTTTGAGTTCCAAATTTTCTCCCTATTTCTACCCTCCCCCCCAACTCCAAGATTTCATATATTCTGATTGCCACATGCCCCAATCAGCCCTCCCTTCTATCATCCCACTCCATCTCCAACTCCATCCCTTTTCCTCTTACTTTCTTGTAGAGCAAGATAGATTTCTATGCCCCATTGCCTTTATATCTTATTTCCCAGTTGCATGCAAAAACAACTTTTTTTGAGCATGTCCTTTAAAACTTTGAGTTCCAAATTCTCTCCCTTCTTCCCTCCCCACCCACTCTCTCTAAGAAGGCAAGCAATTCAACCTGGGCCATACAGTATCATTATGCAAAACACTCCCACAAATAGTCCTGTTGTGAAAGACCAAGTATATTACCCTCCCTCCTTTCCTGTCCCCTTTTATTCAATTTTCTCACTTGACCCTGTCTCTTTTCAAAAGTTTTCTTTTCCTTTTGATTACCTCCTCCCCCATCTGCCCTCCCTTCTATCATCCCCCCTTACTTATCCCCTTCTCCCTACTTTCCTGTGGGGTGAGATACCCATTTGAATGTGGATGTTATTCCCTCCTCAAGTCAGATCTGATGAGAGCAAGATTCACTCATTCCCCCTCACCTGCCTCTTCTTCCTTTCCAATCAGCTGCTTTTTCCTGCCACTTTTATGTGAGATAATTTATCTCATTCTATCTCTCCCTTTCTCCCTCTCTTAATATATTCCCCTCTCATCCCTAAATTTGATTTTTTTGAGATATCATCCCTTCCTATTCAAGTAACGCTGTGCCCTCGGTCCATATATACATATATACGTATATACGTACATATATATATATACATATTCATATATATAGATGTATGTATATATATATGTACACACACACACACACACACATACACACACACACACACACACACACACACACACATAATATGTTCCCTTCAGCTACCCTAACAGTGAAGTCTCATGAATTACGCACATCATCTTTCCATGTAGGAATGGAAGCAAAACAGTTGGACTTCAGTAAGTCCCTTATGGTTTCTCTTTCTTGTTTACCTTTTCATTCTTCTTTAATTCTTGTGTTTGAAAGTGAAATTTTCTGTTCACTTCTGCTCTTTTCACTCAGAAAGCTTGAAAGTCCTCCATTTTATTGAAAATCCATACTTTGCCTTGGAGCATGATACTCAGTTTTGCTTGGTAGGTGATTCTTGGTTTCGATCCCACCTCCTTTGACCTCCAAAATATCATATTCCAAGCCCATGGATCCCTTAATGTGGAAGCAGCTAGATCTTATGTTATCCTGATTGTGTTTTCACAATACTCAAATTGTTTCTTTCTGCTTGCTTGCAGTATTTTCTCCTTTATCTGGGAGCTTTGGAATTTGTTGACAATACTTCTAGGAGTTTTCTTTTTGGGATCTTTTTCAAGAGGCAATTGGTGGATTCTTTCAATTTCCATTTTACCCTCTGGCTCTAGAATATCAGGGCAGTTCTCCTTGACAATTTCTTGAAAGATGATACGTAGGCTCTTTTTTTGATGATGGCTTTCAGGTAGTCCAATAATTTTAAAATTTTCTATCTTGGATCTATTTTCCATGTCAGTGGTTTTTCCAATGATTTATTTCACATTGTCTTTCATTTTCCATTCCTTTTGTTCTGTTTTATAATATCTTTATTTCTCATAAAGTCACTAGTTTCCACTTGTTCCAATCTAATTTTTAAGGTAATATATCCTTCGGAGGTCTTTTGGACCTCCTTTTCCATTTGACTAATTCTGCCTTTCAAGGCCTTCTTCTGGTCATTGGCTTTTTGGAGCTCTTTTGCCATTTGAGTTAGTCTATTTTTTAAGGTGTTCTTTTCTTCAGTATTTTCTTCAGTATTTTTTTGGGTCTCCTTTAGCAAGTCTTTGACTGTTTTTCATGATTTCTCCCATCACTCTCATTTCTCTTCCCAATTTTTCCTCTACTTCTCTAACTTGCTTTTCCAAATCTTTTTTGAGCTCTTCCATGGCCTGAGACCAATTCATGTTTTTCTTGGAGGCTTTTGATTTAAACACTTTGACTTTGTTGACTTCTTCTGGCTGTATGTTTTGGTCTTCTTTGTCACCAAAGAAGGATTCCAGAGTCTGAGTCTTAATCTGTGTCCATTTTCGCTGTCTGTTCTTGCTCGCAGTCAACTGCTTGACCCCTGAGCTTTTTGTCAAGGTATGACTGCTTTCAACATGTAGAATACTTTGTCTCAAGCTTTAGGGGCTGTGCTGCTGTTTACAGAGCTACTTCTACATAGCAAGCTCTGCCACACCAGTGCTCCTACTCCTCCAAGAACCTCCAACCCAGATTTGGACTCAGATCCAAGCAATCACTGCACTCACTCTGAGCTGCTGCTTAATTCCTCCCATCAGATGGGCCTGGGGCCAGAAGCAACTGCATCTGGAGCTCTGTCACTTCTGCATCCCTGCAGCTGGGGCCTAGCATGCAGTCCTTTCACTCCTTTGCAGCAGTTTTTCCCACTAATGTTCTCTGTTGTCTTTGGCATTTGTGGGTTGAGAAGTCTGGTAACTGCCACATTTCGATGATTCAGGGTCCTGTTGCCTGTTCGCCCAGCTCCCAGCCTGGTTGGTCCTGGAGTGGCCCACTCTGGACTGTCCTCTGTTCCACTCCCAGCTCCCTGTGATAGACCCTTCCCAGCAACCATCCAGGCTTTCCTGGGCTGTAGGCCTGCTTCCCTCTGTTATTTCATGGGTTCTGCAGCCCATCATGTGTCTTTTGGAGCTACGTTTGAACTTTGTATTACTGAGAAAAGCCAAGTTTCTTAGAGTTAGTCACCACATATACCATGTGTCTGTAATCACATATAATGTTCTCCTGGTTCTGTTTCCCTCACTCAGCATCAGATTTCATAAGTCTTTCCAGCTTATTATTAAGTCCACCTGCCTCTCATTTCTTAGAACACAATACTATTCAATTACATTCATATACCACAACTTGTTTAGCCATTCCCTAATTGATGAATATCCCCTTGATTTCCAATTCTTTGCCACCACAAAAAAGAGCTGCTATAAATATTTTTGCACATACAGGTCCTTTTCCCACTTGTGTGACCTCTTTGAGATATAGCCCTAGGAGTGTTATTACTGGGTCAAAGGACATGCATATTTTTATAGCCCTTTGAATATAGTTCCAAATTGCTCTCCAGAATCACTGGATCAGTTCACAACTCTGTCAACAATGTAACAGTGTTCCTATTTTCCCACTTATTCTCCAGCCTTTATCATTTCCCTGTTTTATCATGTTAGCCAATCTGACAGGAGAGATGTGGTACCTTAGAGTTGTTTTGATTTGCATTTCTCTAATCAATAGTGATTTAGAGCATTTTTTCATATGCCTATAGATATCTTTAATTTCTTCCTCTGAAAACCTCTTGTTCATATCCTTTGACCATTTCTCAATTGGGGAATGACTTGTATTCTTATAAGTTTGACTCAGTTCCCTGTATATTTTAGTCATTAGGCCTTTATCAGGGACACTGGTTGTAAAAATTCTTTCCTAATTTTCTGCTTCCCCCCTAATCTTTTTTACATTGCCTTCGTTTGTACAAAACTTCAATTTAATGTAATCATAATTATCCATTTTGCATTTTGTAATGCTCTCTGTCTCTTTTTTGTTCATAAATTTTTCTCTTCTCCATAAATGTGACAAGTAAACTATTCCTTGCTCTCCCAAATTGCTTATAGTATCAGCCTTTTTATCTAAACTGTGAACCCATTTTGACTTCATTTTGGTATATGGTATAAGATATTGGTCAATACCTGGTTTCTGCCATACTATTTTCTAGTTTTCCCAACAGTATTTGTGAAGTATTGAGTTCTTAACCCAGAAGCTAGACTCTTTGGGTTTATCAAAGAGTAGATTGCTATAGTAGGAACTTTTATCTTGGGGTGGTACCCAACAACCAGGGTATTGTACCAAGAAGACGCTCTTCATCTAATTGAAGAAATGGTTTGAATTATGATGAGAAGCTTTTGGAGGTACAAATCATTGAAAATCAGGACTTGTTTCTTCCTAGTGGAGCCACTGACTGTGGCCAGCAGCTCCATGATGAACATTTCCACCATGAAGATGTTTAGAAGCTCATTACTATTGCTCTGCCTCTGGTCTGTCTGCAGGCCTGACAACTTTGTCATCTGTTAGCTGCTTGACTTTGGGGATCTGAGGTTAATTTTATGATTTCCATTCTAAGTTTTACTGCACTCAAACATCATAGATTATAATCTTGGTGTTTTAGCAGAAAAACAAAGTGAAAACAACCATATGTGAGTTTTTTAAATGTATTTAAGAAATAAAAATTAACATTTTGCCAAATGAAGAAGTTAAACTCTCTCTAAATATTCCCTAATACAGTACTTACATAGATGGGGCACTTGAATTATATTACCATACTTGAACAAAATGAAGGATTTAAATCATGCTTGAATATTATTATGTAAGTAATAAATGGCTGAGGTACCACTTATTTTTGTTTAGTTTTATGTAGATTTTAATAATAATTTTGAAAAGGAAGGAAATGGACAATGTTTAGGTTTAACGTTTGTGTTAAATCCTCAAAGGAACTTCCTAAAAGACTTATATTTCACATATTAATGTGGTGAGTTTCTGCTTAATTTTTAAACTGGTTTCTATAGAGGGTTTTTTGTATGAAATATATCACTATTTTTTCATATGTATAGACAGTAATTATATTTAATATATAACTCTATAGCATTATGTTGTGTGGAATTTAACATTCTCCAGAACATTTTGTGCTTTTAACTGATTAAAAAGGAAATGCCTCATCTTTCTAAAAAAATGTTTAGACATGTAAATGGGGAAAATAAAATACTAAATAAAAATGAAGTAAAGAATTTATTCAGTAAACATTTATTAAGTGCCTACTATACCAACCACTCTTATAAACACTGGGTATATGAAGAAAGATAAAATATAATCCCCATTTTTGAGGAGCTCATAGTCTAATGGGGGAAACAACATGTAAACAATTATGTACAGATAAAGTTATGTATAGAATAAATTGGAAATAATTACCAGAGTAAAAGTGCCAAAATTGATAGGATTTGAAAATGTCTTTCTTTAAAAGGTGAGATTTTTAGCTAGGACTTGGATGAAGTTAGTGTAGCAAGATGGTAGGCACGAGGAAGGAGATAATTCCATGCATAGGGGAGATCTAGGGAAAATGCTGGATTCAAGAGTACACTTGGGGTCCATAGGGTATTTCACATACCCAGAATTTGCTTGAAAAGGACAAGTAAGAAAATTTGGTTGAAGTTGTGGATGAACAGACATTGGCATACAGTTTTAAAATTTCAAGCTGGAAGGACTTTGGGAGAATTACCAAAATAATGATACTAAAATAACCACTGAAACAGGAACCACATATACATTTAGGCTGTCCTGGGCTGGAGCCCTGCTTCCTTCTGCTATTTTGTGGGTTCTGCAGTTCTACAATTGGTTCAGAGCCATTTTTATAGGTTTTTGGAGGGACTTGGTGGGGAGCTCACATCAGTCACTGCTTCCCAGCTGCCATCTTGGCTCTGCCCCTCTGAAAATAGACTATTTACTACCAGGCTTTAAGCAAGGACTGGAACAAAGCTTGTGAGGCTTGTTGTAAAGGGCATTTTCATTCAGGTCCCCACTGGATTATAGGTCTCTGAGTAGTCTTCTAAATGTGAGACTAGACCATATAGATAATACTAAATACTAAATAGATGACACCAGAAGGGGAAAAGAACAAAGAAGAAAAGATATTTGGGTCCAGATCATCTGTTTATATGTCTATGAATTACCCAGGAGGGGACACACAAATATGGAGAAGTCAGTTTAGGAAATGTTCATTAAATTTCATAGAAATAGTTTCATCGTCACGCTTTTTATTTCTAGAGAAGTGGTCATTCAATAAATTAAAATTTTAAAAATTAAATCAAAAAAAGTTAAAAATAAGAGTTCTCTTTTTATTTATCTTAATACAAATGTTTAGTGACTCACTGAATAAAAATCTTTTTAGTTCATTTTATTTAGAATTTATTTTCCCTAGTTACATGTAAAAGCATTTTTTAACAATAATTTTTAAAACTTTGAGTTCTAAATTCTCTCTTTTCCTCCCTCCCCTTCTCCACTGAGAAAGCAATCAATTTGATATAGGTTATACATGTGTAGTCATGCAAAATGTATCCATAATAATCATGTTGTGAAAGATAACATAGACAATTTGAATTTTTCCTAACTAGTCCTCAGAAAACAGACATAGAACATATGATTGGGCTCCACACCTTTTAATAAGATGATCTAGAACATAAGCTTCACTGGCAAAGCATTCAGGAACCACATCCAAGAAGCTTTTAAGTAAAGTAGGCCTAATTAAAAATTAGCAAGGCTAGATCTAACCCATCCTCAGAGTCGGGATATATACTTTACATGTACCTATGTATTTACCTGTTCCTTAGCCCCTCAGAATGTTAGCTCCTTGAAGGTCTAGATTTTTTTGTATGCATGCAGCTTAACAAAGTACCTGATATGTAGTTGTGGATTAATAAATGACTATTTCTTTTTTTTCATATTTTATTACTTAATATTTTAGTTTTCAACATTGATTTCCACAAGATTTTGAGTTACAAATTTTCTCCCCATTTCTAACTTCCCACCACTCCAAGATGGTATATATTCTGATTGCCCCATTCCCCAATCAGTCCTCTCTTCTGTCATCCCACTCCCCACACCATCCCCTTTCCCCTTACTTTCTTGTAGGGGAGGATAGATTTCTATGCCCCATTTCCTATATATCTCATTTCCCATTTACATTCAAAAACAACTTTTTTGAGCATCTGCTTTTAAAACTTTGAGTTCCAAATTCTCTCCCCTTTTCCCTTCCCACCCACCTTCCCTAAGAAGGCAAGTAATTCAACATAGGTCACACATGTACCATTATGCAAAACCTTTCACAATAATCATTTTGTCCCCCTTTATTCAGTTTTCTCCCTTGACCCTGTCTCTTTTCAAAAATGTTTGCCTTTGTTTGCCTCCTCCTCCTATCTTCCCTCCCTTCTATCATACTCCCTTTTTATCTCCTTCTCCCTACTTTCCTGTGGGGTAAGATACCCAATTGAGTATGTATGTTATTCCCTCCTCAAGTCAAATCTGATGAGAGCAAGATTCACTCATTCCCATTCATATGCCCCTTCTTTCCTTTCAACAGAACTGCTTTTTATTGCCACTTTTATGTGAGATAATTTATTCCATTCTATCTCTCGCTTTCTCCCTCTCTCAATATATTCCTCTCTCACTCCTTAGTTTTATTTTATTTTTTTTAATTATCATCCCTTCATATTCAACTCACCCTATGACCTCTGTCTATATAAATATATATTTCCTTCAACTACCCTAATACTGAGAAAGGTTTCATGAATTACATACATCATATTTCCATGTAGGAATGTAAATAAAACAGTTCAACTCTAGTATGTCCCTTATGGTTTCTCTTTCTTGTTTACCTTTTCATGCTTCTCTTGATTCTCGTATTTGAAAGTCAGATTTTCTATTCAGCTTTGTTGTTTTCACTGAGAAAGCTTGAAAGTCTTCTATTTTATTGAAAATCCATACTTTGCCTTGGAGCATTAAACTCAGTTTTGCTGGGCAGGTGATTCTTGGTTTTAATCCTAGCTCCTTTGACCTCTGGAATATCATATTCCAAGCCCTTCAATCCCTTAATGTAGAAGCTGCTAGATCTTGTGTTATCTTGATCGTGTTTCCACAATACTCAAATTGTTTCTTTCTGGCTACTTGCAGTATTTTCTCCTTGATCTGGGAGCTCTGGAATTTGGTGATAATATTTCTAGGAGTTTTCTTTTTGGAATCTTTTTCAAGAGGTAATTGGAGGATTTTTTTCAATTTCTATTTTACCCTCTGGCTCTAGAATATCAGGGCAGTTTTGCTTGACAATTTCTTGAAAGATGATGTCTAGGTTCCCTTTTTGATCATGGCTTTCTGGTAGTCCAATAATTTTTAAATTATCTCTTCTGGATCTCTTCTCCAGGTCAGTGGTTTTTCCAATGAGATATTTCACATTGTCTTCCATTTTTTCATTCCTTTGCTTCTGTTTTGTGATATCTTGATTTCTCATAAAGTCACTAGCTTCCAATTGCTCCAATCTAATTTTAAGGTAGTATATCCTTCAGTGGTCCTTTGGACCTCCTTTTGTATTTTGCCAATTCTGTCTATCAAGGCATTCTTCTGTTCATTGGCTTTTTGGAGCTCTTTTGCCATTTCAGTTAGTCTATTTTTTAAAGTGTTATTTTCTTCAGTATTTTTCTGGATCTTCTTTAGCAAGCTGTTAACTCATTTTTATGATTTTCTTGTAGCACTCTCATTTCTCTTCCCAATTTTTCCTCTACTTCTCTAATTTACTTTTCTAAATCCTTTTTCAACTCTTCCATGGCCTAAGACCAATTCATATTTTTCTTGAATGCTTTTGATGTAGGCTCTTTGACTTTATTGACTTCTTCTGCCTGTATGGTTTGATCTTCTTTGTTACCAAAAAAGATTCTAAAGTCTGAGCCTGAGTCCTTTTCTGCTGCGTGTTCATGTTCCCAGCCAACTGCTTGACTCGAGGTTTTGTCAGTCTATGACTGCTTGTAGAGTAGTGAGTACTTTTTCCTAACCTTTTGGGGCTGCACTGCTATTTTCAGAGCTACTTCTACTCCACTGTCACCACAAGCTCTACCACAGTAGTACTCCTCCTCCCCCAAGAACCACCAACCAGGACCACGACCCAGATCCAAGCAGGACAAAGCAAGAGAAACTGCCTCTGTACCAGCAAAGCAATCCTTGAACTCCCACTGTGATCAGCTGCTTGATTCCTCCCACCTTGTGAGCAAGGAACTCTGGAAGCAGCTGACTCTGGAGCTCTGGAAGCAGCTGCAGGAGCTTCCTGCTGCTGCCACCCCCATCACAGCACCACCTCTGCCACCCCCAGGGCTGGGGCCAGACCACTCTCATCCCAATCCAGCAGCTTCCCACTAATCTGCTTAGTGGTCTTTGGTGTTTGCGGGATGGGAAGTCTGGTAACCCCCACAGCTCAATGATTTATGGCCCTCAGGCCTTCTCTGCCCAACTCCCATTTTTACAGGTGTTTGGAGAGATTTGGGGGAGAGCTTAAGCAAGTCTCTACTTCCCATCAGTCATCTTGGCTCTGCCCCCCAATAAATGACTATTTCTTATAATTTTAATTTTTCTCAATTATATATAAACACAATTATTAATATTAAGGGTTTTTTTGAGTTCCATATTCTCTCCTTCCTTGAGAAGAGAAGCAATATGATAGAAATAATGCATGTGCAGTCATGGGAAATATTTCCATATAATCCATGTTGTAAGAGAAAATTCAGAATTAAAAAAAAAGAATAGAGAAATTTTTAAAAGCATAGTTTAATCTACAGTCAGAGTTCACCATTTCTTTCCCTGGAGGCAGATAGCATTTTTTATCATAAGTCCTTCAGAATAATCTTGGATCATTGTATTACTAAGAATAGATAATCATTTAGTTGATCATCATGCAATATCATTGTTACTGTATACAATGTTTTCCTGATTCTGCTCATTTCACATTCAATCAGTTCATTAAAGTCTTCACAGGTTTTTCTGAAAGCATCCAGCTTATCATTTCTTATAGTATAGTAATATTCCATGACAAGCATATGCCATAACGTGTTCAACCATTCCACAATTGATGGGCATTACCTCAATTTCCAATTCTTTGCCACCACAAAGAGAATTGTTCTAAATATTTTTGTTTATTTAGGTCCTTTGCTTATGATATCATTTTTTTTCCTTGTTTAATTAGATTTTTTTATTTATAGTTTACAACACTTAGTTTTACATGTTCTTGACTTTCAAATTTTCTTCCTTTCGCTCCTCCCCCCACCCCCAAGGCAGCTTTCAGTCCAATATAGATTCTACATAGATCTTTGCATTAATCTTATTTACACAATAGTCAAGTTGCAAAGAAGAATTATGACCAATGCAGTGAGTCATGAGAGAGAAGAAATAAAACCAAAAACAAGAGGAAAAAAAGGAGAGTGAATAGTTTGCCTCAATCTGCATTCAGACTCCACAGTTCTTTCACTGGATGTAGCTAGCTTTTTCCATCACGAGTCTTTTGGAGCTGTATTTGAACTTCATGCTGCTGAGGAGAGCCAAGTCTATCAAAGTTAATCATCACAGAATCAATATGTCTGTGGTTGAGTATAATGTTCTCCTGCTCCTCTTACTCAGCATCACATCATGTATGTCTTTCCAGGTTGTTATGAAGTCCATATCTTCCCCATTTCTTTTTTTAAATTTGTTTTTATTTTTAGTTTGCAAGAAACAGTTCTACATAATTTTGAGTTCCAGATTTTCTTCCCTCCCTTTCCCCTCCCTCCCCAAGAAGGCATGGAATCCCATATAACATCCATGTATAACTTGGCATTGAATTAATTTACATACTAGTCAAGTTGTGGAGAAGAATTATGACCAATGGAATGAATCATGAGAAAGAAGAAACAGAATCAAAAAAAAACACAACCCAACAACAAATGCGAAAGAGAGAAAAAAGTGGGGGGGGGAGAAAAAGGCGAGCATGAAGTGTGCCTCAATCTGCACTCATAATTCATAGTTCTTTCTCTGGATGTAGATAGCACTCTCCATCGTGAGTCCTTTGGAGCTGTCTCTGCATATTGTGTTGCTGAGAAGAGCAAAATCTATCAGGGTTAGTCATCACCCAATCAATATATCTATGGTTGTGTATAATGTTCTCCTGGCTCTGCTCTACTCACTCAGCATTAGGTCATGTAGGTTCTTCCAGGTTGTTAAGAAATCTGTATCATTCCCATTTCTTATACCACGATAGTATTCCATTACCTTCATATACCACGGCTTGTTCAGCCATTCCCCAATTGATGGGTATCCCTTTGATTTCCAATTCTTAGCTACCACAAAAAGAGAGAGTATAAATATTTTTGTACATATGGGTCTTTTTCCCACTTGTGTGATCCCTTTGGGATACAACCCTAGGAGTGGTATTGCTGGGTCAAAGGGTATGAACATTTTTATAGCCCTTTGGGCATAGTTCCAAATTGCTCTCCAAAATGGCTGGATTAGTTCACAACTGCACCAGCAATGTAACAATGTTCCAATTTTCCCACATCCTCTCCAACATTTATCATTTATTTGTTTTGTTATTTTAGCCAATCTGACAGGAGAGAGATGGTGTCTAAGAGTTGTTTTGATTTGCATTTCTCTAATCAGTAGTGATTTTGAACATTTTTTCATATGTCTATAGATATCTTTAATTTCTTCCTCTGAAAACTCTGTTCATATCCATTGACCACTTCTGAATTAGGGAATGACTTATATTCCTATATATTTGGTTCAGTTCCCTGTATATTTTGGAAATGAGGCCTTTATCAGTGGCACTAGTTGTAAAGATTTTCTCCCAGTTTTCTACCTCCCTCCTAATCTTTGTTGCATTGGCTTTTTTTGTACAAAAACATTTCAATTTAACATAATCAAGATTATCCCTTTTGCATTTTGTAATGCTCTCTCTCTCTCTCTTGTTGGGTCATGAATTCTTTTCTTTTCCATAAATCTGATAGGTCAACTATTTCTTGCTCTCCCAAATTGCTTATAGTTTCAGCCTTCATTCCTAAAACGTGAACCCATTTTGACATTATTTCCGTATACGGTGTAAGATATTGGTCGATACCCAGTTTCTGCCCTACCATTTTCCAATTTTCCCATCAGTTTTTGTGAAATAGTGAATTCTTATCCCAGAAGCTGGATTCTTTGGGTTTATCAAAGAGTATACTGCTATAGTCATTGACTTCTCCATCTTGTGTACCTATCCTACTCCACTGATCCACAACTCTGTCTCTTAGCCAGTACCAGATAGTTTTGATGACTGCTGCTCTATAGTACAGTTTAATATCTGGTATGGCAAGGCCACCTTCTCTAGCATTTCTTTTCATTAATACCCTAGATATTCTAGACCTCTGGTTCTTCCAGATGAATTTTGTTATTATTTTATCTAGCTCTGAAAAATAATTTTTCGGTAGTTCAACTGGTATGGCACTGAATAGATAGATTAATTTGGGTAAAATTGTCATTTTTATTATGT
>CM053624.1:346229272-346248527 GCA_028646595.1 Phalanger gymnotis
CATAGCCATTTCAACAATCTTATTCTTTAGGGACTTGATTTCATCAGCAGATTTTTTTTTCCATTTTTTCTTTTACCTCCCTAATTTGGTTTTTAAAATCCTCCTTTAGCTCTTCCAGTAATGCTTTTTGGGCTGGAGATCAGTTCACATTACCTATTGAGCTATCAGATGTGGATATAGTGTCATTGTTATCCTCTTCCAAATTGGTATTTTGATCCTGCCTGTCTCCATAAAAAGAATCAATGGTCCTCGTTTTTTTGTGTGTTCTTCATGTTGGTTAGCCTTTTCCTGGCTTTATAATAAATTTCTGCTTTTGGGGCTCAGGGCTCACTGTCCCAGCTTTCTTATTCTGGGGATTGTGAGTCTCGTTGGCTTTGTGAATTATAGCCTTCAGTTTCCTGAGGTGTGGGGGAGGGGCGTCTGGCTGCCTGAAATCTCCTCTTCCCCTGGGGTTCCTCTCCAGCACTGTTGCTCTTCAGCAATGGTCCCAGCTCTTTGTTGTTTGGGCTGGGTCTGGCACTTCCCCTGGGGGAGCAAGAGTATGTCTGGGCTCCTGGTGTTGACCCCTGTTTGCTCTTCCCCTCTGGGACTCAGGTACTCCCACTACTTGGCCACTGAAGCCCCACTTCTGTTTCCTCTATTCCAACATTCTTCCCCCCACCCCCGGAAGAATTCTCTGTGTGGTTAGGGGAGGGATTAGAGCCCTTTACCTGGCCATTATGTCTCCCAGAAGTTCAAGAAGCATTTGAAACCTTTGGCCTGCAAGCCTCAGGAGTGGTATCTCATGGCCAGTGGTGTTGCACTGCCTCTCGTCGCTTCCACAGAGTGCTGTCCTGTGTTGGGAGGCCTGGGGATCTCTTCTGGTTTCGGGCGCCCGGCTTTCTCCCAGTCTGTGTCCCATGTGGGTTTCCTCACCAGCCACTTCCACTTTGGTCCTGTCTGGAGCACCTCTGCATGCCGAGCACTCTCCTAGCCTACAGATTCATTCCTTCAGTCTTTTAGACTCTCCTGGCTGGGAAATTTGCCCCACTCAGACTTCTTGCCATTTCTACCTCTCTCAAATCTGCTCAAATTCATTTTTTTATAAGAATCTGACAGAACTTGTGAGAGAGCTCTGGTAAGATGCTGTTTTCATGTGGCCATCTTGGCTCTGCCCCCTTTCCTTATTTCTTATAGCACAATAGTATTCCATTACATTAATATTCCACAACTTGTTCAGCTGTTACCCAATTGAGGGGCATCCCCTTAATTTCCAATTTTTTGCCAACACAAAAAAAGCAGCTATAAATATTTTTGTGCATACAGTTGCCTTTCTCATGTGTGGGATCTCTTTGAGATCTAGCCTTAGGAGTGGTATTTCTGGGTCAAAGGTATGCACATTTTTATAGCCCTTTGGGCTTAGTTCCAAATTGCTCTCCAAAATGGCTAGATCTGTTCACAACTCCACCAACAATGTGTTAATGTTCCAATTTTCCCACATCCTCTCCAGCATTTATCATTTTCCTGTTTTGTCATGTTAGCCAATCTGACAGGAGATATGTGGTACCTAAGAGTTGTTTTGATTTGCATTTCTCTAATCAATAGTGCTTTAGAACACTTTTTCATATGCCAATAGATATCTTTAATTTCTTCCTCTGAAAACTGC
The DNA here is from genome assembly GCA_028646595.1 of Phalanger gymnotis. Lineage (NCBI taxonomy): Eukaryota > Metazoa > Chordata > Mammalia > Diprotodontia > Phalangeridae > Phalanger > Phalanger gymnotis. Next base: position 346,230,918 of record CM053624.1, read on the forward strand.
CTGTTCATATCCTTTGACCATTTCTCAATTAGGCAATGACTTGTATTCTTACAAATTTGGGTTAGTTTGCTATATACTTTAGAAAGGAGGCCTTTGTCAGAGACATTGGTTATAAAGATTTTCTCCAGATTTTCTGCTTCTCTCCTAATCTTTGTTGCATTGGCTTTGTATATGCAAAAACTTTTCAGTTTACCATAATCAAAATTATCCATTTTGCATTTTGTAATGCTCTCTATCTCTTGTTGGGTCATGAATTCTTCCCTTTCCCATAAATCTGACAGGTAAACTATTCCTTGCTCTCCCAAATTCTTTATAAGATCAACCTTTATTCCTAAATCACGTACCCATTTGGACTTTATTTTGCTACATAGTATAAGATATGGGTCTATGTCCAGCTTCTGCCATACTAATTTCCAATTTTCCCAGCAGTTTTTTTTTGTGAAATAGTGAATTCTTAGCCCAGAAGCTGGATTCTTTGGGTTTATAAAAGAATAGATTGCTGTAGTCATTCACTATTGCATCTTACATACCTAACCTATTCCACTGATCTACCACTCTGTTTTTTTTTTTTTTAGCCAGTACCAAGTAGTTTTGAGGACTGCTGCTTTATAGTACAGTTTAATATCTGGCATGGCTAGGCTGCCTTGCCTAGCATTTCTTTTCATTAGTTCCCTTGATATTCTGAACATTTTGTTCTTCCAGATGAATTTTGCTATTATTTCATCCAGCTCTGTAAAATAATTTTTTGGTAGTTAGATTGGAATGGCACTGAATAAGTAAGTAAATTTAGGTAAAATTGTCATTTTTATTTTATTACCTTGGCCTAACTACAAGCAATTGATTGTTCCACTTAATTAGATCTGACTCTATTTGTGTGAGAACTGTTTTGTAATTGTGTTCATATAGGCCCTGGGTTTGTCTTGGCAGGTAGACTCCCAAATATTTTATAGTGTCTACAGTAACTTTAAATGGAATTTCTCTTTCCATCTCTTGCTGTTGGGCTTCATTAATAATATATAGGAATACCTAGGATTTGTGTGGGTTTATTTTACATCCTGCAACTTTGCTAAAGTTGTTTATTATTTCAAGCAATTTTTTACTTGAATCTCTAGGGCTGCCTCACTAAAACATCATATGATCTGCAAAAAGTGATAATTTAATTTCTTCTTTGCCTAATGTAATTCCTTCAATTTCTTTTTCTTCTCCTAATGCTAAAGCTAACATTTCTATTACCAAATTAAATAATAGGGGTGATAGTGGACATCCTTGTTTCACCCCAGATTTTGTTGGGAATACATCTACCTTATCCCCATTATATATAATGCTTGCTGATAGTTTTAGGTAGATGCTATTTATAATTTTAATGAAGACTCCATTTATTCCTATGCTTTCTAGTGTTTTTAATAGGAATGGGTGTTGTATTTTGTCAAAGGCTTTTTCTGCATCTATTAAGATAATCAGATGGTTTCTGCTAGTTTTGTTATTGATATGATCAATTATGCTGATAGTTTTTGTAATATTGAACCAGCCTTGCATTCCTGGAATAAATCCTACCAGGTCCTAGTATATTATTCTCATGATAAGTTGCTGCAATCTTTTTGCTAATATTTTATTTAAAAATTTTGCATCAATATTCATTTGGGAAATTGGTCCATACTTTTCTTTCTCTGTTTTGGCTCTTCCTTGTTTATGTATTAGTGCCATATTTGTGTCATAAAACGAATTTGGTAGGACTCCTTCACCTATTTCCCCAAATAGTCTATAAAGTATGGGAATTAATTGTTCTTTAAATGTTTGATAAGATTCACATGTAAAACCATCTGGCCCTCGAGATTTTTTTCCTAGGCAGTTCATTGATGGCTTGCTCAATTTCTTTTGCAGAGATGGGATTATTTAGGTAATTTGCTTCCTTTTCTGTTAACCTGGATAATTTTTGTTTTTGTAACTATTCATCCATTTCCCTGAGGTTATCAAATTTATGAGCATACAATTGGGCAAAATAATTCCAAATTATTGTTTTAATTTCCTCTTCTTTGGAGGTGAATTCACCCTTTTCATTTTTGATACTGGTAATTTGGTTTCCTTCTTTCTTTTTTTAAATCAAATTGACCAAGGGTTTATTGATTTTATTGTTTTTTCATAAAGCCAGCTCTTAGTTTTATTTGTTAGTTCAATAGTTTTCTTGATTTCAATTTTATTAATCTCTCCTTTGATTTTCAGTATTTCTAATTTGGTATCTAATTGGGAATTTTCAATTTGTTCTTTTTCTAATTTTTCCAGTTGCGTGCCCATTTCATTGATCTCCTTTTTATCTATTTTATTCATGTATGCATTTTGAGATATAATTCTTCCCCTAAGAATTGCTTTTGCTGCACCCCATAAATTTTGGTATGTCGTCTCATTATTGTCGTTCTCTTGATTGAATTTATTAATTGTTTCTATGATTTGTTCTTTGGCCCACTCATTCTTTAGGATTAGATTATTTAGTTTCCAATTAATTTTTAGTTTATCTTTCCATGGTCCTATATTACAAATAATTTTTATTGTCTTGTGATCTGAGAAGGATGCATTGACTATTTCAGCCTTTGTGCACTGGATTATCAGGTTTTTATGTCCTAGTCCATGGTCAATTTTTGAGTATGTGCAATGTACCATTGAGAAAAAAAATATATTTCTTTTTATCTCCATTCCTTTTTCTCCAGAGCTTTTTCTAAAATTTTATTCACCTCCTCAACTTCTTTCTTGTTTATTTAGAGGTTAGATTTATCATGTTCAGAGAGGGGGAGGTTGAGGTCCCCTACTGGCATGGTTTTGCTGTCTATTTCTTCCTGTAACACCCTTAACTTTCTTCCCCTGTAGCTACCAGAGGAAGCATTCCTCATGGCCCTGGGACTGTGAACTGGTCTCCTGTGGTTGTGTAGCCACAATTTCTAGTCTTCCTTTCTCTTTTGGAATTAAGACAAACTGTCCTTACTCCCCTGTGAGTAACTATTAGCTCTTCTCTCCATTTTAGAATCTCAACCAAAGCCCCTGGTCCCCTGAAATTAAAAATACTATTGCTTTTTTTGGCTCTAGGACTGGGACTCAGAACAACATACAACAAGGTCTTGAACTCAATGCTAGCAAAGTGTTCCCTGTAATCTCTTTCTGAGAAGTAGTACACCCTTCCCCCCTCCCTTTGTCCATGGGCTGAGAGCTCTTGAAACTAATACTACAGCCAATGTAACTACCTCAAGTCCTGCATCTGGCATTACAAGATAGGCTATGTTACCCAGTCTTCACTTCTCCAGACTCATCCACCACCAAAGTTATATGGACCTTTCCCGTTGATTTCCTAAATAGTCTTGAACTGGAAAAAAATGTTTCACCTGATTTTCGTTGATTCTGCCACTCCAGAATTTTATTTTAGGTGTTAATTCAGTGTTGTTTGAAGGGAAACTTAGGAGACCTAGGCTGAGTGCATCTCCCTTCTGCCAACTTGGCTCTGCTTCTCCCAATAAAGGATCATTGATTGATTTATAGTGCTATGCTGAGACCAAATATGTATAGCATGTAATAGGAGACATAATATACATACATACATACATAGCTATTATAATACAAAACAATATGTGAGTAAGAGTGGCATAAAATGCTGTTTAACTTCAAGTAATATTGGGCATGTGAGATGGATCAATTTGAAATCCTACCTGGGGTTATTCTGTATTTTAATTTTTTTTTTCTGTATATACTGATGTGCAAGTTGGGACTGTTTGAATTAATTGATCACCCCCATTCCACATAATGCTCTGTGCCCAGATACAACATTACAGGTGGCAACAACTCTATTGAATTAATCAGTCATTCAAAGGCATTAAGGTAAGTGCAGGAAAGACCTTAATCAGTTGAAAGTAATTAGCTTATTTTTTTTTCCTAAGCAGTAACTATATTGGTATTGGTTGAGGAGGGCCAGCCATCCCTTGTCAGTCAAAGTTGAAAAAAAAACAAGTCATTTCCCAAAATAGACAGTGAAGTGACATTCCATCTCAGCAGTGGAAACAGTTTCAGCCATGCCCCCAAAAGGGAATCATTTAGTTAAAAATATGGTCCACACTCAAACATCTTTATAAGGATACAGCAACCATTGCATTGAATCATTAAAGACATTAAACTAAATCTAAAAAATTTGCATGAGAAGTGGAAAGATATAAGATAAAACAAAATGATATGGCACAAGAAATATATTGGGTTCAGTTGAAAAGACTTGGTTATGTCCTATGGGGGTGGAATAAAATAGAAAAAAATTCAGAATGCAAGCATTTGAGTATCAGGCATTTGTCCATCAGTCCAGTAACGGAAGCAGATTAAGACAAGCCTCTGAAACGGAATCATTAATGTCAAAAAAGTTGGACTTCCCATGAACATCTTAGGAAGTCTTCATAACAAATGACTGATGATAGTGTCTCCCTGAGGAAGAAGTAGCTAGGTACCCTTGAAGAAGCAACGTTATAGCGTGAGTGAGAATTGGTAAAGTCAAGCTTGGAGTTTTTTGCTATACTTACAAGCACATCATTTTTCTCCCTCCCAGTTGGAATGTAAGCTTTCACAGGGCAGGAGCTGTTTCACTTTTTTCTTTGTATTGCCAGTACCTGGAATAGTGCCTGGTACACAGCATGTGATTAATAAATTGCTTGATTTCTTGATGGATCATTTTTCTTTACTTTATCTTTCTTTTTTTTTTTTTGAAGACAGTGTAGTACGGTAAAAAGAAAATAGCTTCTGAAGTCAGAGAGCCTACTTATGAAGCCTGCCTTTAGTGCTCACTTTCTCTTGTGGTATTTAGGATGAGTCACAACTTCCCTGAGTTTCAGATTCCTTATCTTTAAAATAAGAATGGCAGGGGGGAGGCTAGATGATTTTTGATGTTCTTTCCCACTCTATGTCTATCATCCTCATTCTCTCATCTTGGAGGTGATTATATGATAAGAAAAAAGAAAGAAGAGATTTTTGTGGTGGATCTTAAAGAGAGACTATGATTTCAGTAGTTGAGTATGGAAAATAATCATTGAAGATGTAATGATGAAATGCAAAAGTAAAAGGGCAATGACAAAGAACAAATCAAAGAAGCGGTGATTAGCATAACTGGGTAGATTGCCTAAGGAGGAGTTTGATATGGTCCTAGAAAGTAACACCATCCAGGGATCAGGGGCTTGATAACAGAGTTGAACTTAAAAGTAAATTTATGCAGAATTTTTGACTGCTTTTAAAGGAAAGTCCATACTTTAATCAGTAGGCAATAGAGAGCAGTTGAAGGTTTTTTATCAGAGTAATTATGCGAGCGGAGTTGTGACTTTAGAAAATCAACCTGGCAATATACCTAAGATTGGGTTGGTAGCAATTGCTTTGCAGTACTTTTGCCAATCACTTTCAGTAATTTCTTCAAGAGTGACTTAAAAAAAAACTACATTAACCCCTCTTTTGCACAAACAAAACATTAGAAAGCACTGTGATTGATGCAATAAGCAGCTTGCCTACATGGAATGTTATTGCATTAATTCACTGAGAAGAGAAGACTGAACAAATGGATGAGAGCTCTGTTTTGAGGAAAATTAAATTGACTTTGTCTATTATACTACATTGATGCTGCTTGGTGCATAATGTTTCTTCGAATAATTCAAAGACAGGGAAATCACAGACTATAAATTGGACACTACTTGCTCCCTATTTCTCGTACTCTCTCCTACCCCATTTCACATTCCTTTGACATTATACAAATATTCTGCCATTCATTTTTCCTCCTACTGTGATATTTAAGAAAGCATTTGACTTGGGCTTCACTTTTCAAACATTAAACTCTTAAGAAAGATGAGCCTTTGAATAATGAGACATCTGGTAAGCGAAGATATAGTTAGTCTGGAAATCACCATGGAAACTCTATAAGAAATAGGTTAGGAAGATGAGCAACTTGGGGTGAACTTGATAGTAGAATTGTGTCATTCATCACTTATGGTTTCCTGGATTGGGGTATAGCTCATAGGAAGTGTCAATCCATGTCATCAAACGTTTATTAAGTATCTACTGTGCATCAAGCACTGTGCTAGTCACCAGAAATAAGGCAAAATTCTCCTTCCCCTCTAGGAGCTTGCTTTTAACTTGGGGAGAGGGAACAGCAAATACACAGATAAATGTGCAACGCATAACAAAATACAGAACAATTTCAGGTTGTAGGAAGAGCAGGAAAGGTCTTTTGTAGGAAGTGGCACTTGAACTAAGACTCAAAAGGAGTAAAGGATTCCAAGATTCAAAGATTGAGGTGGGACATCATTCAAAGCATTGGTAACTCCTAATTCAGTGGTCTAGTGGTGGGAGATTAAATGTCCATTATAGGGAACTGGAAGTAGCCTGTTTGGCTAGAAATTAGGATATATGATGAGAAATAATGTGAAATCAATATAGAAATAGATTTTGGAGCCACACTGTGAAATGATTTAAATGACAAAGTGTTATGGTAATTAAGGTGGGATTTTTTTTTTTTTACTGTTTTATCTTTTGGAGCACTGAGGTAATCAAGTGTCTTTGATGAGTCTGGCCTTTGTTTCATTGATTGAATCAAGAGACTTTGACCTGCTTAAGAAACAAGAAAGCCTAGTTCACATGGTTTTGAGTCACGTGGTTGTGACATCCTTCAAGGTTAGCATTTTGTTTGGGGCTCTCAGTCACTGGAAGAGTGTCCTGTGATTTGACCATAAGAGACTCTGGGTAGCCACTGAAGCCCCTGGCTTTGAAAACCCAGATATTCATGCCTCTCTCTCTGGTAACTATGTAATTATTTGGTCATTCCGCTAGAGGCCTGTCTGTTGATAACTGTGTGGGTTTGCTCTCTTTATATTGTCTCTGTAATTTCTGTTTGTATTTGCTCTGAAGTTCAGGTGCTGACTTTCCCCCTGAACTAAGTGAATGATATATGTATGTTTGATTAAAATGAGATTGTTAACCCCTTAAAGTTGCTTTCCTTAGAAAAGCAGATCAAAGAACCTGTGCTAGTAGCCTTCCTGTGTGCTGGCGTGGTTGGTCTTACACAATCACAGTAGTGGCAAGCAGCATTGTTGTTACACAAAGGAGTTTATATTTTATTGTACACTGCAACAATGTGCCACTAAAGCTATCAGTGTGACATTGGCATCTCCTTAATCTACTTTACCATACATAATCTTTACTGATTATCATACATTAGATTTCATTAAAATGTGGATCCATTCCCTAACTCCAGTAAATGAGATCCTGTTGGTCCTTATAAGATAACACAAAAACTTCTCTAAATAGTCCCATGATACATTACCTGAGGGTAGCTTTCAACCAGCAATATGAGATAGTTATAAACCATAACATTCTCTATTATTAATTTCCCTTAAGTAATTAAACATCATTGATTATGGCCTGTCCCCCATTTAATAGCAGAGGGTTTTTTTTAAAAAAAATGTATTCTTTTGGCCAAATACAGCTAAAGAATATTGTATCAAATAGTAACCCAACTGTATTAAACAGTAAACTCTGGTCAACATAATATTTAAAACTGACCAAAACATAGAGGAAGAAGACTATGAATGACATTTTTGTTGTATACTAAGACTTTTACATATTCTATTAAAGAGGATAGAGTTGTAGACTGAGAAATGAGAAAGCATCTGGTCCTGCAGGATGTCTTTAATTCACCCTCAGGCTCATATAAACATGGAGATCATGGAGGGCAGACGGATGTACATCCCTTTCTCTCTTTAAAGATTTCCAAGGATAGAAGCTCTGCAGCCTAATTTCATCATCCTTGACAAGGTTTTCTCAGCTTGACAGACATGAAGTGGAGGCATCCATCCCCTAGAAGGCCCTTCTTCTTTCCGTTAAACCCATTTCCTCTGGATTTAATATTCTGTAGACAATGGGCAAGAGTTTGTGTCCTCAATAATATGGCTTATGAAGACACAATACTTCTCCTTTCCATCTTATCTTTTCCAAGGTTAAATTCCATGACTGACCTGTCTTCCAAGGGCATTGTTTAGGTTGCTGTGATCTTTGAATCACTCACTCTCCCCTGGCTAGTTTCCGCATATTGGGAATTCAAATGAAGTGTCACCACAGACTAATTTGGAACTTAACTTCAATTCCCAGGATTGCTCCCTTGCTTTCCAACACCCTGTAGATTCAATTTTGAAAGTGATAGATGACAATGATATGAAACGAATACTGTTATTGATATACTAGGTTTATTTTTTTCTAGATAGGGTGAGTTAACAAGTGCACCAGTTGAGACCCTCTATGAACCAGTGGTATGGTTAGTTAGCATAAAGCAATGATCAACCATGGTGTGACTGGGATAATTTGTACCTTTAAAGACTAGAGAGAAATAGAGCAGTAGTGCTGATATAGTATTAAGCAATGAGAAATGAGTATACCTGAAAGAGTCTAAAATAGTTTATGAAACTGTTGTATAAGCAGATTCTTACAATGCAAACCACATTACCATTTTGTCTTTTACTTCTCCTGAGTCACTAGGATGTCTAAAATTTAGCAACACATTTAAAGAAATGTTCCAGGAGATAAAAATGCTTCATATTTGGAAATAATCTGGAGCCCACATTTCAGGGTGTAAAACTTCAGAGAAATTAGAAGAGTTATCATGATGGACATTAGATACAAATGTCTAATGTTATAAAATGTCTAATATTTCAAAAACCTGTTCTTCGATTTTTCTCTTAGAGGGGGAAATAATACATAATTTATTCTTCCATTGACTATGAACCTCATTAGGTGATACTTCTGAAAAACTGATTTCTAGTTACTTAACACGTTTTTGCTATTAAGACCCTTCAATCCATTCCTACGATTCTTATTCCTTAACATTAAAGAACTGAAGATACAGCTTTTAAAATAATTCTGCATAATACGCACAGACAAAAAGAAAGTGAATTTGGTGTATCATATTAAAAAAATACCACTTGACATGGTCCTGGTCTGATGGTCAAGAAAAGCAAAATTCCCTAGCCCCAGCCCTATCTAACAGCCTGATGAGCCCAAGTCACTTAGTTTCTGCCTTGATTTCTTCATTTGTTAATTGGAGTTAATACTACCAGCCCCAGACACCTCACCAAGCTTTTGTACAGAACACATAAGATTGGAGGTGAAAGAGCTTTGGCAACTATAAATCACTAAGGGTCACTTAGTTTCACAATTCTTCTGCTGGTATTGATCACGTACTGTCACTGGATCACATGGCAGTTAAGCAAGACCTCTGCATTGACAAGTTTTCAATAGATAATGGACTACACACACTCTGCCTTGGACAAATAATACCTTGAGTTTTGTGTTCTCTTTTTGGAGTCTCATGTTAGGATGGACATCAATAAACTGGAACTATCTAGAGAATAGCAGCTAGGATTATGAAGGGCTTGGTGATTATGTCACATAAGGATTAGTAGAAGGAACTGGGAATATTGAAATGGTCTTGTTTAACCTAAATAGAAGACTAGGAAGTATGTACGGGAGTGGCAGTGTAACATGGCATGATAGGAATAATGAAATAGTTTAATGTGTCTCATTTAGAAGAGGTTTTAGATGTTTTCTACTGGGAAATGTTGTACAAAACTTAGACCAATGGGTAGAAATTGTCAGACAGTACATTCAGGCTTAGAGGAAAATTTCCTAAGATTTAGAATTATTCCAAAGTAGAATAGGTGACCTCAGGCAGGAGGGAGGCTGTCCCCTTTTGGGCAATACTTGAATACCTTTCCACCAGGCATAATGCCAAGAAAATTCTAGGTGAGGTAAAAATTTCCCAAGATGGCTTCTGATGACCCTTTAAGGGCTGAGATGAAGAGGTTCTGTTTTTCAGCAGTTTAATGTTCTACCACATTGTGATTTTTTGTGAAAACATCCCACACTTTAGGCATCCCCTTATCTATCACATCTGTTAAACATTATCTGCCCCACATATCAATTTAATGTGACTCTACTCTCCAGACAAAAGTAAACTGATGCACTATATTCATTCTATCAGTTACAAGGACAAACACATGATTCTTTTTACTAAAATTTCTGTTCACTTATTTCTTCCCTTCATTAATCACTTCTGTTTATTCTTGCTGCCTTAATTCTTTGTTAGGTTTTATCCATTTTGGAGTAACTCAGATAAAATAGAGAAACCCAAATAAAATATGATACTTCACCTCACAAAGTGGCAGAGGAAACATGTGGCATGGGACAGGCTTTCCCAGAACATCAGAACATCTCACCGTGCTTGGATCTTACCCCAGTCATTATGTGCAGCCTTAATTTGTTGTACAGGTATATCCTTTTAAAACACTCTTCCTCTAAGAGAGAGAGAGAGAGAGAGAGAGAGAGAGAGAGAGAGAGAGAGAGAGAGAGAGAGCGCTCTTCTAACCAGCTCATGCCAGATATAATAATAGTGATGAAGTGACCATAGTATTAAAAGTGAAAAGTGACCTAGTCATCACATAATTCTGCCATCATCCCATAGATTTTACTCCAGAACTATAATATTGCACCTTGTTACATAAAACAGTCCTTTTAATAGAAATGTTTTAGGAGAAATAAAATCAGTCTTGCTAGGCTGAGACAGGTTACTGTATAATCATTTCTGGTAAACACAATTCTGGCCAAAATTATTACATGATCATTTCCAAGTAGATGAAGGTAAACTGATTGTGGTAAATGGGCTTTTGAAAATCAATGCTATAAACTCAATCCATTAGTACACACCCCATCCTAGGAGGGTTATAAACAATACTTACAGTTTCAAGTCTTGACATTTGCAGTAAATTAGAAGCATCATATAAACCCATTGCCCAAATACCTGTGGCTGCCTAGTTCAGATGATTAGAGTAAAATGCTAATGAGGCCAAGGTCAGGAATTTGATCTCCACATAGACCAATTAACTTCCTCCCCTTTCATGGTCATGCACAGCAACAGGGACACTGACCAGCTGTCTCACCAATGCATCCAGTTGGCTGCATGAGGGATCAGGTACAAGGGTAGGGATAGATCATTACAAATTCATCGGGACTCCAGTAAGAAGAACTCTCTTGGTGCATGGCTGGCTGACAGTGGTTCTAAGTAAGTGTAATCTTTTTGCAAAAAAGCTTGCATTGCCCACATACATTTTATATGACCAGGACCAAGAAAATGTGTTTCTCATGGACTCATTCCTAGAAATAGACCCTCATGCTGTGGCTTCATTGTGTAAAGTAAACTGAATTTTAACTACTTTAGAATGGTTGCTATTTCAGCACAAAATCCTTATATTATGCCATTTCTGTTGTACTTCAGTAACCTGATAAAATGAGGTTGTCTGACCGAGGCCCTCTGGGACCTATGTGAAAATGAATTCTCTATCTCTCGAGGCTCTTACAAGCGACCAAAATGGTAGCTATCTGAAATAAAAAGGGACTGTGACTAAAGGCTACAGCACTGTATTCTTACATATATCTCTAACTACCTTGGGAGAGGGAAGGATGACAAACCTGTTAGAATGACACAGTGGATTTGATTAGCCATGACAGAGTTGAATTGATTAAAGATATGGAGCTAGAAATTAACATGGGAAGTAGGCATGATCTTGGAAATTTCTCTTGGTACACAAATATGCTTTGCAAAATATTTAGCTATTTTTTAAAAAAAACTGTTTCAAGGTCTATACTCCTTATTGCTCTGAAAAGAAATTGCATCATAACTCCAAAACAACAGAAACAATAGTTATGTGATAAAGGTCATGCTTTGACATAACCTCAATTCAAAATCTTTGGAGGTCAATTCCAACTTTTCATACAAGATCATAGATTTTTGAGCTGGAAGTATCCTTAGATGTCACTTTATGCAATCCCTTCAATCTTATTAAGATGCCATGTAAAAAGCACTTTTTCAGTCCATATCTTAGGGGAAAGTTACTTGAATAAATCATACAGGTGGTAGAGCTAGGATTTTAAGATAGGTCCTCCAGCTCTTATTTTATGCTTTAGAGGAAATTTTGTGATATACAGGCCACCTCAGAACTACCAGTAATTAAATTCTCTTAGACAGTATCCTACTGGAATTCATAGCAGAGTAAGTTGCTTATATTGTGGGGCAGTGGATACAGTGCTAGGCCTGAAGTCAGGAAGACTCATCTTCCTGATTTCAAAACTGGCCTTAGACACTTACTATCTGTGTGACCTTGGGCAAATCACTTTACCCTGTCTGCCTCAGTTGTTCATCTGTAAAATGAGCTGAAGAAGGAAATGGCAAACCATTCCAGTAACTAAACTTTCAGGTTTATGATGTGCCTTACAAATATTATCTCAGAAAATAGGTCTTATAAGTGTGGTCACATATAAGGAAAGAGAGGCCTAGAGTGGTCAAGCAACTTGCCCAGGGTCACAAAGCTAATAAGCATCTGAGACAGGATTTGAACTCAGGTCTTTCTGACTTCAAATCCAACACTCTATCTACTATGCCGCCTATAGGGAATCTTTTAGATAATTTGAGCACAAACAACAGATACCATTTCTTCAAATATCTCCTCCATCTACTAACTATTAGTTTTAACCCCCCCCCCCCGCCCCAAGTCATAGTCACCCTTTCGATGGTGAGAACAAACAAACAAACCAACGAATAAACAAAAAAGAAACAAAAATAGCTACGTAGTATCAGGTGATCTGGGTTTAAATTCTGTTTCTGCTACTTACCATCTCTGTAATGTGGGACTTCACTTTTCTGGGCTCCAGTATCCACATCCTTAAAATTAGAATGTTAATTGACCCCTGATATTGTTGTTCCTCCCATGAGATCCGATTAGTTATTATATCTTTTACTGACATATTAAGTACCTATAATGTGCACCGAAGTATACTAGAGGCAAAGGTTATGAAGATGAGAAATTGAGTAATCTTAAGGACCTTTCTTTTTTCTACCAAGGATGTTAGATCTCTTTTAAAAAATGCCAATGTGAGATACTTCTAAAAAGGTGAATTTGAACATATTTGAGAGAGTTAGAAGTCACTAGTAGGCTGAGTGGGGTAAATTTCCAAGCCAGGAGAGTCTAAAGGTCGATTGGACGGATTTGTAGGCTGGGAGAGCTTCTGGCATTCAGAGCTGCACAAGACAACACCAAAGCAGAAGCAGCTGTAGAAACCAGCCAGCAATCCAGGCTGGGAGGAAGCTGGGTGCCTGAAAACTGGCAGAGATCCCCAGGCCTCCCAACACAGGACAAGAGTTTGTTGAAGCTACTGGAGGCAGCAGCACAAAGCCCGTGGCCATGAGACAGCCACTCTTGAGGCTTGCAGCTCAAACATTTGAAACACACTTCTTGAACTTCCAAGAGACATAATGGCCAGGTAAACGTCTCTCATCCCTCCCTCCCTCACTGACCCAGAGAATTCCTTGGGAAAAATGCTGGAATAGAGGAGACAGAAGTGGGGCTTCAGTAGACAAACAGTAGGAATTCCTGAGTCCCAGAAGGGTGGAGCCAGCAAGGGTCAACACTAGGAACCCAGATATGCCTTTGCACAGCCAGGGGAAGTGGCAGATATCAGCACAGACAACAGCTGAGACAATAATTGCTGGAGAGCACCCCTAGGGGAAGAGGAGGCTTCCAGCAGTCAGACAACCCCTCCCCCACACCTCAGGAAACTGAAGGCCATAATACACAAAGCCAGTAACTAGGCTCGCAATTCCCAGAACAAATTCCCAGAAACCTGGGAGAGAGATTCCTGAGCCCCAAAAGCAGAAACATACTGTAAAGCCAGGAAAAAGGTAACCAACATGAAGAAGAACACAAAAAAACTGAAGACCATTGATTCTTTTTATGGAGAGAAGGAAGATCAAAATGCCAATTTGGAAGAGGACAGCATTGACACTATGCCCACATCTGATACTTCAAAAGGGAATGCGAACTGGTCTCAACCCCAAAAAGCATTCCTGGAATAGCTAAAGGAGTATTTAAAAAACCTAATTAGGGAGGTAAAAGAAAAAATGGAAAAAAACACAGATGAGATCAAATCTTTGAAAAGCAAAATTGCCAAATGGCTAAGAAGATTCAGAATGTAAATAGAGAAAATGACACCTTGAAAGGAAAAATCAACCAACTGGAAAAGGATACTCAAAATTAAAATGAAGACAGCAACTCATTAAAAATTAGGATTGAGCAAGTGGAAGCTAATGACTCTATGAGGCATTAAAATGTAGTCAAACAAAATATAAAGAATGAAAAAATAGAAAAAAATGTGAAATATCTGATTAAAAAATGCCAATGCCATTCATTCCAAGTTTGCAACCATATGATTTTCTGTCAGTTCATCTGTGCTGTCTGAAAAATGGAATGGTTTTTCCCATAAAGGAAAAAAAATGTCATATATGGTAAGCAGGTTTTCAAGTCAGTTCAGAATAGTCTGAATCACATAAGTCTGAACTTTGAGGCATCTTAAATGGAGACTTAAGGGAAAATAGTGGGTCAGGCCATCAGATGCTCATAACTTCAGTTCATGTACATGTCTGAAAGTGTGAAGAAAAGAAGTCAAAGACCAAAACTGGAAATTGGGAAATTGATAAATACGTAATCTAGAGTCAAAGCCAAAGCCAGGTAAATAATACGTAGTAGGATCTAATGGTAGGAATCGTCCAAAGAGAGTGAGAAATGAGCCACCCAGACCAGGTCAGGCAGCCAGCTACAGAACCTGTGTAGGATTTTTTTTTAGAATGAAGCAAATCCATCTCATTGAACCCCAACAGAGTTACTAAATAGAGACTCCTTCTGGAGCTCAGCAACACAATTCCTTCTACATATAGCACAGTGTTGGGCACAGAGTAGCTCATAAATGTTTGTCAATTGGGATGGAACCAAGATGGATGAATAAAGGATGAGGCTTGCCTGAGTATCCCAAATCCTCCTCCAAAAGAACTTTAAAATATGCCTCAAATTGAATCCTAGAGTGGCAGAAACAACAAAAGGTCAGGGTGAAACAATTTTCCAGTCCAAGGCAAACTGGAAGGTTGATTTAAAAAAGGGCTGTCTCACTGGGTTGAGAATGGAATGCAATATAGTGCAGGCCAGGTCAGCAGCAAGACAAAAGCAAGCCTTGGGGGTAAATGAATTTGTAGGGACAACACTCAGAGTTCTCAGCCCACAGATGGGTAGGGGGTCAGACAATTCATCATATGGAGATTACAGGATACCCTTTGCTGGCAAGACAGTTTCGGTGCAGTACTCTATTGCATTACACATACACTGTTCTGGGGCACAGCTCCGGGGAACGGGAGAGCACTAGCACACTAGAGTGTGTCACCATAGGTCACAGTTCCAGGACAAAAAAAGAGTGCTTGTGATTACTCACAGACCAGAGCACAGGACAGGAAAACAGTGACCACACAACTCTTGAGATCATACCATCTTGGAAGAATTGAAAACTTGCACACTCTCAGAAGGTAACTACAGTGCCCCCTTCACCCCAGGAGCAAAATCCAACTTTTACATAAAGTTAAAAATCAAGAAATAGGTTAACAATGAGCAAACAACAACAACAACAAAATGAACATGACTATAGGAAGTTATGTGGTGATAGTGAAGATCAAAACACAAACAGAGAAGATAATAAAATCAAAACAGCTATGTAAAATGCCTCAAAGGAAAAAAAATGTGAATTGGTCTGAGGACAAAAAAAAAGAATTCCTAGATGAACTCAGAAAAGATTTTAAAAATCAAATAAAAGAGTCAGAAGAAAAACTGAGAAAAGAAATGAGAGGGATGAAAGAAAAATAATTTTTAAAAGTGCCAACATCTTGGTAAAGGAAGCATAAAAATACTTAAAAGAATAACACCTTAAACAACAAAGTAGGCCAAATGGTAAAAGAGGCACAAGAATGCACTGAAGCAAAGGAGTCTTTAAAAAGCAGAATTGGTCAACTGGAAAAGAGGTACCAAAATTCAGTAAAGACAAGAACTTCTGAAAAAGTGGAATTGGCCACATGGAAAATGAGGTACATAAGCTCACTAAAGAAATTAATTCTTACAAATTCGAATAGGTCCATTAGAAACTAGTGACTCCATGAGACACCCAGAAAAAAGAAATTAAAAAGAATTGAAAAAGTAGAAGGGAATGTAAAATGCCTCACTGGAAAAACCAACAAACAAACAAAAACAAAACAGCTGACCTGCAAAACAGGTTGAAGAGACAATTAAGAAGTTTTGGATTACCTGAACATCATGATCAAAAAAAGAGCCTCAAAATCACATTTCGAGAAATAATCAGGGAAAATTACCCGAATATGTTGGAGCCAGAAGGTAAAAAAGAAACTGAAAGAAGCCTCCAATTGCCCCTTGAAAATTTCCCAAAATGAAAAATGGCAGGGTTATTATAGCCAAATTCCAGAGCTCTCAGGTCAGGGCAAGAGTATTATATGCAGCCTGAAACCATTCAAATATAATGGAACCACAATTAGGATAACATAACATTTAGCAGCTTCTGTATTATAGGATCAAAGAACCTAGAATATGATATTCTGGGGGGCAAAAGAACCAGGATGAGAACAAAAAAATATCTCTTCAACAAAAGTAAGTATAATCCTTCAGGGGAAGATGGATATCTAGTGAAATAGAGGACTTAGAAGTGTTTCTGATGAAAAGACCAGACCTGAATAGAAAATGTGACTCAAATATAAGACAAGAGAAGGATAAGGGGTAAACAGAAAAGAGAAATCATAAGGGATTCAATAAGGTAAGACTGTTTGCAGACCTATATGGGGAGATGATATTTGTAACTTCTAAGAACTTTATCATAATTAGGGCAGTTAGAAAGGGTATGTATAGACATAGGGCATGAGTAAGTTACCTATGATGGAATGGTGTGTGTGTGTGTGTGTGTGTGTGTGTGTGCGTGTAATTAATGGATGAGAGAGATGACTATAATGGAATAATATAAAAAAAATGAAGTGATGACAAAGAGGGATGCACAAGGAGCAGAAGGGGGCAAGAGGTATCACATAAAAGAGGCATGAAAGGGATATTTATTTTTCTTAAGAATTAAAATGAATTTATTATAAGTACATCAAAGTAGCAACAGACTGATAGGCTGATCACTGAAGATGAGTAATGGCTTCAAGGTGGGGACAGCTTTTATGGTTAACTTCATTTTTTATTTTTTATTTATATATTTTTATATTTAATTTATTTAATATATTTAGTTTTCAGCACTGATTTTCACAAGAGTTTGAATCACAAATTTTCTCCCCATTTCTACCCTCACCCCCACTCCAAGATGGCATGTATTCTGGTTGCCCCATTCCCCAGTCAGCCCTTTCATCTGTCACCCCACTCCCCTCCCATCCTCCTTTCCCTTCTCTTGTAGGACAAGATAAATTTCTACACCCCGTTGCTTGTGTATCTTATTTCCTAGTTGCATGCAAAAACTTTTTTTTATTGTTGTTGTTTTTGAATGTCTGTTTTTAAAACTTTCAGTTCCAAATTCACTCCCCTCTTCCCTCCCCACCCACCCTCCCTAAAAAGTCAAGCAATTCAACATAGGCCAGATGCGTATCATCATGTAAAACCCTTTCACAATACTCATTTTGTGAAAGATTAACTATGTTTTGCT
>CM053624.1:346249027-346277452 GCA_028646595.1 Phalanger gymnotis
CTGGGAGAGAGACTGTGGGAGTGGCAGCTTGGAGAGGGAGAAGCAGAAAGAGGCAGAGCAGCAGCCTGAGTGAGAGAGGGAGTGATTTTGCCCTTGATGGAGAGGCCCTAATAGAGGGAAGGCTTGGGGATGGCTGTGCCCCCTGCATTGAAAATGTTTATAGATTTCTTTGTTGCTGTGGTGGATTTGGCTTTCCAGTGTTGGGGTAAATGTTTTGGTTTCTTCTTCCATGGAGACAGTCTGTTATATTTTGTGATTCTGAACTATGCCGGCATATTCATAGCAGCCACAGCTGCTGTGGGTGTCAATTGGTGCTATAGCATGCACATATACACATACACACACCCACCTCCCCTAATTGAATGTAACCACCTGAGGGGAGTCACCATTTCATTTTGTCTTTGTGCCCCTGTAACCTATTCAAGCGCCTAGCACATCATATACTTAAACTATGCTGGTTGATTAATGAGTTTATTAAAATAGAAAGTAATATATGGTTCTTCTACCCTATCACCTCCATGAATCCCTACATACTTACTTTTATTTGACTTCAACTTGATTTCTTCCTAATTATCTCAGTCTTCACTTGAATAGGCAATGTCTATCACCCCATAGGACGATGTTCCAGTTACCTGCCCCCGGGCACCATGCAACCTTGTGTTGCCAGGTTCACCAATTTTCCTCAAGGTCTCCCACCAATTTTTCCTAGGATTGTTGTTGTTGTTGTTGTTGTTGTTGTTGTTGTTTGGTCTGTTTGTTTCAGTTTTATTTGTCTGTTTTAGTGCTTCCCCTAGGCACCAGAATTGCTAGTTGGAGCTCTGGCTAGGATACTACCACCAGCTCACAGTCTAAATTCATTAATGATATTAAGCATTAATTAAGTGCAATTAACCTGTATGACACTGTATGTAAAAAGAAAAAGCAGTCATCTCCCTCAAGCACTTTACATTCTAGTAGTAATTTCAACAACCTCTTCCTTAAGTGTTCATTCTATGTTGTGAAGAAAGGCTAAAGCTATCTAGACACAGAAGAGGCCCACATTTTGATGGGGAAGAAAACCTGCAAACAACTATGAAATACAGATAGATACAAGGAAACTAAGAGGGAATCTCATTGTGAAGGCGCTAGTACTGAGGAGGAAGAGCAAATTTCTTCCAGAAGGTAGCATTTTAGCTGTTGCCTGAAGGCAGTGAGTCAGTAGGTAGAGACAAGGAGGGAGAACATTTGAAGCATGGGGTTTAATAAGTGAAAATGTACAAAGGTGGGAGATGGAATATCATTGGAGAGGAACAAAAGAAGTCCAATCTTACTGTATTGTATATAATACTTAGAGGGGAGGAAAGTGAAAGTTGAGAAGGGCCCAGTGTTTAAAGTTCTTTAAAAATCCTTCCCCCCTCCAAAAAAAAAAAAGATTATCTTTGGTCTTGTAGGCAAGAGGAAGCCACTGAAGTTTATTGAATAGGGAGTGACGTGGCCATACCTGCTCCTTAGGAAAATAACTTTGGTAACTGAGCAGAGGATGAACTGGAAAGGGGAAGAGATTTGAAGCAAGGGAACCAACTAGAAGGATGTTTCAGTACAATAGCTGTTACATGATAAGACACCATAGTCTAATATTTAGAATTGGAAAGGACTTTAGAGATAATCTCACCCAATTTCTTTATTTTTATGGTTGATGAAACTGAGATATGGGAAATGGCTTTCACAAAGTGACATAGGCTACAGTTATTGGAACCAAGATTCAGACCTGGGCTCTATGACTCCTAATACAGCCTTTAAACCAAGAAAATCATTTTGCTTCTTGGGACATCATTTTCAATGTCATTTTCTCGTTTGGTAAGATAATACAAGAGGAGAGCTAGAAAGCCCAGAAGGAGGGTAGAGGGAGAGGAGGAAACACAACAGGCAAGGAAAATGATGAGCACTTTGAAGAGCTCAGATGTGAGTCTGTGGATGTGACAGTATGTCTCACAGGTGTCATGTGAATCCAGGTCTTCCTGGCACAAATGACAATTGTTTATCTACTATACCATGATGCTTCTAAGCTATTCAGGAAGAAAATTAATCTATGAGGCAAAGGCAGAGTATTTCTGGAGATAAAGATTTCTCCACCAAAATTTGTTTCTCTGTATTTCAAGCCATTTCCTCGGGCCCTGTAAGTGTCTTTTTGCTCAGCTGAATGTCTCATTAGTATAGTTTCTCCTGTGGAGTAATTTGTCTCTTGGACCTCTACTCATAAACAAAATCTATTCATTTTACAGGAAGTCTAAAATTCCAAGGAATCCCCTCTTGTCACCTGAAATTATCATTGTTTTCAAGTCTTCATATATGAGGCATGAAGATTCCATGAATGAGCATTAATAATGATTCTAAATAGAAATTTTAAGGCCAAAGCCTTAAAAGAATGCATGTAATCAATAATTGATTAACCACAATCAATTAACAAGCTGAGGATTATCTTGGTAGAAAATTAGAATTCCCTTTCCTTGTAAGGAGGTTTCTGCACAGTTCAGAGCACTCTATTTCACCTGAGAAGATGATGACATGAGCTTTCCCTAATAGGATGGTGGTTAAGAGTATCATTGAAGAGATGATAGAACTGAAAATGGGTATTTGTAAATTTTATGACATAAATATTATCACTCAGGAAATGGATGATGGCTTATTATGTATACAAAGAGAGGATAACTGATTAATATTCTAAGTGTTGTTCTGCAAACCACTAGATCTTAGAAGACCTAGATAAAGGCAGACAAAGCATTACATTTCCTCACTGGATCATTTATAAAAGAAGATTATGTGACATAGTGGACAGTGGAAAAGTAGGTAGAACTGAGAACAAATCCCACTGTTGCCAGTTTTTACTCTTCTGATGTTAGACGAGTCTTTCAAAATCTCAGTTTCCTTTTCTGTTTTTGACTACATGATCTCAAAGTTTCCTTTCATACACAAAACTATGAACCTCAGCTTAGAAGACATAGACATATAATGGCAGACCTGTATTTATGGAAAATATCAGATGTTATAAGGAGTCCATTGAAATGCATGTATATATGAAAATGTCCATACAGGTCTAAAATAGCTATGGTAATTGCTTAAGTATGCCTCCCTGGTAGATTAGTATAGCCCCCATGAGTCTGATGTGAGCACAAGCAACACATTGTTTCTTTCAATGACTCATATTAGGTAATGTTATTGACAATGATACTATCAATAAGTTGTGTAAAATTCATCTTCCAGGCAATGTATGAAGGGATTAAAAGTGGACCAGGCATATGCTATCGCCATTGGACAGTCTTCATGTTCTACTGGAAAACAGAAAAGGATAAATACCTAGAGAAAGGATTTTACCATTTTGGGTAGGTTTTCTGTGGTGGATTTATGGAAAAATATGAACAAACATCAAATACAATCAAAGCTAATGGATTCTTGGTAAATATATCACTAAATGATATACTAACACCACAAGTATCATGAATTCATCTATGTACTAAAGTATTTGTTTCTTATTAAATTATAAGCCAACAACCAGGACCTTGTGATTATTTTGTTTTCACCCTAAACTTTGTCATATTGCATTGTGTCACAGTTCTCTTAACACAACTGAGGCATTTTTTTCTTTTTTTGTGGAATGAACAAACTAATCCGTAAGAAGTGCCAAAATATAATAAAAAAGTTTAAAAGTGTGTAGATCAGGGCTTTTTAAACTTTTTTCCACTTGTGACCCCTTTTCACATTTTGTCAGTGTTTGTTGTTTCTGTGTGCCATCATAGCATGCACAGGACAAAGTGCACATGCTTTGTGTTCAGATCCAAGACTGAAGTGTAGTTGTACAAAGCAACATGGGCAAGCACTGCCAGAAAAACCTCGGATTCATTTTGTGTTTTATTTTCAATTATTTTTTGGTTGTCGAGTGTTCAGAAACCTTTTACTGTTGCCAAAATTTTCTGTGACCCTATATGGGGTGGAGACACATAGTTTAAGAAGCACTGATATAGATGACTTGAATTAATGTAATATAAACTACTAGGGGGCAAGGACTATTTATTTTTACCATTCATTTCTCTAGAAATTAGAAAAAAGGAAGATGTGGATTGAGTGTCGGATTCAAAATCTAAGAAATGTGAGGTAGAAAGACACCCTGGAAATAGCGAAATACACGCTGTATTTTTTAACCATCCCCAGTTTTATGTTATTTGTAAAGAAAAACTAACATATAATAATGAACATGATTGACAGTATCAGCAACATTCCACATCCTTAGTCTCTCAACTTTCCAAGGAAGGAAGATAAAACAAATTCCTTAAGAATAAGGGGTATTTACTTTTTAATCTTTGTATATTAAGTGCCTAAAATAGGTCTTTAAGAAATGCTTGTTGACCGATTGAAAGGAGTGTGTCAAATTTCATCTTTTCTGTGGCCAAAATTATAAATATAATTATACAAAATTAAATTTTGTTTTGTTTTTCTTCTAATTCACATTACTTAATTTTTAAATATATTTTCTTTTTTGGAGGGGTGACAGCAGGGCAGTTGGGGTTAAGTGACTTGCCCAAGGTCACACAGCTAATAAGTGTGTCAAGTGTCTGAGGTCAGATTTGAACTCAGGTATTCCTGACTCCAGGGCCAGTGCTCTATTCACTGCACCACCTAGCTGCCCCCCCATTCACATTACTTAATTAATTTTTGTTATTTTTCTATGTCTGCCTACTGAACATTAACCCTGATTTCATCCAGATCTTTCTGTCTCTCTTATATCTTCAAATTCATAATTTTTACAATACACACTGATATTCCAAATTCATCTAGTCATTCTTACATCAATAGACACATCCTTTGCTTGCAGTATTTTGCAAATATAAAATTTGTTACAATGAATGTTTTATCATATGTGAGAAAATTTTGTATTCAGACCTTTGATATTAAATGCCTTACTATGAGATTTCAAATTAATTGGGGATAGTTTTATTATTTTCATCATATATTTACATTTGTCTTTATAATGACTGGAACAATTCAAAACCTTGTCAAAATTACATTGGTATGTCTGTCTTCCTACAGCTACTCCAACATTGACTCTTCCCTTATATTTTCATCACTTCATGTTTTGATTTTTAATAATAATTTTTCACAACTATATGCTTTAAATGCCAGGAAAATCTACTCTCTGTCACATATAGCTCTTTATTTTATAATGTCAAGTCACATGTGCCTTCTAAAGTCTTAGCCTACTTTCCCCTTGACTCTATGTTATTTCTTGGAGAGTCTATTTTATATTTAGGCATGAAGGTATATTATGTTCCTTCTGTTCTAAATAGAAAACCTTAGTACATGTTCCTAACTAAAACCTAAAAAGTGTGGCTGACTAACAGAAATCAAGGGCTATTGATGGGTCACTGTATACCACTGGAGAAGGGTATAGTTTTAGAAAATTTCCCCTTAGAGTTATACCTAGAAATCAGAAACGAGATATGATTAAAATTCCCTGGAGACCCAGACTTCTAAAGAGATTAGGCATTGGGAAATGTCTACCAGAGCATATGCCACATATGTTAGTATCTGCAATGTCTTGCCTTGCACATAGGAGGAATTTAAAGAATAAATTCAGTTGAATTTATAGAAGTAGTTATGACATTAATCAAGAAATATTTGGTGTAGTAGAAAGAGGGGTGAATTTATAGTTATGAAGAGATGAGTTCTAATCCTACCTTTAAAATTGCCTAGTTGTATAAGCATATTAATTTATTTAAGCTCTAAGAGACCCCATTTTTCCATCTGTAAAAATAGACTAGTAATAATTCCTGTAATACTTAACTTGCAAAATTGCTGGGAAGATTATTTGTTTGTAAACAATTTGGTAAAAATTAAGGTGCTGCTTAATCTCTATAAGGAAAGTTGTTTGTTTCTAAACATCCATTCTGAGAATGTGAAATATGACACATTGACAAAGGATTATAGAATCATAGTCCTCAGTATGGAAGGTGTTTCAGAGGCCATCTAATTAAATCCCTTCATTTTATGGATCTTGAAACTATGTAAGTAACTTTCCCAAGGTGGCACAGGTAATGAGAAGCAAAGAAGGTATTCACACTGAGGCCTTCTAATTTTAAGTTCTTCTCTCAGCTTCTTTTGAAAGAAGCATAGTACTGAACCTTAGGAAGCTAAACATGGGACTCTATTGTCACTATTGACTAACTAGAGATAGTAAAAGGTTGTTACAAAAAGCATGTGTTTTAGATAGGTCAAAATGGTGACATGAATCTAGCTACAGGAATTATTAAACCTTGATCTTGTTGGTGAAGATTCTGAAATTTCTTCTCAAATGTCAAACTGTTGACAAAGAGGCCATGTTATTTTTTTAAATAATCAAAAAAAAACCCTATATGTAGATTCACTGAAAGAAGACCTAAATAGCTAACTGTCTGGAAGAGTGTGTTCAAAAGCTCAAAAATATATTTTTCAGCCAATAATGCATAAGAAATACTGAGTCACTTGTCAACAGTATCTTAAACATTCATTCAGCAAGGCCTAGGATGAACTAATAAAAGATTCATGTTGTTAATATGTTTTTCCCTGCTTATTGCATAAGACTATGCTTATAAATATTAGAAGGAGAAGAATATATTTTTCTAAGAGAATAAGCCCAGAATATTTAATACTATAATTCTATTTTTCTTGGAACTTGTTTTAAACTCCTAGAGTTTTCAAAATAGCACCAAAAAAATTCTAAGGGAAAAACATTTTTTCTCAAAAATAAGCTTAGTGTAACTTTGAATATTGTCAGAGATAAAAACAAACAAATAACAAAAAAGAAAAATAGATCAAAGAATGTCTCAGGTTCTTATTTTGAAGCTTTGTGAAATTTGAAAGAATTCTGCTCTTCAAATATTCAATGAATAATTGAAATTATAAGTTTCAAAGCTATCTAACACTACAGTAAATTTCTTTACCTAGGATACTTCTGAGATAGAGTAACACAGTTTGTTACAAACAAACACAAACAAAACTAACTTAGTTGAACCTTTTTCTTTTGACCTCCATTAAAAATAATTCTAAAAATATATTTATACACTCTCTAGGTTTATTAAATAAAGAATCTCTAAAGGATTTTCCTATGTGATTTGTACAATCTTTCAATGAATGCTTCTTGCTTGGCATCATTCCATTCAATTCAAACATTTTACATGGAATTGCATTGAATTATGAGGCTCACTTATCACTGAACAATACTTACGTGTATGGGAGAAAGAAGTTGGTCTGAATCTGATCTTGGGAATTACTGTTTAAAAACAGAGGAAAAACCCCATAGCTCTGGTAAATGTGTGTATTTATCCTAAATTAGGCATCTGCTGTCCAAGAAAAAGCTTAGTTAAATATAGAGAGGATGATATTGAAAGCTCTGAAGGGAGATAAATAGAGAGATATAGATTGATATGGATATGACATAGATAAAGGAGATAGAGATAAATAGATATAAATAATATTCATATATACTGCTGGATTATATAGATGATATGATGATATAGATAGAAACAGATATTGTAGATATAACCATGTATCTATGAAGATATCAATATTAGTATAGGGGTAACTCTAATACCTTAAGATATAGCTACTGATTCATTGGCATCTAATGAGAAGGGGTTCCCTTTTGTTATACACAGTTAATCACTAAAACCCCAATCCCAGTATGATGGTGATAATTTTAATTCTAATTTACATTATAGAATACATAGTACTTCCTTGAGAATGAGGAGCAAAATATGTGCTCAATTTTTACAATATGAATCTCTCTTTGCCTCAGAAGTACTCAAACATTGGAAAGATAATTGATTCCTATACACTCACCAAACTGCATCGACAAAATCCATTTCTGTTTATATACAGTTGGAATCTATCAGGGAGCGAGTTCTTGAACCTCATCAGAAGAACAAGCAGTTTGCAGGTCTGCTAAGTAGAATTTCATATTTCATGTCAGCTCTACACTATCCAAATGATTTCCGGCACATTTCACCTGGTTATGAAAACAAGCTAGGGCCAGTCTTCTTAGTCATGTCAAGCAATACAGAATTATTGAACAACTACTATGTGTCAGGCATTGTGCTAAGTCCTGGGCATAAAAGGGAAGGCAAAAGACTATTCCTTCTTTCAAGGAACTCACAGACCAGTTGGAAGAAAGGGAGAAAACAAGTATTTATTAAGTGCCTATTATGTGCCAGGTACTGTGCTAAGTAATTTACAATTATCGCCTTTGACTTTCACAAAAGCCCTGGAAGACAGATACTATTATTATCCCTATTCTGCAGTTGAAGTAACTGGAGCAGACAAAGGTTAATTGACCTACCCAGGGCAACCCAGTAGTAACTGTCTGGGACCTTGATCTCAAGGTTTCCTTGTTCTTTGTCCAGTAATCTATCCATCGAGCCACCTAGCTGCCATTAAAAAAAATGTTTGTAGTCACATAGCCCTTTAAGGTTTACAAAGTGCTTTGTAAACAGTTCTGTTAATCCTCATAACATCCCTAAGAGTTGAAAGCTATTATTTTCCCCATTTTAAAATCCTCCTTTAGCTCTTCCAGTAATGCTTTTTGGGCTTGAGACCAGTTCGCATTCCTTTTTGAGGTATCAGATGAGGGTACAGTGTCATTGCTATCCTCTTCCAAGTTGGTATTTTGATCATGCCTGTCTCCATAAAAAGAATCAATGGTCCTTGTTTTTTTTTTTTTGTTCTTCTTCATGTTGGTTAGCCTTTTCCTGGCTTTACAATAAATTTCTGTTTTGGGGGCTCAGGGCTCTCTGTCCCAGCTTTCTTATTCTGGGGATTGTGAGTCTAGTTATTGGCTTTGTGAATTATAGCCTTCAGTTTCCTGAGGTGTGGGGGAGGGGTCTGGCTGCCTGAAGTCTCTTCCCCTAGAGTTGCTCTCCAGCACTGTTGCTTTTCAGCAATGGCCTCAGCTCTTTGTTGTTTGAGCTGGTGTCTGGCACTGTCCCTGGGGGAGCAAGGGTACTTCTGGGCTCCTGGTGTTGACCCCTGCTGGCTCTTCCTCTCTGGGACTCAGGAACTCCCACTACTTGGCCACTGAAGCCCCACTTCTGTCTCCTCTATTCCAGCATTTATTCCCAAGGAATTCTCTGGGTCAGGGTTTGGGGGGAGGGATTAGAGCCATTTACCTGGCCATTATGTCTCCCAGAATTTCAAGAAGACCCGTTTCATACCTTTGGGCTGCAAGCCTCAGAAATTGGTGTCTCATGGACAGTGGCGTTGCGCTGCCTCTCGTTGCTTCCACAGACTGCCATCCTGTGTTGGGAGGCCTGGGGATCTCTGCCAGTTTTGAGCACCCAGCTTTCTCCCAGGCTGTCTCCTACATTGGTTTCCCTGGCCGCTTCCACTTTGGTGATGTCTGGAGCAGCTCCACATGCTGAGCGCTCTCCCAGCCTACAGATCTGTCCCTTAGGCCTTTCAGACTCCCCTGGCTTAGAAATTTTCCTTACTCAGACTGAGTTTCTCCAATGGCATCTAAAATAATGTGATAATCACATTGATGGTAGAGGTTTGAGCCTTCTGGCACATGCCGCATCCTGTTTCACCTTCATTGAACCATTCCCAAATGACTGAGGTAGTAGAGTACCAAAGGCTTCTTCCTAAGTTTGGCTCTAAGTCTGGCCTACCTGGAACACTCAAGTGCACTTCCTTCTCCTCTCCATATCTTAGAACTCCTACCTTGGAATCTACAGCTTATTTCATGTTTCACCCCCACAAGATCCCTTTGATGCCCCACCAAGTTGTTAATATTATCTCCCTCCTTAAATTATGTTTTATTTATTTTTTTGTAATCCAATCTCCTTGCCACACAGACAGCTCCTTGCGGGCAAGTTTCTTTTTGAAAGGGTTTAAATAACATTCCCAACATTTTAGCAATGAGCAAACTGAGAAACTTGGTTCAGTGACTTGACTATGATCACAGAGCTAGTGTGCGACACAAAACTAGAACACAAGTTAAATACCAGGTTCAGATCTCTATTTACTAGTATCTGTTTTCTCCAGTTGTTGTTGTATTTATGTCCTCAGTATCTAGTAAATTGCCTTGCATTCATAAAATACTTTAAAAATTATTATATTTATACAAAATAAGAGGAAGTTCCCCAGTGTGTTGAGTTGGTACATAATCGAACTCTTACAAGAAAATCAGGATAAGAATGGAAGAAGTTTGTGTGTGCTTGTGTGTGTATGTGTGTGTGTGTGTGTGTGTGTGCGTTGGGAGCAACAAATATAATTCAACAAAGAATCATTACATGCAAGGCACTGTGCTAGGCACTGGTGGTCAACAAAAAAACAACAGTCTTTGCCCTCAAGGGTGAGGGGGGAAGGGGATAAGAATTTATATAGCACCTACTACGTATTGGTTGTGGAATTTACGTGGTACGGTGGATAGAGCTTTGGGCCTTGAGTCATGAAAATCTGAGCTCAAATCTGGTCTTAGCCATTTATCACCTGTATGACCTTGGCAAATCATTTAACCACTATTTGCCTCAGTTCCTCATCTGTAAAACATGGACACACTGGAGGAAAGGGTAAACCACTCCAGTATCTTTGTCAAGATGACACATGGACATGACATAGGCAGTCAGGGGGTTGTATCTGGCCAATGAAGAGCCTGGCAGGACCTTTGAGGTGAGGGTCTATTAAAGGACTGGCGTCCATCTGAGTCCTTTTTACTTTCTCCTGTCCTCTGTTCAGGTGAGGCACCCATTTATTCAGGGGGAATAAATGTAAATTATAATTTAAAAAAAAAGATGACACATGGAAGTCACATGGACAAAAGTCCATGGGGTCACTGAGATTCAGACATAACTAAAACAATAAAACACCAACAAATATTCTAGTGACTGTGCTAAGTAGTTTACAAATATTAATTCATTAGATCTTCACAACAACCCTATAATGTAGGAATGTTAATTACCTCACATTTTACAGTTCAAGAAACAGAAACAAACAATGGTAAAGTGACTCATCCAAGGTCATACAGCTACTATGAAGCAGAAGCTGGATTTGAGCTCAAATCATCCACACACCAGGCCCAGCACTCTATTCAATGTGCCACCCAACGGCCTTAAAAGACTGACTCAAAAAGATTGAATTCTATTGGTTTTATTCTGTACAGGAGAACAATGAAAGTTTTGTATTGCTGAAATCTTTTTTAGACACAATATGTTTATGTTTTCAGGTTTGATGAATTGCTTAGTTTCCCTTGGGATTAGCCTAATAAAATCCATTATGGTTAAAAATAATGCTGTGGCCGTAAATAATTATTGAGGTAGTATGCCTTTGAAAAATAACCATAATGTTTATTGCTTGCCTTTTAAAAAGAGCCACCAACAGCTGTGTACCTACATGCTGTGAAATGAGAAGTTTAAATAGTAGAAAATAATAACAGGAAGAATCCATCCAAGCTGTCTATTATTGAAAGCTATGTTTTGACCTGCTCTGAAAGTCTGTATACAACACTGAAACAATTGGCTGAAAAATGAATTATCCAGGCAATCAAGCAGTTATTTAGGGAAGCAGGATGTTTGAAGCAAAAGAGAATTGGACTTGGAATCAGATGACCTGGTTTCAATTTATAAGAGCTTAAAGTTGGAGGTGGAAGGAACACTCTAGGCTACCTCCTTCATTCTGAAGATACAGGAACTGAAGCCCAGAAGGGTGAATCCACACATCCAAGGACAGATATGTAGTAAGAGGTCAAATTAGGATTTGAACGCAGATTCTTTGGCTCTAACCCAGTGTTCTTTATTTTGAGAGGAGGGAAGGCAAGGCAATCCGGGTTAAGTGAAAATAATTCAATAAACTATGCTTTAAATATGCTTGATAAGTGAGACAATGTTTGTGAAGTGAGCTCAGTGCTCAAGTACATTGTGGTGCTTAATTAATCTTTGTTCCTTTCCCCTAAATGCTTGATATCTATGATACATTGATACCTGTGCTAAAAGACCCCCAAAAAGAAAAAAAAAGATAACCCAGAAAGAATTCAAATAATCAAAAATCATTTAAAGATTGCTCTGAACCACTTCTAACAATAAAAAAAAGAACTTCAACATGAGTATGACTTTGGGTCCTTCACATTGGCATTGATCAGAAATTCAAATAGTCGGGTTTGGAAAACCTACGAAAAGACAGCTACATAATCACCCTGTTGATGTGTCTGTGATTTGTTCCAATCTTCTGGGAAATAATTTATGATCATTTTAGAAAAATTGTCAAACTTCACATATTTTGATAGTCATATCACTACTGAGCATATACCGGCAGCACGACAATGAGAAAAAGAACTACATTTAACAAAAACATTTAGAGGAACAATTTTTGTATGGTCAGAATTCAAGCAGGAAAATAGATGCTCATCAATTAGAAAACAGTGAAATAAACTATATGAATCTAGGGAGAGACACTGAACCTTTGATTTCATTGGTTTAATGAGGTCCCAGGTGAGGAAATCCCCTCTAACAAAGCAGGTTAGCATTATGTCTGCATCTGATAGTCTTAGAACATTGTCTTGAACACTGAAATGTGATATGATGAGTTCATGGTCAAATATGAATGTAAAAATGATTATTTAGCTGCAAGACATGATAAATATAATTTTAAATGGGATGAATTGTATGAATTAATGAAGAATAAAGAAAGTGGAAAAAGATGATTTACAGAATGACCAAAACAATCTAAATTCTAATAATTAAAAATTATAATCAGAATTTTTATGATCTATAATGAACTATCTCAGTCCTGGATAACTAAAAAGCAAATATACTTTCTTCTTCTCAGTTGAAATGTTAGCCAATACATCATTCAGTTGATAAAGTGATTGACCTGGAATCCATCAAATCCTAAGTGAAATATTTGCTATCTGTGTTACCATATTGAAGTCATTCAAGTTCTCTTGGCCTCAGTTTCTTCAAGTGTAAAATTGAGAGGCTTGGAACTGATAGCCACCAAATTTCTTTTTAGCTTTAAGTCTATGATCCCATGAGTTCAGATGTGTGATGTACTATAAAATGTCAGATGTGATGGTAGTTGGTTTTGCTTAAACATTTTGGTTTCTTACTAAGAAACATCCAACGCAGAGCTTTTGGGTTATGGCAAAATGTCTGCAGTATAAAACAAAGGACCAACGTTAAAAATAAAGATTAGATGGATACTATTTCTTACATAAGAAATAAAGACAAATCCCCAATTTTTAATCTCCCAAAAATGGTGAAGTCCTTAGAAAAGCCATATACTAAGTAATCCAAAGTGGGACATCTAAGCACATCTTTTCAGGCACTGAATTTTTATTTTTCTCTATGTCAGTTAAATCTCAACGTGGCAGAAAAATGAAAGTAATGACTGTCTGCTACTCCAAGCATCTTAATAAGCTTTAAATATAGTTACAATGCAGACTGGAGTCATTTATGAAAGGTCAGATTGGACTGTCTAATTGAAGCTCAACATGAGGAGCACCAGAAAGCAAAAATCAGCTGTCCCAATTTGAATTGTTGACTTTAGGGTCTGTAGGGGATAAATGAACATATTGACAATATATTTCACCAATGCTATGAATACTTCATTTTTCTAATAATAGGATCAGGCCAGCAAAATATTTTCTTTGCCCTATTTCATATGTGCAAACATATACATATACTTAAAGGCATATGTATACATACACTGTACATATGCATATGAAAGTACATATACACTGAACTCAAACATATTTTTACGTCTCTTCTCTCCCTGTTTCTCATTCTTTCAAGTGTCAAATATTAAAAATCAAAACCATTATTCATCTGACCTTTCTGCACTCAATATGAGCCTAAGGGGACCTGTTATTTTAGTTTTACCTGAAATATCATAAGACTTAGGGGGAAAAAGAGTGAAAAATACCATGTATTTTCAGCACTTTGTTGAAAAATCTTGAGCCATATTTGGAACTAGTTGCTTGGCAGGAATTCCAGAATCCATTCAACATTACAATTAGAAGAAGAAGAGATTCATTATGGTAATGCATCAAATCTCCACTATAATAGACCACTTTCCTTTTCTTTTTTTTCTTTTTATTGTTCCCCCAAAGCTTTCTCCATTACAAAAGTTACAGGGATAGGTTACACTACTTTTTTTCCCCTTAGAACAAAACTATTCTCACCTTTTCCTTCCTCTTTCTCATCCCAAAATATGAAAGGAAAATGAAAAGAGGAATTAAGAACAAAAATAATGAGAAGTGAAAAAATGAGGTGTTCTATTTTAAGATGGAAATGTAAAAATATTAAGGACCGATTCTTCTCTGAAGGTGTTGGAAAATTGTCCTAACTCCATAAATACACAGCCAGACCCCGAACTTTGATCACTCAGGTGAACTTCATTGCAATCTCGAACTTAACTATGTTCTAGTCTGAACTAATTAGCTTTATTCCCAAATCCTCTCCTCTTCTAAATTCCTGTTTCAGTGAAGGACACCACCATCCTTCTAGTCTCCTAGGTTTATCACTTAAACATTATCAAGGACTTCTCAACAACCTTATCCCTAATCTCTCATAACCAATCATTCGCCAAATCGTGTTGTTTTGAATTTGACAGCACCTCTCATCTTTACTGCAATACCACTCACCTTTGAAACCCTGCTAAAATACCAGCTCTTTCATGAAGCCTCCCTGATCAGTCTCCCCATCTACTCATGCCCTTTCTCCTAAACTGCTTTGTATTTTACTACTTCGTATGCATTTTTGTTTATTCTGCTTGTATTTATTTTGTCTTCCATACTATTATGTAAGCTTCTTGGATTAGGGATTTTTCATTATATCCTTAGTGCCTAGGAGAGTGCCTGTTCCATAAAATAATGAGCACTTAACTCCTGTGGGTGAAAGAACAAAATGGTTCAACATATAAATGGATATGTGTGTACGTATGTGTGTATATATACATATATGTATATAATATATGTATGTGTATATATACATATGTATACATATAAACATACACATAATGCATATGTGTGTCAAGTTGAATGGCTATGGATATGTATATGTGTATGTACATACACATATATGCACATACGCATATAGCCATCCATACTTTCATATTATCTAGGTTCAGAGTCTCTGAGTCATCTTTATTCACTATTCCTCATCGTGAATTTCCAGTCAGTTGCCAAATCTTGTCAGTTGCAATCAAATTTTAATATTTTATGTTTAAAAAGATAAGGGCTTTACCTAGGGCCAAAGTGTACAAGGAGACAGTGGTTAGAAATAGTACCAAGGTAGTTTCAACATAGCTGGGAAACCTATAGGATACATAGTATAAAGGAGATTATTAACAGACTACCCTGACCATAAATTCAGGAGGAATGGGAGGACCAGATACTAATCTCTTTAGCAGAAAGGAGAGAGATGAGGCTTTAGCCTTAGCTCTACCATGTTTTTTCCAGACAATCAACCTTCTCAACGTCTAGTTTCCTTAGTTGTCAAATGTGGATCATTATTTTAGAGCTTGAGTTGGACCTTAGCCACTAACCATTTCACTTGTCATTGTCTTTTCCTGAGGTCCTGAAATGTTGAATAATTTTCTAAAGAGTTTATTTGGGTGGTAAAGTCAGAATTCAAAACCAGGTCCTCAATCTCTCTCATTTGACTTTTAAAGTCCTTTTTTAAGTTGTCCAATGAATTCTTTTTGAGCAGTTGACCATTTGGCATTACTCTTTGGGACAGAATAGGGTTTCTTTGCTTCAGTATCTGCCTTGAAGATGAATCCTGGTCTTCTCTATTCCCATAATTGCTCACTATGGTTGGATTCTTCCTTTGTCAATGCATTTATTTTTCTAATAATTTAGTTTTTATAATCACCACTCATCCTGAGATTTCAGGGATGGTGCCTCTGGCCTCAGATCCTCTTTAGTTTTCCCCTCTGACCTTGAACTCTAGCCAAGACCTCCAGCCTCTGGTAAGTGCCCACAATCAGAGGCATCCTACCCCACTGCTTCTGTACTCACTTGGTGTGTGCTGCTTTCTTCTTGCCCCCACCAAGTCTCCTGCATCTCAGTTTGGTCTGGTGTTCCTTGTCAGCAGAAATTCCCTAGATCTTCCTCAGGTCAGATGCCCAACTCCCTTCGCTATCTGCAGGGGTAAAAGTTCTAGTGCCTGGGGCTGAGGCAGCCTCCCAATCCAGCTAACCCCATGGCTTGCTACTAGTTGTTTAAGCAGTCCCAACAAAGTTTGGATCGATTCTCTGCAGCTTGCACTAATTTCAGTCTAACGATTAACACCAAGAAAACATAGGTGCTCCATCAGCCACCACCACACCATCCATATGTGGAACCATTGGTTACAGCAATGGAGTTTTGAATGCTGTAGATAAGTTCACTTACCTTGGTAATGTACTTTCCAGGGATGTACACATTGATAATGAGATTGATGCATGCATTGCCAGAGCTAGCTCAATGTTTGGGAGGTTCCAAAGGAAAGTATGAGAGAGAAGAGGTATTAGACTGACTACCAAACTGAAGGTTTACAGAGGCACTGTGCTGAATTCATTGTTGTATGCTTGGGAAACCTGAACAGTCTACCAGTATCATGCCAGGAAACTGAATAGCTTCCATTTGAATTTTTTTTAGGAAGATTCTGAAGATCTCCTGGCAGGATAAGGTACCAGACATTACTTGAACTGAACTGCCAAGCATTCAAACTCTGCATCAAAAAGCTAAATGCCTTTTTGCCAAAAGATTATTGTCAAAAAGATTATTTTATGGCAAACTCACACAGGGCAGGCGTTCACATGGTGGTCAGAAGAAGTGATACAAAGACACTCTCAAGATCTCTTTCAAGACCTTGGAATTGATTGTGTGACATGGGAGACACAGGCACAGGACTACCCAGCATGGCATGCCCAGATCAGAGAAGATCCTGTGCTCTATGAGCAAAGCAGAATTGAAACAGCTCAAAGGAAACTCAGGATTCACAAATTTAGAGAATCCCTTCCAAATGTTTACAAAAACCAACCTGTATAGAGCTTTCTGAGCACGTGTGGGTCTGATCAGCCCCAGTCAGACACATCAAAACTTGACTCTAACATGGTGATGTCATTTTGGTCCTCCTAGAGAATGAAGGACAACAACCAACAATCAAGTGATCCCTAGCCTGGAGCTGTTTATTCTTTATAGAGAGGAAACCTTCTCCTGGGATTTTTCTTCAGGTTTTCTCTGATAGTCCCAGGAGGACCTTTGTTCTGCCCCCATTCATTTATTTTAACTGCTCTATGTTTGCCCTGAGGCACTATTTTATCCCTTTTGTGAAGGAAAATCTCCAGAGCTTGAAATTTTCTGACCTACTCTGCCATCTTCCCAGAATCTTCTCCCATTGCTTCTTTTAATGTGTCATCCTACCTGTAAGTACCCCAGAGGGTTGTTGTGAAGGCCAAATGAGATCATTTCAGTTAAATGGTTCTGTAACCGTAAAGTGCATTATTAACGTCAGTTGCTATTATTAGTATTTGTGTCTATGATGCCAACAAATTTATTTATCTGAAATGTTTACTGAATAGACCAGGCATTCAGGACTTACAATAGTATAGCCAAACTTACTTTGCACTCCAGTCTAGAGAAGGAAAACCTTAGCAGAGATCCATGGCACTTTGAAACATAAATTCAAAATAGTTTATTTAAAGTTTTAATTTTCCTCATCACTTTGTGATATATTTATTAGTTGAAAACATCAAGCCATGATTGTAGTCGAATATGTGGAATTCATGTAAAATTACAGAAAGATTAATATCTATTTTCTAGGATAATGTCAGAATAAAAATGATTATTTATGTTTATTATTATATGCACCTTTTAAACACAGGCTATTATTCAATTTTTAAAAAAATTTAATTACCTTATACAAGAAGATATTTTGCAAACTGACCATATTTTCTAAATTTCTTCTTGTCCCCTCTTGCACCATAGACAAAAATGGCATAAATAAATGAATGAGTAAATAAATACATTTTGAAATTATATTGTATTTGTAGAGATACATTTATTAGTACTGAAGTATTGTGATCTCTAAGCCACATGATTATTGTTAATTTCAAATAATCAGCCCACAGTGCTTCTCCATCCAATATTATTTCAATTGTAGCCAAATTAAATGAATGGTTCTTTAAGCTTGTCATCTGTATTAGATTTCCATTGTTTATCCTTTTGTGTGTACAATACAGATGGCAGAGTGTAAAGCATTAATTGTGAACAGAAAGCTGGAAGTCTAGGAGCAACCTCTCTCTGCTCCCTTTAGAACATGGTAGATGGGGCTGAGCTAGGAGATGTAGTTGTTCCCAACTGTCAGCTTTGGGAACTGGGAAGAAGTGAACCCATGATTAGGTCTGAGCCCAGATGCTTTTAGAAAAGTTAGACTCATCAGGAGCAATAACAGCAGAAATCTCAATCCAGGTACACTTTGGGGTTGCAGAGCCCAAGAGTTCTTCCAACCTTAAAACTTATGCCAAGATCTCTAGTCCCAGGAGAGTGTAAAAGCAAAGGCAGGAAGTGAAATCTTGGAGATGTAATTTATAGCTGAATAGAAGAAAATCAGGCTTAGAGGCAGACTCTAGATCTGACCAAAAATAAACCAGCCATATCAATGAGACAAACAAAAATAAGGAAGACTTCGAATGAGAATGGAGAAGCTATTATACATAAAAGCAGTGGGGATCAGAAGGCACTCTACAGAGAGACTTGAGAATCACTGCCCCCAAAAGACTGATTGTAGGATCACATTTACCAGTCACAAGACACTAGTGTCTATACTTTTTTATCCTTCATGAGATTGTTCAAATCTCATGATTTGACAGCATGTCAACCCTGGCTTCCATGGTGATCGCACTCTAAGTCTCCAACACATTATTCTAATAGGAATAGGTAGGTTGTGCTTAATGCCAACACATGCCTCCTCAGATGCAACTCAAGTCTTTACTTTTCTTGGACATACTTTCTCAGAAGACTGAAAAGCTAAAGCAGCTGGGTTTTTGATAAGCTACAGATCTACACCTGGCTTGAGAGCAGATGATCCTTATCTTAGCTAGGGACCAAGCAGGACAGGAAGGGTAAGCATGCTTCCCTTGCTCCATTTCTCATGCCTGGCAGCCTCAACTGGAAGCAGCTACTCATCATATATGTGGTTATAAAGATTCATTTCTCATCATTTTTATGGTTTACCAGTCCTCATGAGGATTCTTACAGGTGGCAGGAAACTTTCTAGGTTTGCCTGTGGCTCACCTCCTGCTGATTTAGAGGCTGATCTTGAGACTTTTTGAACAAGGAGACAATCAATTTCTGATCAACACAGACATGGACTACTTATGGCTTTGATATGTATCTGGAAATGTCTTCTGGAAAGGGGCCATTGATCATAGTGTGAAAGGGAGAGATTATCTTTTAAAGGAAAAAAAAGCAGTTACTATGATTTTGGAATTCATTTGTAAGTCAGTGTGGTGGTTGTCCTGGCAAGGCAGAAGACTGAAGACCCTCTGAGGGAGATGTGGCTTTTAAAGCATTTAAAAGTATTGGCAGTTTTGGCCTGCACTTAGCTATTGTAGGAGAAGATGTTTACTCTGACTTATATAATGTAGATGCTGGTCACAGAATTGTAGTCTTTGAGAGACCTTCTTTGAATAGATTCCATAGTCTTAAAGTTTATTTCATATATTTAAAATTCAAACATGAAGAAGAGAGGTAACTTCTGTATTTTGAACTATAAATATTCTCCTCACCTGGACCATCCTTAAATTGCCTTAATTTTCGCATCTCAAAATCTGTATTGTTGATACCTCCAGATAATAACGTTCAAGACATTATTGTAGGGAATGATAACAATTTTTTTATATGATGGGTACCAAAACCAAGTATTTTTTTTTAACTATTGTTCTTTGCCACAAACCCTCCAGTAATCATTGGTAGCACGGATTTACAGAATCAAAGAATATCTTTTTGAATTCTCTCCTGACCTGTTGCCAGTAAGCAATACCAAATCTTCAGCAGCACTGGTGAGTAGTTCTGTTTTGGATATGTTGAGCTCAAGAAAATTATAAGAAATTCAGTTGGAAATGTCTACAGATGGGAAACATGGAAATAGGTTCAAAGGGAAAAGGTTAGAGCTGAATATAAGAATCTACATAGAAATGATATTTGAACTCATGTTAGCTAATGAACTCACCAAGTAGGAGAAGTCCAAGAGATAAGAAGGAATAATTCCCTACGAATATGGATTAGTTTTACATTATTCAGTCAATTGATAAGTATTTATTAAGCACCTACAATGTAGCAGACACTACTAGGTGCTGACCAAAGTATAAGGACTGAAATAATCTTTACTCACTATGAGTATTAGCTACTTTCTTCAAATTTACCAAAATTTGAATGGTTTTACAGTATAGCATAATAGTAACATTTAACACTGAAAAACTTCACGGACTTTATGTTAAAGTAGAAAAGTGATAATGGAATCTCCTCAAGGGATTTAACAAAGTCTAAACCTAAACTCAGTTTCTCGTTTTTTATAAAATGAAACAAGTTTATATTGTTAAATTGAAAATTAGTGCCACTAATAGCTTTGATATAAATATAAATCTCCTTGTTCAGTGAACATTAGTTGATAGATACGGCTTACTCATTAGTCTGATATGTCTCTATTTTTCAAGTGTCATCTAGGACGAAATATTAAGTGATTATGAACACTGTCCTAACCACTTGAGGCCATATCATCACACTTAAGATAACATTTTTTTGGGATACCTAGGGAGAATTTCCTGGAGTAGTAGAAAGCACTCTATATGAGCTTACAAGGTTACATGCACCAAAATTTTAGGATGACAGCATACTTTCATTTTTAAGGAGTTAAGAAAACTGTACAATTTGGAAGGGCAATCATATCTTTAATTATGTTTTGCTGCCAATAGAAATAAACTTATATTAATCTGTTCAAAGTTGGTTTAGGAGACTTCATTACCATTACACTTAAAGGCAATAAAAGTTGCCTAAATTAATTACTGTTACTATCAGAAGCCCTTGAAAATGTTTGTGATTCCTTATGTGCACACCATTCTTGATACAAATTCCACAGTGTTGAAGTTTATCTCCTACATTAGAAGTTCAAACATGAAGAACAAACAG
Organism: Phalanger gymnotis; assembly: GCA_028646595.1. Classification (NCBI taxonomy): domain Eukaryota; kingdom Metazoa; phylum Chordata; class Mammalia; order Diprotodontia; family Phalangeridae; genus Phalanger; species Phalanger gymnotis. The sequence continues at coordinate 346,270,197 of CM053624.1, forward strand.
AGATAACCTCTGTGTTTTGAACTATAAACATTCCCTTACCTTGACCATCCTGAAATTGCTTTAATTTCAGCCTCTCGAGCTCATTATTGTTGATACCTCCAGATAAAATATATTTTTTAGGCTTAGTTAGAATCATGGGTCATGGACATGTCAATTTCCAAAGTGTCATCAAAAAAGGCAATAGAGTTCTGGGAATGATTGTACTAATAAACAATAATTAGAATTTATGAAGTGCTTTTCATCTTCAAAATGCTTTACAAACATTAATTAATCACAGTCCCAAGAGTATGAGCCAATTCAGTCGAGCATTCATCTCTAAGAATAACATGAAAAACATGTTAATGTTTAGCCCAGCACATTCAGGCATTTTTTGGCTGAGGGAAATCTAAGCATTCAACATGGAAGGCCTTCAACATTGTAAAAATGTGTTCTTACTTCATTACATTGGGGTTTATTTTCTATCTTGGTGGAGCTTGAACTTACAATACATATTTAACAAGGTATCACACTGTCCTCCCCACTGATTTTCACCCTGAATAATATATGCATCTAAGACACACATATAACAAATGTAAAGGACATCTAAAAATGCAAAAAAATAAATTTCTCTGTTATATGTTAATGTGCAAAAAATACACACATAAATATATACATGGGCATTTATACACATATATGTACGTATATATGCACACACACACACACATACACAAACATATTCATTCACCTGAGTTCACTCAAACCTAATACTCACATTTCTCTTCTTTTAAAGTTTGTATTCTCTCAGGATGCTTCTACCAATATCTTACCAATATTCAGGGTCAAGCCTCTCAATTGCCAATAATTAACATACTATTTAAGTTCTGTTAACAATAAGAAAATGATTATTTCATCATAGTTATGAATATTTATGACAATATCATGGATAGATTGGAGATATGCAAGTTGTTGGGAAACAAAGAATTTAGACTTCTAAGAAGTAAGAGATATGGGGTTCTGGGCATCAGAGGCATGAGGTCACCAGAAGTTTCAGGTCACAGAAAATTAGAAAGAAGGGATCACAAGAAAGTTAGAAATAAATGGAGGCCAAGGATAGATTAAGAAAGAAACAAGTACTAGAGGAATCAAGATGGAAGATTAGAGGCAAGAATTGACCTTAACTATTCAAAATTACTCAAGTTCTCCAAACAACATTAAAATAATGCCTCAAACCCAATTTTGGAGAAGTTAAGCCAACAAAATTATGGAATGAAACAAATTTCCAGCCCAAGACAACTTTAGGAGGTCAGCGTGAAAGGTCTGTCTCAACAGCTTGTGGTCTGAGGCCTACTTAGGCAACTAGCAGCAGGCCTTTGGGTCAGCTACAGCAGCAGCAGCAGCAGCAGCACCTTTGGGAGTTATCAGGCCACAGATTGTAAGGCGGTCCAAAATTAGTCAGAAAGAAATTATAGGGGGCACTTTGCTGGCTCTAAGTTCAAGATTCTGTTACATTGCCCATGTGAAGTTCCAGTTCATAGTTCCTGGCTGATGAGGAACAATAGCACACTATATTTGAGGCCACAGGGGAGAAGGGGCCCTGGTCACCATACCAAGGTGGAGAAAATTGCTTGTGGTCACTCACATGGGAGCAGGCAACCTGGTCAGAGTTCCAAGGCAGAAAAGAACACTAGTAATGCTTGTAGCCTCAGGAGAGCAGAGGCCTAAGTCAAAGTCATAGAGTTAAAAAAAAGTGATAGCATTTTCAGCTATAGGGGAATAGGGGCACAGTCACAATTGCAGAACGAAGAGTGCTTGCGGTTGTTCATAAAGGAGTAAGACCTCTGGTCTCAGTTACAAAGTAGAAAGGAGCGTTAGGACTTCTGGTTGTAGGAAAAGAAGGAAAATAATCACAGTTACAAGAGTTAAGAGGAACACCACCACAGGCTGCTACTAGGGCATACGATTGCTTCCTGGCTAAAGACCAAAGCACAGTCGAATAAAGCAGTGACCAACTGTTCTTAGATCATAGAAGCTTGGAAGAACTGAAAACTTACAGAAATTCAGAAATAGCTCTGACAACATTAGGACAAAAACCTGAAGCTTGAGGCAGTGCTCCCTCTACCCTAAGAGCAGAGCTCAACTTTAACAAAGTGAAAAGTTAAGTAAAGGGCTACAGAAATAATCAAACAATAACAACAAAAAAGAACCTGAACACAAAAAGCTAGTTTGGTGACAGGGAAGATAAAGAAACAGACTGAGAAGACAACAATGGCAAAGGAATTTCAAGCCAAACTTCAAAGGAAATAAAAAGGCAAATGTACACAAGCCCAACAAGAATTCATGGAACAACTCAAAAAGGATTTTCAAAATCAAATAAGAGAGGTAGAGGAAAAGTTGGGAAAATAAATGAGAGTGATGCAAAAATAAATGAGAAAGCATAGACACTTTAGTAAAGGATACATACACACACACGCACACACACACACACACACACACACACACAAAACTTCAAAAAATTCATTAAAAAAACACCGGAAAATATGAATAGAAGAAATGATAAAAGAGGTTCAAAAATTCACTGAAGAGCATGCTTGGTTAAAAAAAAAAGACAAAATTCACTGAAGAACTTAAAAAGTAGAACTGGCCAAATGGAAAAAGAGGTATAAAAGTTCGCTGAAGAAAATAATTACTTAAAAATTAGATTTGAGTACATGGAAATTAATGACTCCACGAAACAGCAAGAAACAACAAAACAAAAACAAAAGAAGGAAAAAAGAAGAAAATGTGAAACGTCTTCTTGAACAAACAACTGACCTGGAAAACAAATCTAGGAGAGACAATTGAAGAATTAATGGACTACCATGAAAAACCATGACAAAAGAAAAGCAAAGCATAGCTACCATATTTCAAGAAATTATTAATAAAACCTGCCAAAATATTCTAGACTTAGAGGATGAAATAGAAATAGAACTTGCTGGTCACCTCCTGAAAGAGATCCCAAAATTAAAACTCTCAGTAATACTATAGCCAAATTCCAAATCTCCCCTGGTAAAGGAGAAACTACTTCAAACATATAGAAAGAAACCATTTAAATAATATGGATCCACAGTCAGGATCAGAAAATAATTAGCAGATACCATGTCAATGGAGTAGAGGGTTTAGAATATGAGTTTCTGCAAGACAAATAATAAAGGATTCAATAAAGTTAAACTGTTTATACTCCTATTTGGGAAGATAATATTTGCAACCCCTAAGAACTTTATCAATCTTAGGAAAATGAGAAGGAAAATACAAAGACAGATGGCATAGGTGTGAGTTGTCTATGATGGGAAGACTTTAAAAAAAATAAAATTAAGGGGCAAAAAAAGAGGGAAACACTGGAAGGAGGGAGAAGAGAGAGGAAAAATGCAGAAAATTTTCTCACATAAAAGAAACATGAAAGTTAGAACTCACCCTAACGGGAAGTAGGAGGGGAAGGGGATAAAAGAAGAGTGAGGTTTGACAGAAAGGATGGCAGATTAAGAGAAGCAGTAGTCATAAGCAAAACAGACTTCTGAGGAGTTACAGGATTAAAAGAGCTCTCTCTATCCTTATCTCTATAAGGATAACCAAGGAAAAATAAGATGTAGGAAAATTAATAATAATCATAAATGTGAATGCGAATGGAATAAACTCACCTTTAAAACAGAATCAGATATTAGAATGGATTAAAAAAAACAAACAGAATTTGGGGCAGAGCCAAGATGGCGGCTGGAAAGCAGGGACTTCTTAAGCTCTCCCCCAAGTCCCTCCAAACACCTATAAAAATGGCTCTGAACAAATTCTAGGGCTGCAGAACCAACGAAATAGCAGAGGGAAGCAGGTCTCCAGCCCAGGAAAGTCTGGATGATCACTGGGAAGGGTCTATCACATGGAGCTGGGGGTGTAGCAGAGCACAGCCCAGCATGGGCTGTGCCAGGACCAACCAGACCTGGAGCCAAGCAGAACAGGCCATAGGGCCCTGAATCATTGAGCTGTGGCAGTTACCAGTCTTCTCAACCCACACAAGCCAAAGACAACAGAGAAAGTTAGTGGAAAAATTGCTGAAATCTGAGTGAAAGGAGTTTGCAGTTTGTCCTAGGCCTGGGGTCGCAGAAGTGGTGCAGCTCTGGAGATGCTCCCAGAGTTTGAGTTGTAGTTGTTTTTGGCCCCAGACCCACCTTGTGGGAGGAATTAAGCGGTGGATCAGAGCAGTAGTGCAGACCTGCTTGGATCTGGGTCGCTGTCCAGGTTGGCATTTCTTGAGGGAGGAAGAGTGCTGGTGTGGCAGAGTTTGCTGAGTAGAAGTAGCTCTGAAAACAGGAGCACAGCCCCTAAAGCTTGGGACAAAGTACTCTTTACTCAACAAGCAGTCCTACCCTGACAAAAAGCTCAAGGGTCAAGTAGTTGGCTGGGAACATGAACAGGCAGTGAAAATGCACTCAGACTCAGACTTTAGAATCTTTTTTTTGGTGACAAAGAAGATCAAAACGTACAGCCAGAAGAAGTCAACAAAGTCAAAGAGCCTACATTAAAAGCCTCCAAGAAAAATATGAATTGGTCTCATGCCACAGAAGAGCTCAAAAAGGATTTGGAAAAATGAGTCAGAGAAGTAGAGGAAAAAATGGAAAGAGAAATGAGAGTGATGCAAGACAACCATGAAAAACAAGTCAATGACTGGCTAAAGGAGACCCAAAAAATACTGAAGAAAATGACACCTTAATAAAAAATAGACTAACTCAAATGGCAAAAGAGCTCCAAAAAGCCAATGAGGAGAAGAATGCCTTGAAAGGCAGAATTAGCCAAATGGAAAAGGAGGTCCAAAAGACCACTGAAGAAAATACTAGCTTGAAAATTAGATTGGAGCAAGTGGAAGCTAGTGACTTGATGAGAAATCAAGATATCATAAAACAGAACCAAAGGAATGAAGAAGTGGAAGACAATGTGAAATATCTCTTTGGAAAAACCACTGACCTGGAAAATAGATCCAGGAGAGATAATTTAAAAATTATTGGACTACCTGAAAGCCATGATGAAAAACAGAGCCTAGATATCATCCTTCAAGAAATTATCAAGGAGAACTGCCCTGATATTCTAGAGCCACAGGGCAAAATAGATATTGAAGGAACCAACAATTGCCTCTTGAAAAAGATCCCCCCAAAAAGCCCCTAGGAATATTGTCTCCAAATTCCAGAATTCCCAGGTCAAGGAGAAAATACTGCAAGCAGCCAGAAAGAAACAATTTGAGTATTGTGGAAACACAATTAGGATAACATGATATCTAGCAGCTTCTACCTTAAGGGATCACAGCGCTTGTAATATGATATTCTAGAGGTCAAAGTAGTTAGGATTAAAATCAAGAATCACCTACCCAGCAAAACTGGGCAAATACAAGGCAAAATATGGATTTTCAATAAAATGGAAGACATTTAAGCTTTCTCAGTGAAAAAGACCAGAGCTGAATAGAAAATTTGACTTTCAAACACAAGAATCAAGAGATGCATGAAAAGGCAAACAAGAAAGAGAAATCGTAAGGGACTTACTAAAGGTGAACTGTTTTGTTTACATTCCTACATGTACAGATGGTGTGTGTAATTCATGACACCTTTCTCAGTATTAGGGTAGTAGAAGGGAATATAGGCAGAGGGCACACAGTCAGTTGAAAATGAAGGGATGATATCTAAAAAAAATAAAATTAAATGATGAGAGAAGGATATATTGAGAGAGAGAAAGGGAGAGATAGAATGGGGTAAATTATCTCACATAAAAGTGGCAAGAAAAAGGAGTTCATTGGAAGGGAAGAGGGGGCAGGTGAGGGAGAATGAGTGAATCTTGCTCTCATTGGATTTGACTTGAAGAGGGAATACCATACACACTCAATTGGGTATCTTACCCCACAGGAAAGTAGGGGGAAGGGAACAAAAAAGGGGGGATGACAGAAGGGAGGGCAGATAGGGGGAAGAAGTAAACAAAAGCAAATGCTTTCAAAAAAGGACAGGGTCAAGGGAGAAAACTGAAAAAGGGGGACAGGTTGGGAGGGAGCAAAATACGGTTAGTCTTTCACAACATGACTATTTATGGGAGTGTTTTGCATAATGATCCATGTGTGGCCTATGTTGAATTGCTTGCCTTCTTGGGGCGGGGAGAGGGAAGAGGGGAGAGAATTTGGAACTCAAAGTTTTGAAAGTAGATGCTCAAAAAAAGTGGTTTTGCATGCAACTGGAAAATAAAATATACATTCAGTGGGGCATAGCAATCTATCTTGCCATACAAGAAAGTAAGGGGAAAAGGGATGGGGGCAGGCAGAGTGGGGTGACAGAAGGGAGGGCTGACTGGGGAATAGGGCAATGAGAATATATGCCATCTTGGAGTGGGGGGGGAGGGTAAAATGGGGAGAAATTTGTAACTCAAAATTTTGTGGAAATCAATGCTGAAAACTAAAAAAATATTAAATAATAAAGTATGGAATTCAAATCTAAAAAAAAAAAACCCAGAATCCAACAATATGTTATTTACAAGAAACTCACTTGACTCAGAGAGACATACACAGTAAAAATAAGGGAGCGGGGCAAAATCTATTATACCTCAGCTGAGGTAAAAACAAGCAAAAGTAGCAATCATGATCTCAGCCAAAGCAAAAACAAAAATAAAGTAAATTAAAAGGGATCAGCAGGGAAATTACATTTTGCTAAAAGATACCATAGCTAATGAAGTAATATCAGTACTAAACAGATGTGCACCAAAAGCATGACATCCAAATTCTTGAAAAAAAAGTTCAATGAGTTGTTCGAGTAGAGAGACAGTAAAACCATATCGATGGTGGACCTCAACTTTCTGCTATAAGAATTAGATAAAACTAACCACAAAAATGCAACAAAGAAGTTAAGGAGAAATTTTGGAAAAAATAGTTGACATAGAGACAGACCTATAGAGAAAATTGAATGGTAATAGAAAGCAACGTACCCTTGTCTCAGCTTTATGTGACACACAAAAATTGAACAGTTATCAGAGAATAAAAACCTCACAAAAGCAGAAAAAATAGAAATATTAACAAAATCTTTTTAAAAAACAGTAATGCAGTAAAATTATATTTAATAAAGGGTTGTGGAAAGATATATTGAAATTTAATTTGAAAGTAAATAATTGAATCCAAAAGAATGAGTGAGTCAAAAACAAATCATAGGAACAATAAATAATTTCATTAAAGATAATAACAATGATGCAACATACCAAAATTTATGAGGTGCAACCAAATCAGTACC
>CM053624.1:346277952-346299072 GCA_028646595.1 Phalanger gymnotis
GTCATTAAAATTTTAAACGTCCAGTTCGGTTGTTTCTACTATTTCTACTTATATCATTGTAGTTATTATGTACACTGCTTTCCTTGTTCTTTTCTCTTCACCCTGGATCAATCTTTCCTTGCTTCCCTGATTTCTTCATATTTATTTTTTTTCCTAATGATCCAGAAATAGAACATTCATGTGCCACAATTTGTGTAGACGGTCTCTAAGTTATGGGCATTTACCTAGTTTCCCTTATATTGCTGCCTTTAAAAATATTGCTATTGGCATATGCATACATATAAGACCTTTTTAACGTTTCTGATTTCTTTGATATTTATGACTAGCCATAAGATCTTCTTTTATTATTTACAATGGACACATTTGTGTACATTTTAGCATAATTCTAAATTTCATTGCAGAATGATGGTCATCATGCTACCAACAGTGTATCATTTTTTTTTTCTGTCTTTGGCAGCCCCTCCATCATTGCCTTTTAAAACTAGAGATATTTGAATTTGAATTTATTTTATTATTAGTGATTTAGGGCAGTCTTTCCTAAGTTTCTAAACAGTTTGAAATTCTTTAATTGAGTTTTGTTTATTGATGTAATTTGACCACTTAGTCCCTGAGAAATAGTTCATGGTTTTATATAGCCAAATATATGTGCATATACATAATCACACTTTTATTAAAGACATTGATGCCAAGATTTTTTTTTCTTAGTTGATACTTTCCTTTATTTTATCCACAATTATTTTGTGCAAAAGCATTTCAGTTCCATACCAAAAAAATGTACATTTTATAATTTGTGATGATATCTAACCCTTGTTTGTTTAAGAATTTATGCCTCACCACCACCACCACCCCAGCTTTAACTGTGAAAGGGACTTGGTCATATTTAGAATATTCTGAGAAAGAATTTGTATTAACTGTGTAGGCTCTTTTTGTAGAGAAAGAGAAAGAAGAATACCTCAGCTACATCTCTGAAAGAATATGTTAATAACTAAACCCAGCAACTCTCTCCATGGATTTTCCCAAGGTGATAGTATCTCCTATCTTCACTAAGTCATTCCTGGAGCTTAAGACAAGCAGGATGAGAACAATTACTTCAAACTCTCTTTAGTGCAGATAGGCCAGGAATTTGTTATTGGGTTGTTACAGTTACATTAGAGGTATCCTAGCATGTAATTCCTGTGATCTTTATCTTTACGAATACTCTCTGAGTTGATTTACCTATGATTCATCACCTTGGGGGTCCAAACAAGCCAAATAAACCCTCAGGGGGCAACATAGAGTGAATTAGGACCCAGGATATCAAATCACCATTAAAAGATACATCACTATGCCAAACCTAGCAATAGCTACTTGGAGCCAAAACATTTTGCCTATGCAGAGCATCAGTGGCCTGTTTTCAGGTGCCCAGGGACTCTTTGGTGCAGCTGCTGCCCTAGGAGAAGGAGAATGCCTCATTTACATGTGTTCAAACAAGAGGCAGACAAACCAGCATGTGGGCATGCTTGTATCACAGGTGCAATTGGTTTGGAAATATTGATTGATGCCTTGGCCCTTGATAACACCGATTCCGTAGCTGTGGATAAAATAGAATAATGATAACTATTGGCTGCCACTCTCTCTGTAGAATACAGTCCCAGATCTATTCCCTGAGTAGATGATCAAGCCAAATACATCTCCATGTGAGGCACAGAAAACCCTCACGGGAAGATGGGCCATCTTGGACGACTCAAAGTAATGACAACAGCTTATTCAAATCACTGGAGAGTATGTTTCCTTGGCTCACCCAACCCCCTCCAGGATATAGTCATGCTGAAGACTGATACCAGGAGATCAAAAGAAGCAGCATAGTTAATAGTGCCAGTAGCCCATTGCTGTCATCTCCTCTGTTCTAAGATCCGACATAAAAGTATGCATATTGGTCAAAATATAACCTGAATTAAAACAACAACAACAAAATATGAGTACAATCCATAACTGTGTTCTCAGACTAGTGTTTGTCTTCCCTTGAGTAGCTTTATTAAAAGTATTGCAGTCAAATGTAAAATTTTAATTGGGTTCCCACCAAACTTCTTCCCAACTTCATAACTTCGGTCTGAGAATTTGAAGACAGTTATCACTTTAAAATTGCTGAGCGTCTATAGCCAGCTTACCTTAACAGGTTTTAGAGTATTGCCTTCATGTCAGGAAGTCCAGTGACCTTTTTGAATCATGCTAACTGTGTAATTCTAGACATCTAGACAGCCTCTATGGGCTGCAAGCTGCCCTCAATGAATCTATGTTGTAGAAAAGGTTCCAGTTTAGGCATTCCAGAGTAGGCATTTACTACCCTAAAAACATCACTATTCTGATAAATACAAAAGTGGAATAACCAAACAATAATGACAACAAACATTAGAAATAGCTGGGTGCCTGGCCAGATATAGTCATCAACTGGAGGTTGATTATGTCCTTGAGTAATGAAAAAATTGGGAGATGTGATTATTAAGTGATTGTTATTGACTTTTGAAAGATCATAAAATCAAAGAGGGACAACCGGTTTGGAGACGAGTTAACATAGTCCCAGTTAAGACAGAGACATATAGAGAGAAAAAAAGAGACAGAGACAGAGACTAAGAGAAATAACATACTTTATATGATAATAAACCAATGTATTAGTCTTTAATTATTAACAAAATTCCCTATTAAAGAAATGATTAATGAAGAGTAAGGAAAGAGAATGGCTTCATTACTAACCGATGATGCCTCATTCATTGTATTTTCTTTCTCATTAGGTGTATAAAACTATCAGAGCACAGGAATGACACAGTTTACTTAGATTTTAACAAGACATTTGATAAATTATCTCAATCTGTTGTTAAGAGAGAGAGTTTTAAAGAGATATGTACAAATATAATTTTGAAATTCTTATATTAGTTGAATGACAGGTCTTGAAGAATAGTCACTACTGATTCTATTGATATTTGGAAGAAGGCCTTTAGTGTAGTGAACCAGAAAACACTTAAGGTCTCAGTAGTTTAATGTTATTATCAGTCACTCAGATACAGTTATAAATGGTAACCTTATCAAATCTGGAAATGGCACACAGCTAGGAGATTTAGCTAACAAACAGTTATTTTAACATCAAGATCCACCCCCCCCCCCAAAAAAAGTTAGTGTTGTTATAGAATATAAAGATGAATCTAATAAGAAGATTTAAAATTATTGATGTATGTGTAAATATATATTCCCATGTTGTTATGGTAATTAGGGTGGGACTTTTTTTTTTTTTTACTGTTTTCTCTTTTGGAATGCTGAAATAATCAAGTACCTTTGATGAGTTTTGCTTTTCAAATGTAATGGCAAGCAAATTAGACTTTTTGTTATGTATATTTTGGAATACTTTTCAACACTAAGGAATCTTTAAATGAATTAGGAGTCTTTGGTGACCTGCTTATGTCAAGAGAAGGCCTAAGTCATGTGGGTTTGAGTTACATGGTTGTGATGCCCTTTGACCCTGAAGAAGTATACAAAAACTCAGAGGTTAGTGTTTTGCCTTTGGGGGCACACTCATTGAAAGAATGTTAGTGATGAAACTCTGGGCAATGTTGAAAGCCCCTGCCCCCATTTGAAAACCCAGATGTTGGTGCTTCTCTCTGTTAACTATGTATATACAGATTTAGTCAGACAGATAAAAGCCTGTCTGTCGATCTGTTTGTAATTTCTGTTTGTATATGCTCTGAAGTTTAGGGTACTGGCTTTTCCTTTTGAACTAAGTGAATGGTATTTGCATGTTTAATTAAAGTAAGATTGTTAACCCCTTAAAGTTGCTTTCCTTAGAAAAGCAGATCAAACAACTTGTGCTAGCCATCCTCCTGTGTGCTGGAGCTGGAGCAGCAGCTGCTAACAACATTGTTGTTACATATGTATGACTATTATCATAATTATAATTATAGATAGCATTTATATAGTGCTTTAAGATTTGAAAAGGATTTTACTAATACTATCAAATTTTATGTTCACAACAATCCTGGGAAGTGGTTGATGTTATTATCCCTATTTAACACATTTGAAATTGCAGCTGAAAGAAATTAACTATCCCAAGGTCACACAGCTGTTAAGTGCATAATGTCTGAAGTCAAATCCAATTACATATGACTTCAGGTCTTGAGGACTCCAGGCCCAACTTGCAAAGTGAAACTTCTTATCAATCAAAGAATCAGAAAACATACAAATATATAAACAAAAATAAACAATTCAACTAAACTGATAAATTCTTCTTTATTAAATTTATTTATTTTTAGTTTTCAATATTTACTTGCGGAAGATTTTGAGTTGCAAATTTCCTCCCCATCTCTCCTCTCCCCACCCCAAGATGCTATGCAATCTGATATAGACTATACATACACATTCATATTGAAACTATTTTCACATTAGTCCTATTGTAAAGAAGAATTTGAAGCATTGGGAGAAACCATGAGAAAAGGGGAAGAGAGAGAGAAAGAAAGAGATAGGGGGAGGGAGAGGAAGAGAGAGAGGGGAGACAGAGAGAGAGAAAGAGAGAGAGAGAGAGAGAGAGAGAGAGAGAACAAATAATATGCTTTGATCTGCATTCAGACTCCGTAGTTCTTTTTTTCTGGATGTGGATAGTTTTTTCCATCATAAGCCTTTGGAGTTGTCTTAGATCCTTCAGTGCTGAGAAGAGCCAAGTCTATGAAAGTTAGTCATTGCACACTGTGGCTGTTACTGTGTACAGTGTTCTCCTGGCTCTGCTCCCCTCACTCAGCTTCAGTTCATGCAAACCTTACCAGGTTTTTCTGAAACCTACCTGCTCGTCATTTCTTATAGCACAATAGTATTCTATTACATTCATATACCACAACTTGTTCAGCATTTCCCCAATTGATGGGCATCCCCTCAATTTCCAGTTCTTGGCCATGACAAAAAGAGCTGCTATAAATATTTTTGTATATGTGAGTCATTTTCTTATTCATATGATTGCTTTGGGATATAGCCCTAGAAGTGGTATTGCTGGGTCAAAGGTTATGCACATGTGTATAGCCCTTTGGGCATAGTTCCAAATTGCTCTCAAGAATTGTTGGATCAGGTCACAATTCCTCCAACAATACATCAGTGTTCCAATTTTCCACATCTTCTCCAGCATTATTTTCCGGTTTTGTCATGTTAGCCGATCTGATAGGTGGTATATGGTACCTCATGGTTGTTTTGATTTGCATTTTTTCTAATCAATAGTGAATTATAACATTTTTTCATATGGCTATAGAGAGCTGTAATTTCTTCATCTGAAAACTGCTGTTCATATTCTTTGACCATTTATCAATTGGGTAATTACTTGTATTCTTATAAATTTGACTCAGTTCTCTATATATTTTAGAAATGAGGTCTTTATGAGAGACATGCTATAAAAATTCTTTCCCAGTTTTCTGCTTCCCTCCTAATCTTGGTTGCATTGCCTTTGTTTGTGCAAAAACTTTTCAATTTAATGTAATCAGACTTATCCATTTTGCATTTCATATTGTTCTCTATCTCTTGTTTCAGGTCATAAATTCTTCCATTCTCCATAAATCTGACAGGTAAACTATTCCTTACTCTCCCAGTTTGCTTATAATATCAACTTTTGTATCTAAAGCAAGTACTCATTTTGACTTTATTTTGGTATACGGTGTAAGATGTTGGTCAATGCCTACTTTCTGCTATACTATTTTCAAGTTTTCCCAGAAATTTTTGTCAAATAGCAAGTTCTTACCACAGAAGCTGGAGTTTTTGGTTTTATCAAACAGCAGATTACTATAATCATTGACTACAGCATCTTGTGTGCCTAACCTATTCCACTGACCCACCTCTCTATTTCTTAGCCAGTACCAAGGGGTTTTGATGATTGCTGCTTTATAATACAATTTAAGATCTGGTATGGCTAGGTCACCTTCCCTAGCATTTCTTTTTATTAATCCCCTTGATATTCTGGATGTTTTCTTCTTTCAGATGAATTTTGTTATTATTTTTACTAGGTCTATAAAATATTTTGGTAGTTTGATTGGCATGGCACTGAATAAGTAAATTGATTTAGGTAGTATCGTCATTTTTATTATATTAACTTGGCCTACCCATGAGCAACTGATGTTTTTTTTTTCAATTTTTTAGATCTGACTATATTTGTGTGAAAGGTTAAACTGACAAATTCTGCTAATTTATAAAATAGGATCTATATCACTACTTAAACGTAAGTTTCCAGAGCAGGAGAAGTATGGCTATTCCCAAGTGCTATTCCCAGAGATACAAAGAAAGGAAAGCAAACAAAAATATTGCCTGCTTAATGAACTGACAGTGAAATGAGGGAAACAACATGCAAGCAACTATGTACAGTCATTTATATTTATATCTAATTATGTAATATAATGTGATTTTAATTGTATATTTGATTACAATATGTATATAATAGATATAGATATGTGGGTATGTGTGTGTTATATACATACATACATAACAACATACTTACATAGATAGAGAGAAAAGGAGAGGGAGAAGGAAAGGGACAGGGAGAGGGAGAGACAGAGACTGAGGGAGAGAAAGAGTGTAACCACAATGCTGCTTTCAGCCACTGTAGAGCTGCCCACACAGGCTCTCTGATCTGCTTTTCTAAGAGAAATAACCTAACAGGGTTAACAATCTCATTTTAATAAAACATACATATATCATTCACTTAGTTCAGGGGGAAAAGCTAGCACCCTGAACTTCAGAGAGAATATGAACAGAAATTACAATCATACATTATATAGACAGAGCAAATAACACAAACCCATCTATCCATAGCAATACATAGTCACCAGAGAAACACCAACATCTAGGTTTTTAAGCTGAGGGTTCTTAACAACTCCAGCGAGTGAGAGCCCCAAACAAAATGCTAACCTCTGAGTTTATATACTCTTCTTAGGGCCCAAAGGCGTCACCCTAATCAGCAAAAGAGTGTGGGCCTGGGGCTTAGCACCAAGCAAGACTTAATGAAATTCACTTGATAACCATAGTATTCTAAAAAAGAAAACAGTTAAAGAAAAGTCCCACCCTGCTTAACATTACACACACACACAGAAAGTGAGTCAGGGTCTCCCTCATTATAATGCAGGCTCTTTGAGGATGGGACTGCCATTTTTTTTCTTTATTGGTCATTGTGATTCTTGGCACAGAGAGTGATTAAATCCTTGTGAGTTTGTCCAGGGGAAACTGAATCACAGATAAGGCTAATGACTTGTCTATGATCACATAGCTACCAGGTCATTAAGGCAGGCTTTGAATTCAGTTCCTTGTGGCATTGATCCCCATACTCTATCCATTTACTATAACGTACTTCACAATATTTCTCTTTAAACTTTTTGCATTTCGGTAAGGGAAAAATATACTAGCTACTAGGCACGAAACTTGACATTCTGCTCTTCCCTTCCTTGATTTCATATAGGCATGGTATGTACTCTTTCCTCATTCTGCATCTGAGAATTCTTGGCTCCCTTCATTGCTAATTCAAGGTATTGCCTTCTGTGAGAATCCTTTCCTTATTCTTCCTTCTCCCTAACCTGTCCCATTCCCACCCCATTGGTATTGCTCACTCATTCCTCAACTTATCTTGCCTTTATTAATCTATCTACTTCCCATCCCATAAAGGGCAATCTGCTGAAGGGCAGGGTTTTTTTTTAATTTTGTTTTTTGTGTCTTTAGCCTGTTGTGGAGGCCTTTGAGCATAGATGTTTAATGAATCCTTCTTGGACTGAACTGATTTAACACCTGCTGCCCCTTTTGCCTCACTTTCTTCTCTGCTTCTTTTCAACTTCAATCAGTTTTTGCTCTCCCAAAAGGGATTGGAAAATAGTTTTCGTTTCCATGA
Organism: Phalanger gymnotis; assembly: GCA_028646595.1. NCBI lineage: Eukaryota > Metazoa > Chordata > Mammalia > Diprotodontia > Phalangeridae > Phalanger > Phalanger gymnotis. The sequence goes on from CM053624.1 coordinate 346,285,820, forward strand.
GAGCGATGTACTGGGTCAACAAAGGGATCAACTGGCAATTGTTCCACAATATGAAGGAACAGAGAAAGGCAATCAAAATTTTCCCCTGGAATGTGCTGAGTGAGCAGTCTGCCTCTGTTCTTAAGCCAGTCTTGCCCTCACTTGGTTTTAGTGGCCTGCCCTCCCTCTTAAGGATTTTTTATAGTTATTTTAGCAGTCCTGCTGAATCCTTTCTTATGTGAAACTAGAAATGTAGCAATTTGTATTAGTAGTTCATTCTATTTCAGTAGGAAAATGATTTGGTCCAATAAAGATAGTATAAGAATAGAGCTCACTGTGTTGTCTATGAAAATACAGCTTGCATATTGGTGGTTTCTTACTTCAGCTGCCCATCAACATAACTGGATTTTCAAATCTCAAGGTATGAATAGGCATAAAAGGCCATTAGTACTTGGACCCCAAGAAGAATCACATTGACAACAATGCAAAATGTTATCACAAGAACACTGCCAATGATACTGTATTCCACTATTGGGAATTTTTTAATTTAAATTGAGTTGGCATCTACCTCTGTTATTTTTAGCCATTTTCTCTAGTTCTCCCCACTTTAGGACAGTGACAGTGAAAAAATAGTTACTGAAAGCATTAATGATAAAGAATGGCTTGAGCCTTTGTCTACACTATGTATTTTGCAATTACCCCAAATAATTCATTTCCCATTTAAATTTGATTTAGGCACTGATCAAATCTAATGGATAATTGCTAATTTTCCACTCTTTCTGTGTTGTGTTGACACAACATACTACAAGGTAATTAGAGTCAGGTGCCTAGACCTTTGCTCAGGAGTAAAGTAATAGTAAATATCATGTGAGTGTATATTATTCTTTATTCGAATATTCCCTTGAGTCCCATCTACCAAGATTCAACTTCCATCAGTGGTTTCTCTACTTCTTTTTTTTCCCTAGGAAATAAGATTTGCGCTGTTCTTAATAGATCTTTAACTCCATCACCCCTTCTTATAAATCTCCATATCTTTGTTCCCTTTTCACAAGCTAATTCCTAGCAACAGCTAAATAAATTTACCTTGATTTTCTCTCCTCTCATATATTTCTCAACACTTTGCAATATGGCATAACACTTTATCATTCAACGGAAACATCCCTGCCCATGGTCATCAATGATCTCTTAGTTACCAGATTAGTGTTCTCTTCTCAATTGTAATCTTTAACCTCTCTGCAGTACCTGATGCTTTTAATCCCCCTGTCTTCCACCTATTTCAGCCCCCTCTCCCATATCTGGGATTACATTTCATTAGGTCCTCTTCATAGTTTTCCATGTGACTTTTTTCTCAGCCTGCTTTGCTTAGTCATTATGCATGTCTTGCTTTCTATGTGTACTTTACATTTTTGTCCTGGACCCTTTTCTCTTCTTTTTCTACACATTTTCACTTGGTGATCTCACTTTCTCCCCTGTGTTCAAGTAACAGCTCTGTGCCAATGAACTCTATATGTATTCCTAGTCTCATTTCAAGTTCTGTATCACCAACTATTAATGCATATATAAACGGATATCCTTTAGTGATCTTAAACTCATTATTTTCACTTGTTAAATTAAAAAATTGGACTAGGTGACCTAGAAGATTCATTTTACCTCAGAATCTATGCTTCTGTTTTCAAAATAGAACTCATCTTTCTCCTATGACCTCATCTGCTATTACTTCTCTATTTCTATTAAGGGTACCAGCTCTCTTTTCATCCAGATTCAAAACCTTACAGTCAGCATCAACTCCTCTCTCTCTATAATTCCAATATCCACTCAGCTTTCAGGTCTTATTGATTCTAATTCCACAATATTTCTTTCATCTGACCTTTACTCTTCACTCATATGACCACCACCCTAGTGCAGGACATCAGCTTTGTCCTGGATGAGTGCAACACACTCCTAATTTTTTCTTTTACTTCTGGTCTTTCTCTTCTCCAATATAAAGTGAGATTACTAAAACACAGACCTGACATTGTCATCCCCTTATTCAAGAAGCTCTAATAATTCCCTACTACCCCTTAAACTGTGGGTCTTGACTCCATATGAGGTCATGGCCCTCAGTTTAAGAAGTGCTGAAGGGGTCCTGACAGGAAAAAATTTAAGAAGCTCTGCTCTAGAATAAAAACCTCAACTACTCTATATGACTTTTAAAATCTTTTATAACCTGGATTCAGTCTAGCTTTTCAGGCTTATTATATCTAATTCCCTGCCCCATGCTCTCTTTTAAGGAAAATGGGTTTACATGCTCTTCCAAAGTAGGGCATTAAGTCTCCCATCTTCATGTCTTTGCTCAGACTGTTCAGCATATTCAGAATGTATTCTCTTTTTAACTTCATCTTAAATGATCACTAGATCTCTTTAAGGCTTTATTCAAATGCTATCTTCTAGAAGAGGCCTACTCCGATCTGCCAGTTTCTAGTGGGTCACCTTTAGCTCATAAATTCATTTTTCTTTTCTGTTGTTGTCTGGTCGATTCAGTTGTGTTCAACTCTTCATGACCTCATGGACCACAGTATTCATGGGCTTTCTTGACATACATAATGGAGTGATTTGCCATTCCTTCTTTAGGCAAAAAAAAGGTTAGGTGACTTTCGTAGGGTCACATAGCTAGTTATGTTCTCATGTCTTCCTGGTTCCAGGTCCAGTGTTCTACCCATGGAACCATCTAGCTGTCACACTTTTTCTTTATGCATATTCTGAGTGTGTTTTTCAGTGTACACATTCAAATATTGTAACAGGACATAAACTTCCGGGGTTGGTAGCATTTTTATTTTTGTATCCCTCAGGGATCAGCAGAAAATGACACTTATGGCACTTGTGGCCTCTGAGTCAAAAGACCCATCCTCTGTTGGCATGAGCACACTTGACTGTGACTGACTGCCCCTTTGACAAGCCCAGTTTTGATTTTATCCTTTGTGCCAGAATTCCTATTTCTGACTCTACCTCATCTCTTCATCTTTAACAATCTTATATTGGGACCAACAACCAGTCTGAATCACGTGCCATAGCCAGTCTACTTAATTAGTATTGACATGCTTCTGTCATGGGGTTGTTAAGACAGCTAGCTTGCATTGAACATCGATGACCGGTTTTTGATACTGTCCATTTGTTTTGTTCCACAGGGAACAGCCAAAGTCTGAGGCATAGGAGGGCATATGGCTTATTAGAGTGTATTCTATTTACTTGACAACCTATTGAGGCAAAGGACAATCTCCCAAGCTTGGCCAGCAGTTGTCCATATGCTGCTGACCATGGCTGCTTCTTTGCAAGAACTCCAAACATTTTGAGAAGCGGGTCAAATAATTCTTGAGCCTAACTAGCCAATTTTGCTGTTATATTTAACTTGGTCTATGAATTATAGAAAATTAAAATTTTCAGTTTTTTAAAACTTTTTTTTTTCAATTTTAAAGATGGGAGGATCATGTTACCATTTGCAGTATAAGAAATGAGGTAAAGATTCCCAGCTTTTTTAATATGTTGTATTTTGTTGAATGTAAATAAAATATAAAACCTTGAGGATAGGACAAATTTTATTTTTATTTTTATATCACCACTATCCCAAACAGTATTGTGCATAAAATAAGTGCCTAATAGGAGCTTGTGGAATTGAATTGTATAGTAAGAAGCTTTCTGGACAAGGTATCCAAATATCTCTTTTCCAGTTCCGGTTCTACTATCTCATTTGACATTGCAAAAATTTATTTCACTGCTGTGGGACTCCATGTTTTCATTTGCAAAGAGACCTTGAAAATCATTGGAGGTCCTTCCAATTCAAAGATTCTGTGATTTTTAGAATTCCCCCTGCAAACTTTTCTTCTCTTCCTGACCCTTTAAAATGTTATGTGGATCATTTCTCCACGGCAGTAGATATAACATTTCTATAATAGAGTAGAATGGTAGACTTTCATTTCTCAGTAATAATAGAAACTTAGGCCATTTGGACAAATCCAAACCACCTGACAAGGATCCACCCTCTATGCTTCCAACCTAAGTGAGTGATGGCTGGAATTCATTGAAACGTATGGCAAACCTTACAAGACAGCTATTTAAAAAATAAATGGTTTTGTTAATACTATGATGAACCTAGACATTAACCTTATATAACCTGGACAGCTCTCCCAAAGACGCCAAATATATTTAGAGTTCAGAGAAAGAGGATGTATTGAATGCAACATGTATTCGTAATTGAGAGCTGGGAAGGAAATTTGAGATCATAAAATCTCAAAGCAGTTAGGCTGAGCAAAGGCTCAGGTAGGTCAGGTGAATTGCCCAAGGTCACACAATCAACCAAATCACAGAATCAGTCACTTGACATGTATTTATTAAGCGCCTCCTTTATATCTGGATACAAAGACCAAAAAATGCTTTTCCTTTCCTAAAGCAACATTCTTTTGGAGGGAAACATGATACATAATGTGTGCAAAATAAACAGAAAGTAAATACAAGGTAATTTGTGGTGAGAGACTTGCATCTGGGGAGAGGAGAATGGCTTATGTAGCAAAACATTTTCAAGCTGATCTTTCAAGTAAGCTGGAATTCTAAGGGTAGAGGAGAGAGAACATTTCAGGCATTGAACTAGTGGCTAGTTAATACAAAGTCATGGCAATGAGCTGTGATATGAGTACCAGAAATTAGACCAGTTTGGTTGGACTGTACAGTATATAAAGGAGAGCAATGTATAACACATAGGAAATTAACACACTCAAGAATGAAATTTGGTCTTCATACTCCAGATCCTGATCTCAACATGGTACAACAACTTGCTTCTCACCTACAAACATTAGTCAACTCTTGAAAATATTTTCTTCCTAAATTTATGAATTGCACTTCTTTTCTTTGTTCAAGAGCAAATGGCCAATATATCCAGAGAGAAATTCATTGCCAAAATAACTAGTACATATCAGGTACTTAATAAATGCTAGTTGACTGAATAACCTAGTAGTGGATAGAGTACTGAGCCTGAAGTCAGGAAGATCTCAATTCAAATTCAGCCTCAGGCATTTACTAGCAGTGTGAACCTGGACAAGTCACTTGACCTATAACTCAGTTTTGGTTTTGTCCAGTCATTTCAGTCATGTCTGACTCTTTGTGACCTTATTTAGGGTTTTCTTTTCAAAGGTACTGGAGTGGTTTGCCATTTCAGGACACTGAGGCATACAGGTTAAGTGCCTTGCCCAGGGGCAGACAGTGAATAAGAGTCAGAGGCCAGATTTGAACTCAGAAAGAGGAATCTTCCTAACTTTAGGCCTGGCCTGCTATATGTTGTACCACCTAGCTTCCTCTCGTAAGTTTGTTCAAATGTAAAATGAAGATTATAATAGCATCTACCTCCCAGTGTTGTAAGGTCAAATGAAATAATATCTATAAAACTCTTAGCATAGCTGCTGGCACATAATAATCACTTAATAAATGTTTGCCCCACTCCCTGTAGTAGTGATGTTACTTCCAGATTACATATATGAGCTCAAGAACATGTAAATTGGTGTCAATTTCCAGGAATTCTTAAAATTCTTTCATTTATCTCCCCATCCTGCTCCCAGTAAAGTATGGAACAGATTAAAGAATTAAGAATTATTCACAATAGGTTTGGTGCCATTGGCTACCTGACAACTTTCCTGATAGTTCCCATGCAGAAATGATCTCTCCTTCTTGGAATTTGTCTTATATTTCTTATATCTTTCATTTATTTATGTGTGTGCATATTGTGCCCCACCTTCCAGGAGAATGTAAGCTCCTTTAGGGAAGGTCATGTATCATTCTTTATATTTGTCTGTTTTTTTTAAAATACATATCTTCAGATCCTATCAGAGTATCTTCCACTGCTTACTATGTCAAAAAATATCTATCAAAGCACATAGTATGTAGAAGATAATGTGTTAGATATCTGGAGATATAAAGAGAAAACCAGAAACATTGCCTGCTAAAGACTTTACAATTGACTAGGGAGATACCATGCTATTTGCTGGACCTTAGTCTCAGTGCAGCCCATTGGAAGAAGATTATAAGTCTCATCATCTCCATTTTGAGGACAGAAAGAAAGTGTCAACTAAATTGATTTTTTTGTTATCTTTTTATCCTGGTACATAGTAGGTCCTTTAGTAAATGCTTCTTGAGTCAAAGTGATTTGCCTGTGGATCATAGCCATGCAAGAGCCTTGAAAGATTTTTAGTTGAATTTCATTTGTCGAATCGAATATGTGGTCGGGGACATTTTGTGATGAGCTGAGGTATTCCTCTACTTTTATAAGTTACAAAGAATTCTAAGGGGAAAACATATCAGTTCCTAGATAAGCCAAATTATTTTGAAGGCCATCACGAAACCATTAGTAATGTTGATACTTTTCATTTCTCCCAATACAAAGTCATCTGTTAAAAAACACAGAATGCATCATTTCTTGGGATGGCACCTTGGTTTAAATAAATAAATAAACAGTCATAAACAAATAACCTTTATTTCCTTTCCAAGCATAGTAAGAATGTCATATTTAAGTGAAGTTGTGGGGCAAATAAAAATGCACATCTCAGTTACTGTCTTTACAAGCAATTCTATATCATTTATGTCATGACCACAATCCCAAATGGGATTGGTCCAACCTATTTGTGGAGCTTTCTAAACACTCTTAATAGCTATTTTTAAAGTTACTCTAGTTAAAACTCCACAGCACATTTTCAGCACCATTGAAAAGCTAGCATTCACTTACGTGTATCCACATTCAAAGTTGCTTAAAATCACTATATCAATGCATCAGAGATATTTACACGGTATGAACAATGTCCAATTCATTTCATTCCAAGGAAGTCTTTATCAAAAATGTTTACTGTGACAACTGAAGTGTAGCCAATTGTATATATGGAACAATCTGCTTTCAAAAGTCTTGGATGGTTTATGGTTTCATTTATCATTGAAGTGACACAGCTGTAAAACAATCCAAAATCACAATGATAGCTGACAGGAAATTGACTCTAGGTTCTGAAATGTGCATTCCTCCAGAACTTAAGCCTGGAAAAAAAATAAAAATAACTCAGAAAGAATTGATTACATTTGTTCAACAAATATTCTTAAATGAATGTATTTGTTGGTATGATTTCATTTTATTACAAATAAATAATTTACTTCTTTTTACATGTGATTATTGGGCTTCTTTGTGAACTATCTCCTGGAGTGTTTTTTAATTACTTAATATGTATATCTGTCCATCTATCTATCTATCTATCTATCTGTCTGTCTGTCTGTCTGTCTGTCTGTCTGTCTATCTGTCTACCTACCTACCTACCTAATCCATCCATCCATGTATTTATCAATTTCATCCAACCATCTGAACATTTATCTGTACAGAACAGAAATTCATTATCTGGAGTTCTATCATTCAAGTATGCCAGAAGAAGAAGAGTGTTTATCAATTAAGTATACTGGTCTCTGGAAGTAATCATCAGCAACAACAAAATTGAAATAAATGAACAAAGAATGAGAGCTGGAAATCCTCAAATTACATTTGAATCCATGGGATTGGTTCATTTGTCCACCAGGAGGTAAAGAACATTCTCACTAGTAGAATATGACAATTAACATAAAGAAAGCTTCTAAGCTCAAAATGATAGCTCAAATCAATATGGTGCTTGTAGCCATTCTGAGAAATGAGCCCTGCACAAGCTTACTTCACTTCTTTTTTAAAAAAAATTGTCTTTAACTTTCATACTGATTATGAAATACCATAGGGACTTGCGAAGAGGGATTGTATCATTCTCGTTTGTGTATTCCAATCACCTAATACACTGCCTGGTGCAAAGTAGGAGCTTTATAAATGCTTCTTTGACTAATTTGATTGCTTCCTTTTTTTTAAGGAAAAAGAACGATGGGTTAATGGTATTGATATTTTTTGATTTTAAAGTATCTTCTGCAAATTCAAGATCATTGCTCTCGGTTCACTTAAAGAAGGTGAAGGGTTTGGCTCTGAAATACCTGGGTTCAGGATTAGAATCCTTAGGATTTGAGTTGTTCAGCTTGAATCAGCTACCTTCCTTCTTCCAACATTGCACTAGGGCACAGTACCTTTCCAGAGTCCCACTAATCTGGGAAGATGAGCAATGCTTTTAAGGATTCTAGAAATTCTAGAAGGTAGATGTGAGTAGGGAGCACATTCCAAACATGGAGGACAAAGTATGACAAAGCAGAGAGATGTGAGATTGACTCTCTTTTAGGGGTAACTACACAAAGGCCTGTCTGAGAGGAACAAGAATTGTATGAAGAGAATAATGGGCAACATGTCTTGGAAGGTAGTGAAGAACCAGATTCTGTTATAAAAAAGACTACAAAAAATCAAAAAGAGAACTTTATATTTTGTCTTAGAGACCAAACAGAACTCTTGAAACTTCTGGAGAAGGAAAACTACATGATCAAAGCATTTTTCAATTGTTTGCTTTCTGGAGACGAGATTATAAATGATCAAAGGAATGGAGTCAAAGAAATCAAAGAAGATGTTTATGAACTCATACTGTATAAGGTAAGCAGAAACTGGAAAACAAGTCATACATCAAAATAGTAAAGAAAAAGGACCCTGAAAAACTTTAGACTTAGTTCCATGCAATGACTACCAAGAATCCTGAAAACCAATGATGAAGTATATTAACCACTTCCTATGAGGTAGGTGAAGGACTCAAGATGCAGAATGAGAAACATATTTTTGGAAATGACCAATGAGGGAATTTGTTTTGCTTGTCTATACATATGCATCACAAAAATTTTCTTTCTTGGTTGCATTTTTTCCTTCATTTCTTTCTTTTTCTTTTATGTCTTTCCTCGCTTTTCCTTCCTTCCTTCCTTCCTTCCTTTCTTCCTTCCTTCCTTCCTTCCTTCCTTCCTTCCTTCCTTCCTTCCTTCCTTCCTTCCTTCCTTCCTTCCTTCCTTCTTCCTTTCCTTTCTCTCCTTTCCTTCCTTTTTCCTTATTTCTTTCTTCTTTTCTTTCTCTCTTTTTTCCTCCCTTCCCTGCTCTCTCTTTTCACTCCTTTTTTATTCCCTCTGTGTTGGTAAGCAAAATGGGCTCCTTAGCACTTAGTGCCCTTAAAGAGTTTGGCTTTTTTTTTTGCTTTGAGTAATGCTAAGCCCCAGGCCCAAACCCCTATTAGGTGTGGAACCTATATGGGTGTGGATTGGTGACTGGGTGGGGCCCAAAGTGGGGCCCAAGGTGGGGCTAACTCCAGGGAGGGCCTAGTTTACATGTCTGGGACAGCAGAGGTTCTTAGTCCACTTGGGTTTAAGTCCCCCTCTTTGTGACAATTTTAGGTCACGTAGGTGAGTCGCATGTGTGACTCACCCCTGACACTGACAAAGATATAAAAGCCAGGGGTTAGCCTCTTCTTCTTTGGAGCTCTTTGCCACAGCAGTGGTGGCACTCGTGACTTTGGGCCAGCCCTTGTTCTGAGCTCCTGGGCTGAACCTAGATGTTGGTAACTATGAATTGTATTGGGTCTGTCTGTTGATGTTTGTAATTTGTTTAGGGGCTCTTGAGATGGTGTTGATGAGAAGACTCTGGGCAGCTGTAGCTAAGGAGCCCTCCAGCTTGTAAACCTAGATGCTGAGACTTTGTCGAACTATGGTAACTGTGTATTGGGATTTGAGTCAGACAAGGTCTGTCTGTTGATGTTGGTAATTTGTTTGTATTTTGCTCAGAAGTTCAGTGTGCTGGTCTTTTTCCCCTGAACTAAGTGAATTGTATTTGTGTGCTGAATTAAAGTAAGCTTACCAACCCCTTCACCTAGCTTTCCTTATTAAGGCGGATCAAAAGAACCTGTGTTTTTGCAGCGTGCTAGCAGCTTTCTGGGTGCTGGATGTGGGTGGATCTTATCCCCCCACAGAAGCTGCTAGCTGGATTGTGGAAACACTCTCTTTCTCTCTTCCCTCTCTCCTTACCTCCAACACCCCCTCTATTGTGGAAGGCTAGAGCACGTTCACTGAATAGAAAAAAACTGAGAAAGCCCATCATGTTCCTGCAGTCCTTTCTGCTACAGAGGCTGAATTCAGGAGTTCTGAGCTGTAATAGGGTTCAAGCTGATTGGCCACCCATGTATTCAACCCCCGAGAGTGGAAAGCCTGACTAATGTGAAGCAAACCATGCTGATTTTGGGAAAAGAAAACAAACAAAAGTCTAGCAGGTTAAACTTTCCATGCCAATCTGTATTAGAATTGGGCCCATGAATAGCCATTGTACTTCTAGCCTGGATGAGATATAGAGATCCAATCTCAAAACCGAACAAAATGAAGTAACAATAACAGCCAATGGATTACGGTGGGCGGTGTCATTAGGAGGATATTGAAATAGTCCAGGTGATAGGTGATGTGGGTCTGAGCTAATATGGTGATCTTGTGAGTAGACAGAAGGAGGGAAATGCCAAAGAAATTTTGGAGGCTGAATCAACTAGACTTTACAGATGTTTCAAAAGGAGTAAGTGAGTGAAAAGTTGAGACTGATGCAGGTTGAAAATTTAAGTTAATGGCAGGATAGAACTTCAGGTGGGAGGAGGGAGGATGATAAATTAAGTATCAGAAAATTTGATATTAAAAACAACTATAGATGCCCAACAAGTAACTAGTGAAGTGAAGCTGTATATTAGAGGACATAATAAAAATAGGTAACTATATAGAACTTATTTGCATAGAAGATACTTGAACCAATTGGAGCTGATAAAATCATCATCACCACAACAACAACACCATGTAGAAGAAGACAGAAAGGGGATCCAGGACAGAACCCTGGGGTAAACCATGGAGGAAGAAAGAAAACACTGATTATTTATCAAAGCAGTCTTAAAAAGAACTAGAGAGGTAGGAGCACCTGTAGAATTATGGCTTCAAAAATCCACTGCCAAGAATATGTATTGGCAGTGGTCAACAGTGTCAAATGTTACTGAGATCTTAAAAATGCTAGAGTTTCAAAAAGAAAGGTCATGGGATTCATGTCCTAGAATATTGAGTTTCTAGTTGCCTAGAAACTAATTTACTAAGAACTGTATATTATTTTATCATGGCCTGCAAGGTTACTCTAGCCAGAGTTTCTATGAATGTTAACCTGTGGACCCACTAAATAAAATCTTTGGGTGGCAAGGAATACATAGCTCCTATTTCTACCCACCCTCTTGTATTAGAACCCTGTGTTGTATTTCACAGAAAAAAAGAGACTATTTGTTGAGCTCCATTTTTTCCACTTCTCTGCACCTCACATCTTCTGGATTCCTCCTTCTAGCATCTCTGCCTTCCCTCCTGGCTTACAGGAACAGGCCACCCTTCTTCTGCCAAGGCCAACTCCTCTATATGACCAAGTGATCCCATTCCATTCCTTTTTTTCTAAAAGATTTCCCCTTATTTCACCCCATTTCTTTTGCTTAACTTCAATCTCTCCCTAACTACAGGCTGCTTTCCTACTGCCCACAAACATGCTCATCTTCAAAAAAACTTTCACTGTATTCATCAATCCCAAACAGGTATTATCCCATATATCTCCTTCTTTCTGTAGTTAATCTCCTTAGATACCTCCATTTCATATCTTCTCTCTTAACTCTTTGGAGTTTGGTTTTATCATGATCATTCAATTTCACTCCTTTCTACAAAGGTACTACTGATCTCTTATCTGACAAATACAATATCCTTTTCTCATCCCTCATCCTTCTTAAGTTCTCTTTAATATTGTCAATAGCACTCTTATCAATATTTTCTTCTCTCTAGATTTTCAAGATATTGCCTTTCCCTTTATGTCTGATTGTTCTTAAACTCCTTCGAAGGATCTTCATTCCTGTCATACATCACATGGTTGTTCCCCAGGGCTTTGTCCTTGGCCTTCTTCTCTTTCTTTCACTTGGTGATCTCATAAGCTCCCATGGAATCAATTTTTTATCTTTATGCTGACAATAGTCAAATCTATGTATAGTCACTCTAACCATGCTACAGTCTTACACCTTTCAGTCTCATACTGCCTACTGGACATCTTGATTTGGATATCTTGCTGATATCTTAAACTCAAAATGTCCAAAATTGAATGCATTTTTTCTCCCTAATATCAAACTTGCCTACTACTGTTAAAAGTGCTATCATCTCATTCTCCCAATGGTGTGTTTTCCTTGACTCCTCATTCTTGCTTACCCCATATTTAATCAGTTGCCAAGTCCTTCTGATTTTACCTACATAACATCTTTTTCACATCCCTCTTTCTGTCTTCTTTTTTTTAAATTTATTTATTTTCAGTTTTCAACATTCACATCCACAAGATTTTGAGTTCCAAATTTTCTCCCCATATCTCCCCTCCCCCCACCCCAGGACAGCATGAATTCTGATTTCCCCTTCCTCCAATCTGCCCTCCCTTCTGTCACCCCTCTCCCTTCTCTTATCTCCCTCCCTTCTACTTTCCTGTAGGGCAAGATAGATTTCTATACCCCATTGCCTGTATATCTTATTTCCCAGTTGCATGTAAAAACAATTTTTAACATTCAAATATTAAAGCTTTGAGTTCCACATTCTCTCCCTCCTTCCCCACCCATCCTCATTGAGAAATTAAACAGTTTGATATAGATTATACAGGTGTAGTCATGCAAACACTTCCATAACAGTCATGTTGTGAAAGCCTAACTATATTTCCCTCTATCCTGTCCCACCCTCCATTTATTCTTTTCTCTCCTTTGGCCTGTCTCTCCTCAAAAGTGTTTCCTTCTGAATAACACTTCTCCCCATCTGCTGTCCCTTTTATTTTCCTTCTTCTTTTATCCCCTTACCACCCCCCCCCGTTTTCCTGCAGGGTAAGATAGATTTCCATATGCAATTGAGTGTTCATGTTATTCCCTCCTTAAGTCAAATCTAATGAGAATAAGGCTCACTTATTCCCTTTCACCTCCCCCTTCTTCCCTTCAATTGTAAAAGCTCTTTCTTGCCTCTTTTATGTGAGATGATTACTACATTCTACTTCTCCCTTTCTCTTTCTCCCAGTACATTCCTCTCAACACTTAATTTTATTTTGTAAGTATCATTCCTTCATATTCAGCTCACCCCATGCTCTCTATCTCTATGTCTCTCTGTCTTTCTCTGTCTCAGTCTCTCTGGCTATTTCTCTCTGTCTCTCTCTACGTATACATACTTACATAAATACATACATACACACAAACACATACACACACAAATACACACACTATGCACATATATATGTATATATATGTACACACACACACACACACACACACACACACACACACACA
>CM053624.1:346299572-346314446 GCA_028646595.1 Phalanger gymnotis
GAGCCCTGCTTCCCTCTGCCACTTTGTGGGTTCTGCAGCTCTAAAATTGGTTCAGAGCCATTGTTTTATAGGTTTTTGGAGGAACTTGGTGGGGAGCTCACGCCAGTCACTGCTTCCCAGCCTCCATCTTGGCTCCGCCCCCCTGTAGTCCATTTAATTTCTAATAAAAGAATACACACACGTGTGTATATAAATGTATGTATATATGCACACATATACAAATATACATATTATGTGTGTGGGATTGATCACATTGAAATTGCCAGGTTTGTTTTCGGACAGTAATTAATAAAACCTCTACCAATTCTGAAAATGAAACAATGCATGATATTGTGGAACAGAGAGCTGGCCTTTCTGCCAAGAAGATCTGTGTTTCAGTCCTGCTTCTCACACATGTTGGTTCACATGGATGGCATTAGGCAGGTCACTTAAACTCTCTGTGATGTGGAAAACTCTTTAAGACTGTAGATAGGAGAAAAGGCACCAACCTGCATGAGTAAAGGGGTTTTACTCACTTGTGAGTTCCTTAGACAAAAGAAATCATTGGTCCAATCCAGTTTCCTACATTATCACTGATTAGGTAAGTGCGGCATGTTTCTTTCCCCTTTTTCTTGCTAAACCTTTCTGTTTCTTGAGGTTTTTAACCTTTGTTACATCAGTGATTTCAGCTTCTATCTGAAGAATGACCAATATTTAATCATAACTGTTTTTGAGAAGCCTAAGCAATTAATGTGGTTGAGAGCTATCATTAGTGGCCAACTTCAGAATCAAGAAATCCTGGGTCATGCCTTTCCTCAGTCACATATTGGCTGTGCAATTTTGAGCAAGTCAAGTAACCTTTGGATACTCTAGTTATTTCTTTAAATCCAAAAGCAGTAAAGAAGGTTCCAGTTAAATTGGCAGAGGGAGTTCCTTCATCTACAAATTTCTATCAATCAAATCCAATGCCTATTCTATAGGATTTTCACACTCTAATAATGCTCGTAATTAATATTAAACACTAGAGAAGTATCACACAATGCCTTATGAAGGATAGGTATCACCTGAAAATGAGGTGAATGGTGAACAAAAGATGGACAATATGGCAGATCCATTGCTTTAAATCTAAATCTAAAGGTAGATCCAATGCTTTAAAAAGTTAGAAAAAAATGTCTCTGTCTCTTATGTGTATCCTCTGTTAAACACACACAAAACATACATGTGTAAGAAAAAGTTTTGGACAACAAAGCTTGAAGATATTGGCTCTTGTTGGAGGGATGAAATACGTATGTGTGTATGTGTGTGTGTGTGTGAGGGGGGGGAGAGAGAGAGAGAGAGAGAGAGAGAGAGAGAGAGAGATGTGGTTTGGGTATATCAATACTAAACATTAAAGAAATACTGAAACTGCAAGAAAAAAGCAGGATAGAACCTTCCTAGAAACTTAAAGATATTGCAAGGAATGACATAAAATATAAAAAGGAAATTGACTGCACTGAAAATGAGTGATCAAATCTATCTTGTGGCAGAGTTGAAGTAATAGGAAAAAAAATGAAATATCCATATTGATTTGGAATACACTAGATTATAGCAAGTGGGAGAGAGGGGATTCTTTGTTTTCTGCATATCAGAAGAGAGCAACAATTGGGAATGGGATTGGATAGAGGCAGTTCCCTGAGCTTTCACACATCTTTAATTCCTGTTTTTCAGTCTTCTCTTTTACAGCTGGATCAGACTTGAGAGAGTTAAATGTGAAGGTACATGGAAGAGATTTATATGAGCTTTAGCTACTTGCTAGAACATTTAAATTTTGTTTGATGCTTCTGTGATTTTAGATTTAATCAGGATGGTTAGTCAGTTCATGGGAGTAAGGAGAAAAATTATGTTTTGTTTTATGTTAGTCAAGCACAATTAGGATTGCTCTTGCCAGTTCTCAAAAAAGATCTAAGTCCAGCTTGCTGAGTGTGGAAACAAATGAAATTGCCTGTTCTATCTTTACATCTTCTTAGGTAAGCAGGAGCCAAAAAGCCAGGCAAAGATTCACTGGTGGGAGAGGGAATGCCAAAGGTGGCTTCCTCTTAGATTGAAACAAAGTATACAAAGAAAGGGAAACAATCATGAATTCATCTGAGGAGGTAGTTATTCTCATTAAAATTATTTTTCAGATATATTGCTGCTTACAGTTGAAAATTGAATATATATATATATATAATTAAAAATATATCTTTAATGTTGCAAAGCTTTTTACATATCTTATCTTCACAACAACTTAGCCAGGTAAATAATATCCCTGTTACAGATGAGGAAACTGACACTAGTGGTAAATAAGTTGCCAAGGGTTATTTACATAGTCAAAAATTATCTAACGCTAGTCAGTTGTTCCTGACTCCAAGGGCAACATGTATTCTCTGTGCCTCCCAGATGGCTATTAATTTATTGAACAACCATTCATTAGGTACCTACTTTGTAGAAAATTCTATGCTTTGAATGATCCTAGCTACTAAAAGATACATGTTTAAAGGTACATGATTGTCTATGGCTCAAGTATATAGCCGGAATGAATGTACTGCAGGGGTCGGGGGTAGAATTAGTCATTATTATATTCAGTCTCCTGCAGTCACAGGAGGTATGTTTCCAGCCTAGGAGAATCAGCCACCAATAGCTAAGAGATGCTGACTACATATATTCTTTTAGAACAGAGTTCAAGAACATCTACTACAACCCTCCTTATTTTCAAATTGAGAAAAGAAAGGCCCTACGAGATGAAGGGACAGAGACAGGATGACAGTACAAGTTTCCAGAACTGGTTTTCTTGGATCTTTTCCAATATACTCTGCACCCTCTCCATTTGCATGTATTTCAGTGGAGGAAAGTAAGAAGCTATTTGATTAATAAAAGCAATGTCCATTGATAAATGTAATGGAGGATTCGTTTGTGCAACATCACATTTTCTAGCTGTTTTTAAATGGGGCCTTTATAATTCACTTCTTGTTTAAAAGCCAATAAGACACTTCGTTCCATAAGGGGGCAGCATTTATTTGTTTTTCAGCCCCTCCCCCCATAAAAAGTATGCACCTTCTAAACACACTATATATACTCCTTAGACTACTGGTAGAAGGTAGCTCAGTGTCTAGTTTATCAGATTCAAAACCTATGACTGAAAAGTGTAGTAAATATCTAGTGACACAGAGGTTGTCAAAGATCTGGCAACTTGATAAACCTCGCAGACAAATGCAGCACTCGAATAGCTGCAGTGAGTTAAATATTTATAGTGGAAAAATTATTCAATAGGTCAACTTGCTTCTGTTTGAGACTTATTGTATATTCTCCATTTTATTTCTCTTTTAATAAAAATGAAACTGAGAAAGAGGAATTTTTGAAATCATAATCATCCCTTATTTATAACTTGTAACTTTGAGAGCAAGATTATGGGTCATGTCCTTTTGTACTTTAGTCTGGGAAAGGATATTACCAGGGCGTTGAGAAGAGATGCTATGTCAAAGCAAAATATATCACATACACAAATCTAAATCATAATACACACATATACACATCTTCTTACATATAGACAAATGTATGTATATTTACAGACATGTATACATGTGTTTGTATACACATACATGTATACACATATGGGTACATACGTATATACACAAACACATATATACACATATGGGTACATGTATATGTATATTCCTATACATATATTTATACATTTATTTCTAATATACATACATAAATATGTATATATGATGATCTTTTCCATATTTCTGGGTAGCTATAAAAATTTATGTAGTAAGTATTAAAAACAATTTCCTACAAACAGGCCATTTTGATCATAGGGAAGAAATGCAATAATATCCAGGGTTGACCATAAGCCCCTTTATTCCATGCAGAAAATGGTTCATCTGACCCCAATACACGAGGAGACTTCAATGATGCAGTTGGAGTCTTGGACAGACAAGGCATCATGTGAAAGTGGCTTTGCCAGCTAGAGCCACAAGGGCTTTTGGTTGAACAAGTGTTTAGTTCCAATAGAGTCAAGAAGTACTTTCAGAAATTCCCTGTACTTAAATTAGGGAATGGCAAATGCTTCAGAATTACTCAGATTTTGATTGGAAGATAACTTGCATAAGAGCAAAGTGGAGTGGTTTATTTGGACTTATTTTTGCTCTGTTGCTTCATTAATCTTTAGCCCATCTGTTCGAAAGAGAATGGGTTATATCTTTTTCAAAACACAGGTTGAGTCTTCCTGACACCAGGCATGCCCAAGAAAACTGCAAAATTGAATCTAAACACCATATGGTTTGCCTACAGTACATAACATATCTTGATTTGTTTATGTCCAGTTTTCATTGGTGTGCTTGATCCTCTGTAAATTACACTGTTACCAGAAAGGGTACTTGGCCAACATGTTCTCAAATTTCAAAACCAAACTTAAATAACCACAAATAGTGATAACATCAACCAAAAGAACTGTACATCTCCCATCCTCCAAACACCAGCATTAGCTCTGTGAAGCAACATTCATCGTCTTAAGGAGAAGTAGATAAAGCATCTTAAGATCTGGGATTTTGTTCTAGGATTTCCATTAATTTGCTGTGACCTTAGACAAGTCATTTCACTTTTCTGGGTATAATTTCCCCATTGGTCAAATGAGAAAACTGGATACAATGTTTAGGAATTTTTTTAGCTTTAAAATTCTGTGATTTTAATTAAGGATTATTGTGGTTTTTTTTTTTAGGTTAGTATATAATTCTGTTGACCTAAAATCAAATGAATATAGATTTTGAATAATTTTATTTATAATCAATATTTTTCATCAGGATGATTTATATAACACTACATTCTTTCAGTTTAATGATATATTTTAAAGTACTTTTCTGAGCAAAATGTTAATGTAACACTATGTTTTCATATTTCTATCTTAACAGTGACCAAAGGATCCATTTTAATTTTTGCTCATTTTTCTAGAAATCTTCCTGGCTTGATACACATGCTTTTCACTTTCAAAATAATTTAGCTGAACTTAAATTTACCTCCCATGTAATGACGAGCTCAGATCGACTTCCTCCACCTCCACTGATGTTTGTTGGTGCCACTACAGGGACTAAATCACAAAGAGAAATGCAGAATGGTCATCATCCTAGTCCATGTTTTACTCGAAGATTTTTGCTTTGGTATGTCACCCTTCAAAGTTTTGAATAAGGACATTCTAATATAGTTTTGCATTTTTAATGAGCATAAATTATGTTTTACATGTTTCCAAATTCCTAAGATAGAGGACACTGTTGTGCTTGATATAGGAGCACCCAGGTTCCAGGATTAATTAAAAAACCAAGTAACATCGTGTATTTGACATTATTATTCATCATCTACTAATTGGCAAAATGATGTTCCATTCAGATGGTAAGTGTGACACTGCTGATTCCCAGACTAATTACACAGTTGTGCTGTAAACATGTTACTGAGGCACTATATTAATTATTTTTTTTCAATAAACAAATGAAAAGGATCTTTTATTTTGTCATCAGAAAATTTCAACTTTTTAAAAGAATTTTCCCTTGACTAAAAAACCCATGCTAGAGCGAACAATATATGAAAAGCTCATTTCTCAGTGGCACATTTCATTTCAAGATTGAGGATAATTTCGTTTTGTTGGTTTACATAATTTCTATTAGCTAGAGAAATGAATTCACTGAAAATACTAGAATGACTTGGATTAGTTTAAATGAACATACAAAACAAAGATGGAATTAATCAATGGGTATCGGAATGACTACTCCTTTGTATTGTAATCTATTCAATGTATGAAAAGCATAATTTTTTTCCAGTTATAATGAGAAAAACCCTTCTAACTTTTAAAAAATGACCCTTTCTACATTTTACATCATGCTAAGCATATATTGAGGATATTTTTAAAATCAATTATGTATTTCCAAATCTTCTATCATCAAAAAAAATCCAATAAACACCCTCCTAATTTTGGTCAGATATTTAGCTGTTTAGCTTATACATACACAAATAAGTCTTTTTTTTGCGTGGAGGGGGTAGAGATGTATGGTTTCATTGATTCAGAGAACTCTCACAGTGGAAATTCCTTTCACTGATACATTGTAATAAATTCTGTAATTTAAAAATATTGCTAAAATGCCTATGGCACCATGAGATTGAAAAACTTGGCTTTGGCCTCAGAGCCAATAGTTTTCCTGGCAAAGAGTGGTTTGATGTTTCCTTCTCCAGCTTATTTTACAGGTGTGGAACTGAGGCAAAGAGGGTTAAGTCACTTTTCCAGGGTCAAACAGCTAGTAAGTGTCTAAAGCCAGATGTAACTCAGGTCTTCCTGACTAAAGGCCCAGCACTTTATCCACTGTGCTACCTAGCCGCCTCCCCAAAAGTTATTGGAGTGGTTTGCCATTTCCTTCTCCAATGTATTAAGACAGAGGTTAAGTGACTCACCCAGCATCACACAACTAGCAAATATTTGAGGTTGGATTTGAACTCAGATCTTCCTGACTGCAGGCTAGGTTCTCAGTAAGCTAAGCAAACTGGCTGCCTGTTGTGCTAGATGCTAAACTTGAATCCAGCCACAATTACTCTAAATTCCATCCTGTTTACATTAAAATATATTGTCTCTCACCTATCTATCTATCTATCTATCTATCTATCTATCTATCTATCTATCTATCTATCTATCTGTCTGTCAATCTATGTGTTGGTAAATGGGTATGTTTCAATAAATAGTGGATGACACAAAAAAATGGAGAAATGTAGGAGAGGCAGAAACAGGCAGCAACATACTAACAGTGATAACTTGTGTGCAAAACATGTTCTAAAGGTTATAATCTACAAGATATATAATTGAAAATTTTGGAGGACAGGCATGCAACAAGAGGGAAACAGAACAGATAGAGAGTATAAGTGCTACATTGATAAGACTGTAATGTCAAAATTAAAACAAACAACCAGAAAATGCCCCAGCATGTTGGATAGACCATCTATCAAGAATCTAAGAGAAGACAGAGACAAGAGTCTCACAGCTTAAGCAGGGTGAATGGGTTATGGTTTGCATCATTAGGTGATACATAGAGATAGATAGGTACATAGGTAGAGATGAGATGAGATCACAGATTCATTGAAATAGTTGAGGTAACAGAACCAATTCTTTGGTTCAGAGGAAAGACAGTAGTAAATTAAATGAATGATTGCTCTTAACAATACGAATACCAAATTGTTACCTAGTAATAGCAAATTTTTTTCTTGCTTAAATTGTAAAGATCACATGGCATTTACTTCTTGTTCAGCAGAGCTTAAAATGACCTTGGTCCAAAGGCAAGAAAATTCTGACTTTAACTTAATCAATATTGATGAGATTTGTCTTTGTTGGAAAAGTAAACAAAAGGAGAGAGAGACAAAGGAAGGAGGGAAGAAAAGAGAGTAAGGATGGAAGAAAAGAAAGAATAGGAGAGGAAAAACTCTCTCTTTCATCCTCCATGAGAAAAGGTAGTGTGATGAAGTAGAAGACTCACTGGGACTGGCATTAGAAGCTCTGGGTTCTAGTCCTAGCTCTTCTATCTAATAGATTTGTGAGGATTTCCACTTTGCATAATCCCATTTACACTGTTGTTGACGGTTTTTCTCCCCCACTAGAATATATCCTACTTGAGAGCTGAGATGATGTTTTTGTTTCTTTGTATCCTTAGCACTTAGCACAATGTCTGCCACAGTGGAACACATTTAATAAATTCTTGTTTATTTACTGTTGAAGGAATAAATTTGATTACTTGCATTATCAGTTACCTTTCTGCAAGAATATTCTTAAAATCTATACCTAGAAGAAGGTGTGAAGCTTTAGTGTCTTCTAGTTAATAGAGCATCATTGCACATGACCCATTTTCAAACGAAATTTTCCAAAACTATAGTAAAAATATTTTTTTTCTGTTGATTCCAAGGACTCATCTACATCTGATAGCTATTTAAAATATTGATATGTATATGTTGTTTTAAGGTTTGCAAAACATTTTACATCTATCATCTCTTCTGATCATATCACTATGAGATGGGAACTATAGCTTTCTTTTTTATAAGGTGGGGGAGATGGTTAGCCTCATCTTTTCATTCTTTTTGTGCAGTCCTAGTGAGGAAACTCCCTCCATCAATGCAGATCTGTGCCTGCTCTGCAGCTTAGCCTTATAAATTTGGCTAGGGCAACGATAACTTAAGTGACTTGCCAGGATCATACAATCAAGATATGTCAGACGTGTGAGTTGAAGCCAGGCCAATTTTGTATCCATTTTCTCACAGACTACAGACATTATTATAAATATTTTTCAGATGAGAAAACTGAACATTTGTATAAACATCACTCACCTGTTTCCACCCTGCTCGTAAGTGGAAAAGGTAGGAGTCTAAGTCAAACCACACCTTTCTCAGAGTTCAGGACAAGTCACACAAAAGCATGGCTTAAAAACAAACTTCGTCACCAACTGTTTCCATTACACTGCAAAAGCAGGAGCTCATCTATAGGTCTAGTTAATAGAAGACCAGCAACTGATGCATTGTTAAAAGGACAAAGGGGCAATGACTGGAAGTCAAGACTTTGAGGCCTGGTTGCAACATTAATGGACCCCATTACCTTGAGAAATCCACTTCATTTCTCTAGGACTCCATTTCCCAAATTTAGAAAATTAAAGGTTAGGGATGGGTGACCAATAATGTCTCTTACAGTTAAAGCTGGAACAGAGGTTTCAAACATGATTCCTATGTATGCTATGGCCACATGTCCTCTCCCCAACACTACCAAGTATGGCATGAAACTGATTAAAATGCAACTGGCAAATATTTAACAAAACACATAATAATACAATAAACATAGATAATGTTACATTTTCCCCAAATTAGTAGTATTTCATTTTTTTTCCAATTTCATGTAAAGATAGTTTTCAATATCAACTTTTATGAGATTTTGAATTTCAATTTTTTTTCTCCCTTATTCCCTCCCCTACCCCCTACCCAAGACAGTAAGCAATCTGATATAGGTCATCCATGTACAATCACATTAAACATATTTCTACATTAGTCAGATAACATTAGATTTTAAAACTAAGTCAATATATGACCTGCAGAAACCCTTATGTTAGGTTTAGTGCCCCTGTTTTTATTTGAGTTTGACACCAGTACTCTGGATGATTTAACAAAATACTGAGGGCAAAATGTTTTGGTTTCTTCATATATACTATGTGTTTCTATAGAGTAAACAAGGAGGTTAAGAAGTACTCCAACAGAGTCCTTCTTTGCCTGACTAATTAAATGTAAAAGAAACTTGTTTGATAATGTAATACAACAAACATAATAACTGATACCTTGAACTCGAGAGTTTAAGAACGAAACAAACAGGGTTGAGAGAAGAAAGGAAAGAAAGATGGGAATGACTGCTGTCAGGTTCCACTCTGATGCCACTAGGCTATGAACCAGCTGATGCTCAATTAGTGTTTCTGTTAAATGGATTCAGGAGGCAGCTCATTTGCATAGCAAAAATATACTACTGCTCAATGAAGCCTCAAGTAGGTCATAGATGAGAGAGATGGAAATGTATGGCTCACTGCACTAACAGAGGCTCAATTAATTCTTGGCTACAACATTTTAATGAAACAAGCAGGAACTCATTTACCTTCGTAAGTCTACCGATTCTCTGCTGGGTTTTGGCTAGAAGATGTGACAGAGAGATAACTTCTAAGCAATTCTTGACTTTATCAGGCTGGTTTGGCTATATCATTTTTAGTTTCATTAAGTTTCAGTTTCATTAGTATAAGGAAAACTCAAGTTGACACTTAAAATGCAGGTCACTTGCCTACTCTGCATCTTATAGCCTTAGGTAGTTGCTTCAATCACTGAAAGGTTAAATAATGTGCCTAGTACCATCAAGCCAGTGTTTATGAGAAGACAGACTTACATCAATGTTTCCCTAGTCCCTGGCCAGCTGTCTGTTTAGTATACCACCTTATCTTTCAAAAAATAATCAACTCATATTAAATTTAAGAGTTTGGGGCAACATCATCTACCTTTTTTAGATAAAAATCTAGACAGGAAAGTCCTTGGCTTATAAAACCTGAATGTTGATGCAAAAATAAAATGTTTTACATCTGTTCTGTCATTGTTTCATGATGGACATAATGGCCAATGGTTCCTGTTCTTTTATACTTTATTTGCTTTCACATATACACTGTCCTAAGCATCAGGAACATAAATAGAAAACAAGACAGTCATTTTTTCATGGAGCTCATGTTCTAATGGTGAGACAAAACATACGGGAGCTTTCAGCTAAAAGTCATATGGACATGTGCCACAGTTTTCTTGTTGTTGTTCTTTCAGGATGCAATGGAAAAGCACATGATGATACCTCATCTACAGTATCTTTTCCACAAATCAAATTATTTCAGTTTCTGATGCACTGATACCCAAATGGAAGCATTGCTCTTCCACAGAATTACACATTCAAAGGCCTAGGCTAAATTCATAATGATCAGGGTGATGACAGTCATTTGAAATTCCCAGCACATGCTCTCTGAGTGGTTTACTGTTTGAACAAGGATGGCCTGACTGCTCCTTGAAAGGCTGTTGGTTGGCAGGTGTGGGGGATATAGAGCTCCTTCTCCATAAAAATTGCTTTCCCGCATGCTAGAGATATTATTTAGACTGGCACATAATATTTATCCCCATAAACAAATTGATGATTTACTGAATGAGTGGACATTTAATTAAAAGATCCCCAAATTGCAGGAACTCCTTAGTGCTCACCTGCTGCTTTGGTTCTTAACAATTCAGATGGCTGACTGGGTTCCCCAATTCCAATACTATTGCCAGCAACAACACGGAATTCGTAGTCCACCCATGGATTCAAACCCACCACTGTTGCGGTGTGCATCTTCCCACTGAGAATTTCTGGAACTGAAAATATTCGGGAGAATAAGACATATGTCTTGACAATAGCCAAATTAAATAAAATTCCTATCATAGAAAATATAATAAATATTTCTTACTTGTGGAAACAGCCAGCCAGCCTACAGAAAAAGGTGTCCGGGTCTGGATAGTATAGATTTGAATAGGGCTGTTATTATCGACACCTGGTCTCCAGCAGAGTTGAGAAGTGGTACTGGAAATGTTCTCTATTCTCACATTATTTGGGGGACCTGGAGGACCTGTAAAAATATATTTTATGATGACTATACCAAAAGCTATTAAAATCATTGGTTTGTGATGGGAGTAGTTTATTCTTTCCTTGGCAGTCAAGGAAAATAAAACTTGTGAATCTTATATAAGTACAGATAGTGTATTAATTTCCTGAAAATCTTTGTTAATTATATATTTAGAGATTCTTTTTAGATAATCAAATAATTTCATAAACAGGGGAGTGCACCTGCCATCTAGTTCAATCCATATTCCTCAAAGAATTCCTAGTTCAACATACACAGTAAATGTTCATTCAACCTTTGGTTAAAGGCTTCTAATGACAGGAAACCTACCACCCATTGAGATAGTCATTTTAATAGCTCTAATTGATGGAAACTTTTTTTAAAAACTTTTACACTGTGGCAAAATGTGCCTCTTGTCAGGTTCATTCATTGTTCCTAGTTCTGCTCTTTTGGAGTAGTTGGAACAAGTCTAACCTAATTTTCCCATAAATCCACAAGTTATTTTCATGGATCTACTTAAGGACAGCTTCCATGTTCCTCCCACTCTCCTCTGCTACTTGATAACCACCCCTAGTCCATTCAACAAAACTTCAAAAATATGCAAGACTCTTTCCCATTCCTAGTTGTCCTCCTCTAGACACATTCCAGCTTATCAAGGTCCTTGATAAGTTGTGGCATACAAATTGAAAATCAATGTTTCCTATATCTTTCGGGAGGATTATCCCCTCCTTATTTGTGGAAACTAAGCCCATCAATGTAATATAAAAACATTTTAGCATGCTTAGTCACAATATCATTATTAAATCGTATTGAATTGGTAGCCCACTAAAAACCCTTGTTCTGAGGACAAACCAGTGTCCAACTGCATCTCCTTGGAGGTGTACTTGTGAAGTTGATTGTCTGGATCTCAGTGCAAAACTTATCCTTAACCTTATCACATTTCATCTCATAGATTTTTTTCTCCCATAGTCTAGGCTGCCAAGAGCTTTTAGGTATATGACCCTATCATCCATTGTAAATATAATAAAATACCATGAATCTGACAGAAAAGATCCTGTAAGTATTCCATAAATAGCATTCTTAGATCTGTCGTGTAATTGGACGTAATAAAAATGTAATCCAAATAAGACAATATCTCTCTCCATTCCTTACCCTAAAAGCTAACTCAGAGAGAGAATTTTAGAAAGGTGTGGAAGGTTATAAGAGAACATATGCACTAAAACCACCCCAAAATAATAACGGTTTATTCAGAATAGCACATTATTCATATTGTCTCATATTCTCCATTCAATAAAATTCCCTACTGATTTTTAATGGGGGCAATGGAAAATCCAAACCTGATTAATTCAAAGTCCATTTTTCCCCTCAGTCCCTAGGGTTAGGAAATAACAAGATTTTACTGAATCACTACTAGGACTTGGCCTCTCATGACTCTGATAGTTAAGTATTAAAACTGCCCGCTTTCTTAAAATATATTCAAGCCATATGCTTGCATATTTTCTCACTTTTACCTTACCTCTAACAATGATATCTGCCACTGCAGATAGATTGTCTAGAGCCGTTTCTACCATGCATACATATTTTCCAGAGTGATTCAACTGAATCTCTCTTATCATCAAATCCCCAACAGATTCCTGGAGATAAAAGGAGCAAGAGTATAAAAACATAATTACACGCAGCAGGTCCCCCATTTAGAATACTCCTCGAGCTTTCCAACTATTAAGAGCAAAACAGTTGTGAAACTAAAAGATTCACTCACATCACCATTCATTTCCTATACTTGATCACTGTTTTTCACTTTAGGTATTAACATTCCACATGTAACACAAGCATCTTTATGAAATACATAAAACCACCAAGAACACAACAGATGCAGCTTCATAAAACAAGTGAATATTCATTCATATGAAGGATAATGATAAAATATATTTCTGCAATCCAACATCTTGCTTCCTTTTATTACATAATAAAGCAACTTACTCCTCCAATTCTTTCAAAATGAGGCACTCCTCTTTGGAAGTCAATAACATGGCCATTGAAAGACCACGTGAATACAACCTCAACAGAAGGATCATGGAACACCTGACAAGGTAGAACTATACTCTCGCCAACAGTAACATCCATTTGTGGTGGTGGAACAGTAATTACGGTCCTCTCTGTTGAGAACAAAATGATCTTTATTATTAAAAATAATATGAAAATAGGAATAGATTTATTTTGATGTTTGAATAAACAGTGTACTAGTTTTGAAAATGATAAATTTGTCCTGATGTTCCACTACAGTGAAGATTTATTTTTCCCTAAAAGTACTTCTGAATCAATCAGCAGCTAAAATTGATTATTCTGGGGGAATTAAGGAATAAAAGAAAATTGGACCTAAATTGGACCTAAATTGTATGTAAGGTAGAAGACATGATACACCAAAGCCACAAATCTATGAAACAAAGCCCATCTAGAATTTTTTCACTCGCAAACACTGAAATCAACACAGTTCAATTGGGAATCAGACAAAAATGTTATACGTGATTATCACTGCACATGGTTTGTCTATAGAAATTTGTCTTCATATTTAAGTAAAAAAAATAAATGGAGAAGTTTCAGAAAACTTCATATAAATATCTTAGAATGGGCATGAGAAAAATTCTGAAGTTCAGTTTGGCCATTTCAGTCATTTTTAACTTTTTTTTTCCCCATTTGGGTTTTTTTGGCAAAGATACTGGAGTGGATTGTCATTTTCATATCCAGCTCATTTTACAGATGAGGAAACTGAGGTAAATGATGATAAATGACATGCCCAGGGTCATGCAGCCAATAAATGTCTGAGGGCATATTTTAATTCAGGAAGAGAAATCTTTGTTTCTTTAAGCCCTGTTCTCTCTCCCCTGAGCCACCTAGCTGTCCCTGGCAAAAGTTTATAACAATGTAAAATATAGTGAATTATGGACTAAGCAAATATTCGTTGTTTTAATGTTATTTGGATACAAAAAAAAATGAAACAATCCCTTCCAAGGTAAATACAAGGTGATTAATAGGCAGAGGCACTAACAATGGTAGGGATCAGGAAAGACCTCAGGTAGTAGGTGGTACATGAAATGACTTGAAAGAAGCTAGGACTTCTGTGAGTGTGGAGGGTATGTTTTCCACGTAAGAGGAAAACATTGTGTTCTAAGACACAATGATAGAAGATAGAGTGCCACATACAAGAAAAAGGAAGAAGGTCATTTGTGCTGTACTGTGGGTGAAAGGGAGCAATGTTAGAGAAAAGCTGGAAACATCAGTTGAAACAAGGTTGTGAATGGCTCTAAGTGCCATATAGAAGTTTATATTTGATCCTAGAGGTAATAAGGAGAAATTGGAGTTTATTGAACAGGGAAGTGACATAGTCAAATCTATGTTCTAAGAATACCTCTTTAGCAGTGGTACAAAAGATGGTCTAGCCAGTAAACCCCAAGTTAAGTGCAAAGCTTCTGGCCATCAAAATTTACCTTCCTTTGGAGAGGAGAAGAAATAGAGGGAGATGGATAGGGTGAGCTGAGTTACCCAACTAGCTGAGTCCCCATTCAGGCAGCTCAGTGTACTCAAAGAAGCTGCCCACTTAACCTGGGGTTAACTGACTAGATTTCTTCCTTCCTTTTCTTTCTTTCTTTCTTTCTTTCTTTCTTTCTTTCTTTCTTTCTTTCTTTCTTTCTTTCTTTCTTTCTTTCTT
>CM053624.1:346314546-346341740 GCA_028646595.1 Phalanger gymnotis
ACAGCAGCCCTGACAGTCTTCCCCTCCCAGCTGTATTTTTTTTCTAATTAAAGGGGCCATTCCTCGATTCACTTCTTAAAGAGGCCTATTCACTGAATGGAGCGTTCGTTACCTCACTCTAAGTGAGTACCTGAAAAGGCCTTAGCCTAAAAGGGCCAGGGTCTCCCATTGCATCCTGGGCCATCTCCAGTCATCCTGATGAATATCTGGTCACTGGATCCAGATGGCTCTGGAGGAGACAGTGAGGCTGGTGACCTTACACAGCCCTCCCTCGCTCAAATCAAAGTCAACTGCAAGTCATGTCATCATTTCCCTGATGCCATGGTCCTCTTCAAAAATGGACAAACACAGCAACAAAAAGATGGACTGAATAGGTTTTACCTTCCATGGTTTATAGATATTTATCATGGAGGTCAACTGGCACAAAACTCCAGGATTATATACAGATTGCATGTTTTTAACCTTTTTGGGGGCTAACAAATACCTTTCTTTGAGCTCTTTTTGTACAATCATAATTGTGTGGCATTGTCATAAATGTGACCATCTCAAATACGAACACAATCTCTATCATGTAAATCTAGTAAGTAGATGACCCATTGAGTTTTCCCATTTTCTTCTTAATTCTATGAAATAGAGACAATAGTATCACAGTTTTCTTGGGAAAAAAGTTTTTATTTTTCACCTTATGAGGGATAAGGAAGATAAGACACAGGGAAATGAAATGCCCTCCACAATTTTACTGAAATAATTGGTGTCAAAAAATATAATGAGAGACCATGGCTTTTCATTCTTTCTCTTTAATGAAAATGAGAGGTTTCCATATAGAATCTCAATATGAAAAATGGAAATTAGTCATGCTCTATCATGAAGAGATGAAAATAAGTGGAAAGGGGTTTAAATTGTAACATAAGTGATTGCTAAATATAATGAGAAGTTATAGTGAGACTTTCTAAACATGAGATTGAATTACTAAAGAATACATGTGAGCATTCTTTTGATCTCTACCTTTTTGTCAGTTCTCTGCATTTTCCTCTACCTTTGTCTCATGCTGAATTTCTGCCTTGGCCATGGTTTCATTTTAAAAGTAAATACTTCTTGTATTGAGATCAGGTGTAGCTATGTTGGGAAATAAATTCATGTATATTCTTAGGAAACATGATCACAGATTAGAATCAGAATGAATGATTTAGGTCATCTAGTTAAATGCTCTGATTTTCCAGATGAGAAACGAGAGAAGCAACAAGATTGAGTGATCAGCTCAGGCTCACATACATAGCGACAGAATTAATTGTTGGAAGATCTTCTTATTTCAAATCCAACGTGAACATGTCTAAATTTGGTGCAATAATGTCAACATTTGGAAGTCATATGGTCTTTTTGACTTTACAAATATAGTCCATTATAGTAATGCAGCTTAAAGTGCCATGCTAAATAATTCATTTAGGTCATGATCAAGCATGTTAGAGGTGTATAAATATTTTAAATTTAAGAATTAGAAGCTCAGCATGCTAATTCTGGTTTCCAAGTACATTCTTAAGATACACAGCCATCTCTATTAAGTTTTTGCTGTCGTTGTGGTTGTGGTTTTATTGTTGTTGTTGTTTTAAAGATAACAGTGAAGAATCCATGTTTTTAAAGCCCATAAAATATTGGTTTATCTTCATAATGAGAATCTTAAATGTCTCAATAAATCACCTGAATATGTCATTCTTTTTCATATCTTCTATGAAATGACCAAACATGTGGAGGGCAGAGTCAATTTGGTAGAGTAAAGG
Organism: Phalanger gymnotis; assembly: GCA_028646595.1. NCBI lineage: Eukaryota > Metazoa > Chordata > Mammalia > Diprotodontia > Phalangeridae > Phalanger > Phalanger gymnotis. The sequence goes on from CM053624.1 coordinate 346,316,322, forward strand.
CAGGGATTCATCCTGCCTCTCCTAAATTTCCCTCCAAATAACTTTGAAATAACACCTCAAAACAAATTCCGGAGCAGCAAAAAAAAAAAAGGATATGGTGAAATAGTATTTCAGCTTGTAAGGTGGGCAGGAGAGGTCTGTTTCACTGGGGTAAGAGAGGATCATGGTCCAGCACACACCACACCCAATAAGCAGCAAGGTCCCATGCTACCATAGGCCCAGGGTGAGGTGCCAGGCCCCTGTATAGGCTGCCAATTGGGCAGAGACCTTTGTGAAAGGCAGCAAATAGTGGGATTTACCAGGTGCAAGACATGGGCAGGTCTTGGGGACAACTGAATCTGCAGGAGCAAATTCCAGAGCCCTCAGCCATAGACTGTAAGGAAATTGGAAAGTACTCAGAAATAAATTACAGTGGACCTTTAACTGGCACTGGGCACAGAACTATGTTGCATTGCCAATAAGGGGATCAGGGTCATGGTCCCAGGGCAAGGAAGTGTACTAGTGCACTGGAGTTCAAGGCTGCAAAGGGATAAAAAACCTGGTCACAGTTTCAGGGCAGAAAATAGTGCTCGTGGTTGTTTAAACACCAGAGTGCACACCAGGAGAGCAGTGACCACACCTCTCCTTAGAACATAGGATCTCAGAAGAACTGAAAACTTACAGACCTTCAGAACTCTGCCTGAAAACAACAAACCCGAAAACAAACAAACAAAAACCTTAAAGCTTCAGAGAGGGCCCCATCTTCCCTAAGAGCAAATCCAACTTTAACATAAATTTAAAAATTGAGAAATAGGCTGTAAAAAATGATCAAACAACAAGAAGAACCTGACTATTTTACTATGGTGACATGAATGATCGAAACAAAAAAAATCAGAATGGCACAACAATGTCAAGATAGCTATATGCAAAGAATCAAAGAAAAATGTGAATTGATCTCAGATTTAAAAAAAAGGAACTCATGGAAGAGCTGAAAGAGATTGTAAAAATTAATTTGGAAAGATAGAGGAAAATCTGTGAAAATAAATGAGTGTTATGAAAGAAAATCATGAAAAAAGTCATTAGCTTAGTAAAGGAAGCATGAAAATACTAAATAAAAAACATTCAAAAGAGGGGAAAAAAGGGGACATCTAGGTAGTGCAATGGATGGAACACCTGACCTGAGATGAAATAAAACCTTAGACTCTTATTAGTTGCATGACCCTTGACAAGTCACTTAACTCCAATTGCCTCCAAAAAAGAAGTTTAAAAAAAAAAATAAAAAGCAGTGTAGGACCAATGGCAACAAATAAACAAACAAACAAAAACATAAATAAATAGATACATAAATAAAAATGAAAAATCAACTGAAGAGAAGAGCTCTTAAATAAAAGGCAAAATAGGGGGCAGAGTCAAGATGACAGAGTGAAAACTGGGACTCACTTGAGCCCTCTCCCAAATCCCTCCAAACACCTGTAAAAAATGACTCTAAACAAATTCTAAAGCTACAGAGCCCAATACAATGACAGAATGAAACAACTCTGCAGCCCAAGACAGGCTGCATAGTTGCTGAGAAGGGTCTATCACACCATCCTGGGAGCAGAGCCCAGCCCAGCATGGGCCATGCCAGGACAGATCAGGCCTGAGCAGACCAGATAGAGCAGGCCTCAGGGCTCTGAGTCACTGAGCAGTGGCAGTTTCCAGATTTCTCAATCCACAAATGCCAAAGATAACTTAGCAGGTATGGGGGAAAACAGTTGGACATGGGTGAGAGAAGGGCATGGTGGCCCTAGTGGTAGGCAGTGGCAGCAGCAGCAGTGGTGGCTGCTTGCACAGATCCAGGTGCACAGATGGTGGGCAGGGGGGGACAAGTGGCTGATCAGAGCAGGAGTCCAGTGATCTCTTTGCTGGCACTGAGAGAAGATTCTCTTGTTTTGCCCTCCTTGCATCTGGGTTGCAGTCCTGGTTGGAGGTCCCAGGGGGAGAAGGAACTCTGGGGTGGCAGAGCTTGTGGTGGCAGTGGAGAGGGGGTCCTCCTGGTTGTTACAGGGTAGGAAGCAGTGCTTGCACTCACAGACCAGAGCACAGGCCAAGAGAAAAGTATCATACCACCTCAGAACAGAAGTAGCTCTGAAAACAGCAATGCAAAACCCCAGAAGGTTGGAACAGAGCACTCTTCACTCTGAAAGCAGTCATACTGGGACAAAGAGCTCAAAAATCAAGTAAATGGTAGGGAAAATGAGCAGGTCTCAGAGTACAGAATATTACTTTGGTGACAAAGAAGATCAAAACATGCAGCCAGAAAAGTCAACAAAGTCAAAGATTCTACATCAAAAGCCTCCAAGAAAAAACATGAATTGGTCTCAGGACATGGAAGAACTCACAAAGGATTTCGAAAATCAAGTAAGAGAAGTAGAGGAAAAATTGGGAAGAGAAATTAGAGTGATGCAAGAAAATCATGAAAAATGAGTCAACAGCTTGCTAAAGGAGACACAAAAATACTGAAGAAAATAACACCTTAAAACAGACTAACCCAAATGGCATAAGAGGTCCAAAAAGCCAATGAGGAGAAAAATGCCTTGAAAGGCAGAATTAGCCAAGGAGGTCCAAAAGATCACTGAAGAAAATAGTGATATTGCCTTAAAAACTAGAATGGAGCAAGTGGAAGCTAGTGACTTTATAAGAAATCAAGAAATTATAAAACAGAACCAAAAGAATGAAAAAATGGAAGACAACGTGAAATATCTCACTGGAAAAACAATTCAACTGGAGAATAGATCCAAGAGAGATAATTTAAAAATTATTGGACTACCTGAAAGTCATGATCAAAAAAAGAGGCTACATATCATCTTTCAAGAAATTATCAAGGAAAACTGCACTGATATTCAAGAACCAAAAGATCCCAAAAAGTAAATCCCTAGGAATATTTTAGACAAATTCCAGAGTTCCCAGGTCAAGGAGAAAATACTGCAAGCAGCCAGAAATAAACAATTTGAGTGTTGTGGAAACAAAATCAGGATAACACAAGATTTAGTAGCTTCTATATTAAGGGATGGAATGGCTTAGAATATGATATTCCAGAGTTCAAAGGAGCCAGGATTAAAACCCAGAATCAACTACCCAACAAAACTGAGTATAATACTTCAGGGCAAAATATGGAATGTAAATTAAATAGAGAACTTTCAAGCATTCTAGATGAAAAGACCAGAAAAGAATAGAAAATTTGACTTTTAAATTCAAGAATCAAGAGAAGCCTGAAAAGGTAATCAGGAAAGAGAAATCATAAGGGACTTACTAAAGTTGAACTGTTTACATTCCTACATGGAAAAATAATATTTGTAACTCATGAGATCTTTCTCGCTATTAGGGTAGTTGAAGGGAATATACATATGCATATACATATACATATACATATACATATACATATACATATACATGTACATGTACATGTACATGTACATATACATTTACATATACATATACATATGCATATGCATATACGTATACATATACATATATATGTAGACAGAGGGCATGGGGTGAGTTGAATATGAAGAGATAATATGTAACAAAATAAAATTAAAGAGTGATAAGTGAATACATTGGGAGAAGGAGAAAGGTAGACATGGAATGGGGTAAATTATCTCACATAAAAGTTGCAAGAAAAAGTTGCTCTATTGGAAGGGAAGAGGGGGTGGGTGAAAGGGAATGAGTGAACCTTTTTCTCATCGGTTTTGGTTTAAAGAGAGAATAACATACTCATTCAATTGGGTATCTTACCCTACAGGAAAGTGGGGGGGGGAAGGGGATAAGAGTGGGGGTGATAGAAGGGAAGGCATATTGGAGGAGGAGGTAGTCAAAAGCAAACACTTTTAAAAATGGACAGGGTCAGAAGAGAAAATTGAATAAAGGGAGACAGGATAGGATAGAGGGAAATATAGTTAGTCTTTCACATGACTATTATGGAAGTGTTTTGCATAATGATACATGTACAACCTATACTGAATTGCTTGCCTTCTCAAGGATGGTGGGTGGGGAGGGAAGAAGGGAAAGAATCTGGAACTCAAAGTTTTAAAAACAAATGTTAAAAAAAATTATTTTTACGTGTAACTGGGAAATAAGATATACAGGCAATGGGGTATAGAAATCTATCTTGCCCTAGAAGAAGGTAAAGGGAAAGGGTATAAAAGATGGGGGAGTGAGGTGATAGAAGGGAGGGTAGACTGGGGAAAGGGACAATCAGAATACATGCCATCTTGTGGTGGGGGAGGGTAGAGATGAGAATAAAATTTGTATTTCAAAATCTTGTGGAAATGAAAGTTGAAAACTAAATATATTTTTTATAAATGAAAAAAAACGAAAGAAGCAAAATAGGCAAACTGGAAAAAAATTACAAAAATTTAACTGAATAAACAACTCTTATAAGGTAGGATTGGAGAAACAGACAAGGTGGTACAAAAGCTCACTGACGAAAATAATTCCTTAAAAATTAGAATTGCTAAAGTGGAAGCTACTGATTCCACGAAATAGCAACAAACAAAAATATTACAAAATGAAAAAAAAGGGAAATGGAAGAAAATATGAACTATCTAATTGGGAAAACAACTGACCTGGAAAATACATGCAGGAGAGAAAAGCATTATTGTACTACTTGAAAGCTATGACAAAAAAAGCCTAGATATCATCTTTCAATTCAGAAAAAAACTATCTTAATATCATAAAACCACTGATCACCTCCTTAAAAAATGTACTAAAATGAAAACTCCCAGGAATATTTTAGGCAAATCACAGAGCTCTGAAATACTGTAAGCAGCCAGAAGGAAACAATTCATATATCATGTAGCCACAGTCAGGATAACTCAAGTTTTAACAGTTTCTACATTAAAGAATATGAAGGCTTAAATTATGATATTGTGGAGGGCAAAGGAGACAGAATTACAACCAAGATACCCAGAAAAAACTGAGTATAATCCTTCAGGGGAAAAGATGGATGTTTAATGAAATGGAGAAGGTTTAAGCATTCTTGATGAACAGAACAGAGCAGAATGGAAAATTTGATTTTCAAATATAAGACTAAAACGAAGTATGAAAAGGTAATCAGGAGAGGGAAATCATAAGGGATTTAATAAGGTTTTTACATTTCTACATGGAAAGATAATCCATTTAACTATTAAGAACTTTATCATTATGAGGGCAATTAGAAGGGGTATACATAAACAGAGGTCAAGGTGGGAGTTGATGGGATGAGATGATGGGATGATACAAAAATGAAGGGGTAAGAAAGAGGAATGTACTAGGAGAAGGGGGAAGAAAGAGGTAGAATGGGATAAATTATCTCACATAAAAGAGGCACAAAAGAATGTTTTTTCAAAGGAAAGCAACACTTGAAACTTTCTTATAAAATTGGCTGAAAGAGGGAATAACATACACAGCTGGGTATAGAACTCTATCATACTCTACAGGAAATTAGGAATGGAGGAAGATAAAAAGGAGGTGGAATGGTAGAAAAGAGGACAACTTGGGGGAGGTACTTGTTAGAAACAAAATATTTGTGAGGAGGAACAGAGCAAGAGGAAAAGAGAGAGGAGGAGGAGAAAGAGAGAGAGAAAGAGAGAGAGAGAGAGAGAGAGAGAGAGAGAGAGAGAGAGAGAGAGAGAGAGAGAGAGAGAGGAAAATAGGGTAGAGGAAAATATGCTGTTAGTAATCATAACTGTGAATATGAATTGGATGAGCTCAACCATAAAATGGAAGTGGATAGCAGAGAAGATTAAAAACAGAATCCTGTAGTATGTTTATAAGAAACACACTTGAAGCAAAGAGAAACACACAAAATAAAAGGGGCTGGAGCAAAATATATTATGCTTCTGCTGAAGCAAAACAACAACAAAAACTATGTAGCAATCATTATCTGAGACAAAGCAGAAACAAAAATAGACTACTTGGAAGAGATAAAGAAGGAAACTACAACTTTCCGAAAGTTAAAAATTGACAATGAAGTAATATCAATATTAAACACATATGTGCCAAATAGTGTAGAATCTCAATTCTTTTTAATTAATTAATTCTCTGCCCCAAGACAGAATGTAATCTGATATAGTCTCTACATATACATTACATTAAATATATTTTCACTTTAGTAATGTTGTAAAGAAGAATTAGAACCAATCGTAGTAAGCACTAGAAAGAAGAAACAAACAAAAAATAGAGGGAGCAAATAATATGCTTCAATCTGCATTCAGACTCCATAATTCTTTCTCTGGCTGTAGACAACATTTTCCGTCATGAGTCTTTTGGAGTTTTCTTAGATCCTTGCATTGTTAAGAAGAGCTAAGTCTACAAAGTTAGTCATCACACAATGTGGCTGTTACCATGTACAATGTTCTCCTGGTTCTGCTCACTTCACTCAACATTAGTTCATTGTAAGTCTTTCCAAGTTTTTCTGAAGTCTGCCTGCTCATCATTTCTCATGGAACAATAGTATTCCATTACATTCATATGCCACTACTTGTTCAGTCATTCCCCAATTGATGGGAATCCTTTCAATTTCCAGTTCTTGGCCACCACAAAAAGAGGTATATAAGTATTTTTTGTACAGTGAATCCTTTTCCCATTGTTATGATCTCTTTGGGATACAGGCCTAGAAGTGGTATTGCTAGGTCAAAGGGTATCCACAGTTTTATAGCCCTTTGGGCACAGTTCCAAATTGCTCTCTAGAATGATTGGATGAGTTCAATGCATTAGTGTTTGAATTTTCCCACATCTTCTCCAACATTTATTATTTTCCTGCTTTTTCATGTTAGCCAATTTGAGTGATGGGGTGCCTCAGAGTTGTTTTGATTTGCATTTCTCTAATCAATAGTAATTTAGACTATTTGTTAGTATGACTATAGATAACTTTCTAGAATCCCAATTCTTAAAAGAAGCATTTCATGTGTTAGAGAGGGAAATAGATAATAAAACTACAATAGTAGGGGACCACAGCTTTCCCCTTTCAGAATTCGATTTAAATAAGCAAGTTAGGTAGATGAAATGTCTTTTAGAAATGATACATATGATGGACCTCTGAAGATAATTGAAGGGAAATAGAAAGGAATATACTTTACTTTTCTATGTGGTACATAAAATCTAGAAAAAAATATAACCATGTAATAGGCCATAAGAACCTCACAACCAAATGCAGAAAAAGAACTACTGAATAAGGTATTTTCAGATCATATTGCAATAAAAATAGCATTCAATTAAGGACCATGGAAAATAGACTTAAAAGTAATTGGAAACTAAATATTTTAATACTAAAGAATGAATGAGTCAAAGAACATGACATGGAAACAATAAATAGTTTCATTAAAGAGGACAATAATGACACAATGTCCCAAAACTTATGGCATGCAGCCAACACAATATTTAGGGGGAAATTCATATTTCTAAACATTTCCATCATAAATTGGAGAAAACTGCATTAGGCATGAAATTATTAAAAACAAACTAGAAAAAAATTAAAAATGCCCAATTAAACATTAAACTAGAATCATGACAAGGGAGAAATTAAAATTAAAGTAATAAAACCATTGAACTAACAAATAAAACTAGGAGCTGGTTTTATTAAAAAAAATAAAAATGCATAAACTACTGGTTACTTTCACTTAAAATAAAGTAAAAACTGCCACTATCAAAAAGGAAAGGTGTGAATTCACCATTGATGCAGAGGAAATCAAATTAATTATTAGAAAATGTCTTACCCAATTATATTGCAATAAATTTGACAGTCTAAGTGGAATGGCTAAATATTTACAACCTATCTGTTGCCCATATTAACAAAAGAGAAAGAAGAATACTTTAAAAATGCTATTTTAGAAAAAAGAAATTGAATAAGCCATCAATGAGCTTACTAAGAAAAAATTCCTAGGATCAGATGGATTCCCAAATGAATTCTATCAAACATTTAAAGGACGACTAATTCCAATACTACATAAACTCTTTGGGAAAATAAGCAAAGAATAAGGCCTGCCAAATTCCTCTTTTGTGACACAAATATGGTGTTAAACCTAAACCAGGAAGCAAAAACAGAGACAGAAAACTATAGACTAATTTCTCTATTGCATATTCATTCAAGGAGATTACAGCAGTATATGACAGAGATCATATATTATATCCAAAGGGGATTTATTCTAGAAATTCAAGGCTGGTCAATATTAGGAAAAGTATCAGAATAATTAATCATATCAATAAAAAAACAACCAAAAATATGATTATCTCAATAGATGCAGGAAACAAAATCTTTTGACAAAATAGAATATTCATTCCTATTAAAAACTCTAGAAAACATAGGAATAAATGAAGCTTTTCTTAAAATTATAAGTGTATATATATATATATATATATATATATATATATATAAGTATTTCTATAAAACCATCAGCAAATATAATCTATAACAAGGATAAGCTAGAAGCCTTCCCATTTAAGAGCAGTTAGATAAAGGGTGAAGCAGAGATGTCTATTACCTCCATTATTATTTAAAATTGTGCTTGGAATGATAACTATAGCAATAAGAGGAGAAAAAAAGTAATTGAAGGAATTAGGATAGGTAATGAGGAAATAAAACTCTTTGTAGGTGATATGGCGGTATATTTGGAGGATTTCAAAGAATCAGCTAAAATTGTCATTGAAATAAATTACAACTGGAGTAAACTCACATGATACAAAATAAACCCACATAAATAATCAGTATTTCTATATGTTACCAATAAAGTCTAGCAGAAAGAGACAGAAATAAAAATTTCATTTAAAATAACTATAGAAAATATAAAACACATAGGAGTCTACTTCTAACACAAACCAAGGAACTATCTGAACACAATTATAAAACACCTTTCACACAAATGAAGACAAATACAAAGAATCAGAAAATTGTTAATTGCTTAATTAACATTTCTCAACAATACAGAAATCCAAAACATTTTTGCAGGACCTATGTTTAAAAATGCTATTCATTGCCAAAGAACTGATATAATCTGAATGTAGACTGAAGCACACCGTTTGTTGCTCTGTGTGTGTGTGTGTTTTCTCTTAGAACATGACTAATATGGAAATATGTTTTGCATGATAGCACAGGCATAAACTTTATCAAATTATTTGCCTTCTCAATGTGGATGTTAGGGATGGGTGTGGGAGAGAATTTGGAATTCAAATTTTTTTTTAAAAAGGGGAAAATTGGTTTCATATGTAATTGGAAAATATAAAATAATAACAAAAGGGTATCATAAAAAATGTAGGGGCAGAGCCAAGATGGTGGCTGAAAAGCAGGATCTTGCTAAAGCTCTCCTCCAGGCCCCTCCAAATACCTATAAAAATGGCTCTGAACTAATTCTAGAGCTGCAGAACCCACAAAATAGCAGGGTTCCAGCCCAAGACAACCTGGATAGTTGCTGGAAAGGGTCTACCACACAGACCTGGGAGCAGAGCAGAGCCCAGTGTGGACCATGCCAGGACCAAACAAACTGGGAGCCAGGCAGAACAGGCCACAGGGCCTCGAATCATTGAGCTGTGGCAGTTACCAGACTTCTCAACCCACAAAGCCCAAAGACAACAGAGCAGGTTAGTGGGAAAAACTTCTGGGACAGTGAAAGGAGTTTACCATTGGCCACTGCCCCAGAGGCAGTGGAGGTGGTACAGCTCTGAGGCTGCTTACAGAGCTACAGTTGCAGTTGCTTCTAGCCCTAGGCCCACCTGGTGGGAGGAATTAAGTCGCAGATTAGAGCAGGAGTGCAAAGCCTGCTTTGACCTGCCTGGATCTGGGCCACAATCCTGGTTGGTGACTCTTGGGGAAGAAGGAGTGCTCATGTGGCAGAGCTTCCTGTGTAGAAGTAGCTCTGAAAACAGCAGTGCAGTCCCTCAAGCTTGGGACAAAGTACTCTCTATTCTACAAGCATTCAAACCCCAACAAAAAGCTCAAGGGTAAAGTAGTTGGCTGGGAACATGAACAGGCAGAAAAAAGTCTCAGATTCAGACTCAGACTTTGGAATCTTTTTTTTGGTGACAAAGAAGACCAAAACATACGGTCAAAGGAAGTGAACAAAGTCAAAGAGCCTACATCAAAAGCCTGCAAGAAAAATATGAATTGGTCTCAGGCCATGGAAGAGCTGAAAAAGGATTTGGAAAAGCAAGTAAGAGAAATAGAGGAAAAATTGGGAAGAGAAATAAGAGCAATGTGAGAAAAACACGAGAAACAAGTCAATGACTTGCTAAAGGAGACCCAAAAAATACTGAAGAAAATAACACCTTAAAAAATAGACTAACTCAAATGGCAAAAGATCTCCAAAAAGCCAGTGAGGAGAAGAATGCCTTGAAAGGCAGAATTAGCCAAATGGAAAAGGAGGTCCAAAAGACCACTGAAGAAAATACTAGCTTAAAAACTAGACTGGAGGAAGAGGAAGCCAGTGACTTGATGAGAAATCAAGATATTATAAAACAGAAACAAAGGAATGAAAAAATGGAAGACAATGTGAAAGACCTCATTGGAAAAACCACTGACCTAGAAAATAGATCCAGGAGAGATAATTTAAAAATTATTGGACTACCTGAAAGCCATGATCAAAAAAAGAGCCTAGATATCATCTTTCAAGAAATTATCAAGGAAAATTGCCCTGATATTCTAGAGCCACAGGGTAAAATAGAAATTGAAAGACTCCACAGACCACCTCCTCAAATAGACAACACAAAGAAAACTCCATACAAATATTGTCATCAAATTCCAGAGCTCCAAGATCAAGGAGAAAATACTGCAAGCAGCCAGAAAGAAACAATTTGCGTATTGTGGAAACACAATCGGAATAACCCAAGATCTAGCAGCTTCTACACTAAGAGATCAAAGGGCTTGGAATATGATATTCTGGAGGTCAGTGAAACCAGGATTAAAACCAAGAATCACCTACCCAGCAAAACTGAGTACAATGCTCCAAGGCAAAATATGGATTTTCAATAAAATAGAGCACTTTCAAGTTTTCTCAGTGAAAAGACCAGCACTGAATAGAAAATTTGACTTTCAAAAACCAGAATCAAGAGAAGCATGAAAAGGTAAACAAGAAAGAGAAATTATAAGAGACTTACTAAAGTTGAATTGTTTTGTTTACATTTCTACATGGAAAGATGATGTGTGTAATTCATGAGACCTCAGTATTAGGGTAGCTGAAGGGAATATACAGACAGACAGACACACACACACACACACATAAATATTATGTATATATATGTGTATATATATATGTATATATATACATATATATATGTATAGACAGAGAGGGCACAGAGTGAGTTGAATATGAAGGGATGATACCTAAAAAATAAAATAAAATTAAGAGATGAGAGAGGAATATATTGAGAGATGGAGAAAAAGAGAGATAGAGTGGCGTAAATTATCTCACAAAAAAGTGGCAAGAAAAAGCACTTCTGTTGGAAGGGAAGAGGAGGCAGGTGAGAGGGAATGAGTGAATCTTGCTCTCATTGGATTTGACTTGAGGAGGGAAGAATATACACACTCAATCGGGTATCTTATTCCACAGGAAAGAAAGGGGAAGAGATTAAAAAAGGGAGGACAATAGAAGGGACAGCAGATAGATGAAGGAGGTAATCAAAAGCAAACACTTTTGAAAAGTGACAGGGTCATGGGAGAAAATTGAATAAAGGAGGACAGGATAGGAGGGAGCAAAATATAGTTAGTCTTTCACAACATGAGTATTGTGGAAGAGTTTAGCATAATGATACATGTGTGGCCTATGTTGAATTGCTTGTCTTCTTAGGGAGGGTGGGTGGGGAGGGAAGAGGGGAGAGAATTTGGAACACAAAGTTTTAAAAGCAGATTTTCAAAAAAAGTTGGTTTTGCATGCAAATGGGAAATAAGATATACAAGCAATGAGGCATAGAAATCTATCTTGCCCCACAAGAAATTAAGGGAAAAGGGGATGGAGGGAGTGGTGTGACAGAAGAGAGGGCTGACTGGGGAATAGGGCAATCAGAATATATGCCATCTTGAAGTGGGGTGGAGCGTAGTAATGGGGAGAAAATTTGTAACTCCAAATCTTGTGGAAATCAATGCTGAAAACTAAAAATATTCAATAAATAATAAAATATTAAAAAGAAAAAAAAATAAAAAATTTCTACCATTTAACCTAGCTGAGCAAGTAAGTCATTTAGTTAATCAACATACATTTCTTAAGCACCTACAATGTCATGTGCATTGTTTCTATTAGGTTTCAACCAAGGAACTGTAATGCCAATGTGATACCCATGGCAGCTGCTATGAATATACATGTATATTTCCAGGGTTGGTTCCCAAAATATAATAAACCCTTTTCCTCTAAGACAAAACCAAAATATTTATTTGAAGCATCACCATTGGCATACCAGAAAACAAGATCTGGCAAGGTACTTATTAACAGTCCAGAGAGTGCCTACTTCTTAATCATTCTTCAGTTAAGCCTCCTCACAAACAAGTTCCCCTAGGCAAGTCACTCCCTCTGCCCATGTCTCTCTCTCTCTGCCAACACCTCTCCCTCCAAGCAATACAATATATATTTTCCAATCAAAGACTAGGCACTTGATTGGTTTAGTGCCAAGAAGTTTGGAAATTAGCACTTAACTGGAAAGGCATTTGGAATCCCTGTTGCCCAGAATCTAATTGGTCTTATGTTAGGGCTCTGAGGCCTAATAATGGGCAGGGGTAGATCTTATATTCCATTAACCCTACAGCATCTCACAAGTTATAGAGAACTGCTAACATTTAGACTTAAGGACCTTTCAATTGCTCTTCTCCATTTATGGAAATGACTAGTTAATGAACAGATGAACATAATGTAGAATATGGAGCATTTCCTTGAAAAAAGAACAGAGTTTTTTGGGACACCAATGATTTTAGATGCAGTCTGGATGAAAATCCAGCAAAGGAAACAGAAGAACTAGACATATATGTAGCAGGGAGACCAAGAGAAAAATATCAATGAAACCTAAAGAGGAGATAGCATCCAAAAGGCAAGAATGATCCACATTGTCAAAATTTGCATAAAAAACAAAAAAGCATGAGAATGTAGGGAATAAAAACAATTTATCTTTATCAATGAAGACATCATTTGTGGCTTTGGCAGAGATCAGATGACAGAGGGCTAGAAGAGAGTGAGAAGAAAGAAAGTGTATGCAAGTAAGCATAGGTTCATTTATCCTGGAGATTAGCTGAGAAAAAAGATGGAAAAGAGAGGACAATATCTAGCAGGAATAGTAGGATCAAGTGAGGGTCCTTTCTTTGTTTTTAAGATATGTGAGACATGGAAATCTTTGTGGAGTGCATGGAAGTAGCCAGTAGATAGGGTGAGGATGAAAACTAGTAGGAAGGCATGACAGATGGAGCAATCTGGTACAGAAGATGGGATGGAATGGAAGTAGATAGACTACCTTTTCGGGGGAGATAAGGGTGAAAGAAGAGAATAGGGTGAGAATAGACGAAAGTGATGTGAGATTAGCAGGGGAAAGGAGTATGGTGTGGGAAAATGGTATTCATTTCCTTCCAGAAAATATGAGGCATGCTTCTCACATGAAAGGGTGAGGAGATGAAGTGGCATGGAAGGTTTGCGGAGGGATGAAAAGCTTTAGAAAACCTCTGTGGTGAATGGTTTAATGAATTCATTAGGGAAGTGTAGAAGTGTTGTCTTGATACAGTGAGTACTCAATTAAGGTTATTTCATATAAGTTTGTAATGGACTCAATGAGCACAATGTTGTCATTTTTCTAGCTCTATTCAGTAGCACATGAATTGCACTGAAGAAGTGAATTGTAGGATTAAACTAAGAATGGAGATCAATAAAGCATGGTTGGAAAAACGATTGTGTGGAATTGAATTAATTCTCTAATGGGTCAAATATGGAAAAGATGCCAGTGTGAAAAATCTTGGGGTGATAGCCTGAGAGAGAACTGAGGCATGATTGAATTGGAAGTCGTGGTAAGTCACAAAGAGAAGGGGTTAGCTGTCTTAAGACAGAGAGTAAAATGGAGGTATAAAATTTACAATTGTTTAAAGAAATTTCATGAACACGGAATTGTAAAACTTGCATGCAATGGCAAGATCAAGGATATCAGAGTTTGTATGTCTGAGATGTGGTGCAGAAATAGACCATGGGAGTTGGGTACTTTTAGGCAGTGAAAAGGTAAAGCAATTGAAGGACTATCAAAAGGTATGCTGAAGTTCCTTATTGTGAAAAACAGTAGTTAGGGTGGAGAGAAAGATTGTGATGTGAGTATTAAACTTATTGAAGAAGGAAAGAGAATGCCCTGAGGACTCTATAAATAATTGCTACAAGAATCATGAAAGTATGATAAATTTGGACGAAATGAATCTCAGAAGTGGAGAGATTATTCCATCATTGTGGTAGAGACCATGTAGGCAAAGGGGTATTCTGCTGCCCCTACCATCACCAGTGAGTTGGGAGACAGGAAAGTAGTGAATGAAAGTAAAATTAACACTGAAAAGTCTGGACAATGATGCAGAGTAATTAGGGACATCTCAGTAAGACCCAGAAGATGGAGAAATGAAGGAGAAAAAGGATTAAAATGAAAGGAAACTTGCTAATTATAGAGCATGTATTGTAGAGAGCATAAAGTAAAGGAGAGAGATATCTCTATGGGGATATTGGGGCAATGCAGTTGAAGGGGACAGAAGTAAGGGAGAGGACAGTTGGGGATAGAGAATAGAATTTGTAAAACTACAGTTATGGATTCAAAATCATTGGTATGGGGAAAGAATGAGGATGCTGATGCATGGTAATCACTGATGAAGAAACTCTGGTAGAGTGTCAATAGCTAGAGAGAGAGAGATCTTGAATTAGACAGATGATTAGACTGCTCAGTGCCTTCGATCAATGTCAAAACCTATGACATTTGTTGATATTTAATTCTGTGATACTCAGAAGGTCCATACTATAGCAGATATGGTCAGGTGCAATTATGGCCTGGGGGATTCAGGGCAGAAGGAAGAATATAAAATTATCTGAAGAATGCATCTGAAGCAATGGCAAAGTCCTTGTTGTGAAGACAGAGCCCAGGGCTGATGCAGTACTCTATGGGAAGACTTTTGAGTGAATAGCCCAGATGGAGTAACATAAAGCTACTTGGGAAAGAGATATGTTCCATATATTTACATGTTGAGCTTCTGCTAAATCTTGAAACAAAGAAAAGATGATTTCCCAATATGTACTACTAGTATTGCCCTAAGGATCAAAGAGGATTGACCAGTTCCAAAGGTTTATCTTAGTTATGTGCCAAATTCGAAATCCTTTGAATGAATTGGACTTAGAGCAATGGTTTTTAACCTGGAGTCTGTGAAATTTAAATAGATGGATAGATAGATAGATGGATAGATAGATAGATAGATAGATAGATAGATAGATAGATAGATAGATAGATGGATGGATGCATAGATAGATATTTCATTATTTTTTTTCCTTTGTAATCTTATGGCTTTTATTTGATGCATTTACAAACATTATTTTGAGAAATCTCTATGCCTCAGTAAATTGCAATAGGGGTTTATGAAACAAACATTTGCAAACCCTTGGATAAGAGGGCTCATTCTGAATCTGAACAAATGTAATCTCAAAGAAATCACTTGACTTCAAAACATCTTGAATATGTTAATTTCTACCTAGAGAGTAACGCTGAAATATTTTAAAACAGAAGAAAAAGATTATATACTCCCACACTTCTTTTTATAATGCTTAAATGTCTTGTGTTGCATCTTCATCATGATATAAGTTATTGGTGCCCCTTTGCCATGCAAACTAATCACATTAAACGAGCTGTCAGATACATTTAGTGTGGTTCCCCCTTACCTGTTTACATCCATTTATTTATATCAGTGGCTGAATATGGTATTATATAAGCTATTCCTTAGTCAGACTGCCAAATTCTCAAGGGATAATCATGAAAAATTTGATCGGTTTCTTTCAACTATTCAGAAAATGTTATTTTAGAAATTGCATGCCTCATTTGCCTCATCCCATGTTGTAAAGACCTAATCCATGGCTGTGATGACCTGGTTATATGACCCTCCAGGCATCACACAGCAGAAGTTTCTTAGGTAACAAACTCCATCCCAAAGAAATGAATAATGAATAGAAAGGTAAAACCTCATTCCACTTGTCTTATGTACCTGAAAGGAAGTCACATGATATTGTGGAAAGAGTACTGACTATGCTATCAGTGAACTTAGGTTCAAATCGCATTCATAGAACAAGGTAGGTGACTTTGGGCACGTCACAACCTCTGTGGGTACCAGTTTTCTCATCTATAAGACAATTGTTTATTAGGACTAGTTGATCTCTGAGTCCCTTCCCAGCTATAAATCTATAATCCAATTATCCTTATCTCTGTCATCATTACTCCTGATTTATTAAAAATATTAAAATTATTAAAAATTATATATATTATACAACATATATCAATAAATATTATATATTATATATAAAATTATTAAAAAAGAGATTTCAGATTCAGATTAAATAGATGTGAAAAAATGACATTAAAGAGATATTATGAATCCCAGACATCCTCCCCTTCTGGTTTACTTGCAAATAATAGAATTAAATTAATTATTATGGGTGATTCCCAGACTTTTTCCTCATCTATAAAATTTGCATCTGCAATCCTTTTTATCACTTCTTGTTGGGCAGTCAATAAGTATTTGTTAATTTCCTATTGGATATTGGGGTAAGTAGGTGGCACAGTAGATAGAGGGCCAGGCCTGAAGTCAGAAAAACTCATTTTCAGGATTTCAAATCTGTTCTCAAACACTTACTAGCTGTGTGACCGCGATCTTTGTGCAAGTCACTTAACCCTCTTAGCCTCAATTTCCTCATCTGTAAAATGAGCTAGAGAAGGAAATGGGGAACTCCTCCACTATCTTTGCCAAAAAAAAAAAAGGTAAATGGTGTCAGGAAGAGTCAGACACAACTGAAAAATGACTGAACAAAAGCAATTAGATGCTAAGTAATGGGGATACAAAAAAGCAAAACAAATAAAAACAAAACAACACCAACAAGAAAAAAGATAGTCCCTTCCCAAAAGGAGCTCATACTCCAATGGAAAAGAAAATATACAAGCAACTATTTACTTGTGATATATGTGTGTGTGTGTGTGTGTGTACATATATATATATATATATGTATATACATACATATATCTAGACAGAATAGATAGAATATACTATATCAATATACAGATAAATAGAATATAGATAGTATATATATACATATGTGTGTGTGTGTATATATATATAATATATATGTATATTATATTCTATCTGACCCCACTCTTTCAGGGCTAAGCTAGTTATATCCCCAGCTCGCCGAGGAAGTAACCCTGAAGGGTATAGGGTACCTCTTTTCTATTTGCACTGTTCAAGACTTCCCTTGCTTTATTCCCCTCTATTTTGGGGGCAGTGATTAACACTCCAGTTTCATTTATCCATGTAAAATAGATTAACCATCACAAAGGGATTTTTACTTTCAAATTATAGCAAGAATAAACACAACCATTTTCCCTAATTCTTTCTTGTCATACTCTCCTCTACACCAGTTTTTTTTGGGGGGTGTATGGGGGTGGCAGTGTGGTGGTAGGCTCAAAACTTAACTTAGTTCTCTCATACTATTCACTCCAACAAGCTCACATCCATTGTTCCTAAAGAATTCCTCATTTCTTCTTTTACTTGGAAGCCTCTGGAAAATTACTCCAGAAGATAAATCCTTACTTCTTTTATTCTTCTACTCTTTCTAATCTTATTCATATTATTTTTGAGTTGGATGTATTCCTACACAAAACTCTCACAGATGTGTGTTAGAGAGAGAGAGAGAGAGAGAGAGAGAGAGAGAGAGAGACTCCACTCTTGATAAAAGTGAAGTCCTAGTGCTGCCCACTTCCCATATTCATATATAGTTCTATTTCTACAATATGATTATGTATATTATCAACCTCTCCTTTCTTTCCATTCTTATATATTGTACCTCATGCCTTTTTTTCTTTGTTTCCCTTTCTTTATTATCTCAAAGCATATTCAAAATATGACAAAACATTTATAGGTGTCTTGTTTCACTGTATTACTACTATAATATATCATGGCCTTAGGGTTCTAAAAGTACTTTTAACATCCCTGCTCCCTTCATTAGAAAGTTAACACTTATATAATCCTTATATAATACATTTGGATTGCTTACTTTATTTGCCTTTTCCCCTGACTCCTATATACGTATTTCAAAGTTCATTTTAAGATCTTTTAAAATTATTATTATTCAGAAAAGTTTGGAAGTTGTCTTTTTCTTTGGAGACACAATCTTTTCCTCATTGGATTACACTGAAATTCACTGGTTGAGTTACTCTTGGTTGTAGCCTTTTACTTTTCTGCCTTTTGGAATATCTCATGCCATGCTGTCTATTCCTTTACAGTGTAGCTCTAAATCTCACCCAATCCTGATTGTGATTCTTTGATATTTGAATTATTTATTTTTGGCTCCTTGTTGCACATATATCTATGTCTACACACACACACACACACACACACACACACACACACACACACATACTATGTGTACCTATATAGGTATATGTAAGTGTATGTGTATATGTGTGTATACAGAGTGATGTATACACACATACACATACAGACACCATACAGATAAAAACATATGTACACACACACACACACATATACATATACATACATTTATATATGTGTGTATGGGTGGGTTGTATATGTGTGTATATATACACATATGTGTGTATAATATGTATATACACACATTTACATACACACATGTTAAAATCTTTTTTCTAAGCATTTTAATCATTCTCATCATTAAACTTTTTTTCTTTGAACTTTCTGTTTCATATATATATATATATATATATGTATATATATACAAAATTTATTAGAGTTAGCGTGAAATATACTATTTACCTCCTGAAAGAGAGGGGATGAATTTAAGGTGCAGAATAAGACACATGCATTTCTTTTTTAACATTCAGGGAAATTATTTTGCTTTACTATGCATATTAAAAGGATTTTTTTTCCTTTTCCCTAAAAGAGTCAGAGGTGAGAGGGAAAGTAGCTTTATATTAACTAATTAATTTTTAAATAGAGAGGTAAGGGGAAATGTAGTCATAGAATGTTGCATGTATTCTTAAATACGGTCATTATATTTTTAGTTTTACTTAAACTTTGTACTTTATTTAAAAGATACTTTTCATGGAGTGATGTAATTGGAAGATATTTATAATGTTAAAAAAAACCCAGATCTTTGAGAATTTTTTTTAAAAAAAGAAATATGCTTGTTGCTTACCTCCTAATTCAAGCATTAGTTTCTTTTTTCTTATTCTTCCTTTACATAAAATAGATATATTAATGTAATCCATCAAATTTATACTTATATAATATATTGACATTATATCATATGACATATCCATTGGATAATATATATAATAATGGAGTGTATTAATATCTTTGCTATATAGTATAGAATAATTTATAGATATTAATCAGATATAATATATTTTTTTCATATTACTTAACACAATTATTATGTTACCGGAGAACTGGTTGAAAAGAGCAGAATCTTATATACATTGTCAGACATGGTTACTATATTAGATGCTTTTGTAAACCTATTTTTAAAAGGGAAGATTCCATTTAGAAGGTGGCAGCATTTCTCAAAGTAATAATGACACAAAAAAAGCATTGCTAAAACTTATTGAACTCAAATAATCTGTTTCTTTAAGGTGTGTAGCTTTGTACTCATGGAGAAATCTTGTGATTTCCTCACGAGCTATGGACAGTGATGAACTATGGTACACGTATGAGAAATGGCCAAAACAAAAAGTAGCCTGTTGTATAAAATTAAGTTTCAATGAAATATAACCAAGCTTTGAAAGGCATCTGAGTATGCTTAGTTTGCTTATCATGGCACTCACTGTGTTCCAGGTAGATGCAGTCTGCATCTCAAAAATTGGTGACACATAAAAATCTTATTCTTTGACACAGCCACTAACCTGTGCATGAGAACATTGAAGACCACATATTGAGGCTTCTCTAAAGAAATTAGACAAGCATGTAATTGGAATAAAATATGAAATTGGGTCTATATACTGTATTTATTTCTAATCTAAGTAGTAAACATGATAATTCCTTTTATGGTTAGACACTCAACCAAGTATTTGTCCAGTAACTCTAGGTCTTGGTTGTTATAAAATTATATGCTTATTGTTAGAAGTGGAGAGAAGAATTTGATTTCTATTTTTTTGTGGTTAATAGGCTATGTTCAATAAATGCTAGTTGGTTTGAATTAAACTAAAATGAATCAAAGTTGAAAGAAAGAAGAGTAATTGTTTCATTCACAGTCTGAGAGGGCGTGGTGTAAACCCCATCAAATCCTTCTATGGACCCAGAGTTCCCCGATTAAAAAACCCTGGTCTCACTCTTTTTTGTGACTCCTATCTGCTGCACCCAATGTGGATACCATGAACTAAAGGGATAAGAGGGAAAATATTCTTCCCTTGATTAACTTTCTTTTACTCAGGTTCTGAAAAGGGCTTTGAAGTGTTTGTTTCCACTCTGTTTTTATTTGTCCTCTTAAGGACAAATAAAATAAATATTCTCTTAATAAATAAAAATGTCAATATAATAATAAAATAAATTATTTTATTATTATTTAATTTATTTATTTATATTTTTATATATTTATTTATTTACAACTATTTTATTATTTATTTATTAATAAAATAAAATAAATTATTATTGAAATAAAATTTCAATAATAAATAAAAATCTCGAAATAAAAATTCTCTTTGCAGAATGTGATCTGCATGGGACCAGGGATTTCATGCCATGTTGACTTCAGAGCCAAGAATACAAACAGGATAGTTCAGTAACCAAACCATCCACTAAGACCAACAGGGGAATTGAGAAGTCAAGGGTCCAGGGCATTGAGCCCAAGAGGATTTTTGGACTAGGAACTGGGATTGTATTCAAAGGGGTTCTTTCCCTTCCCAGAGACTGAAGAGATGTTGAAGGAGAGGAGGATTATGCCTCCCACATATTAAGGGGAATAAGTTTGTATATTTGTGATCATAGCTTTTGAAGTAAAAACATTTCTTTGTAAAAAGCTCCCATGTTACATAAATAACTGAAAACTCAACTGAGACTTTTCTGTCAACTTTAATCAATAGTGAAAGGAAATACAGAATCAAAGGCAATGTAAGGGATGAAAAGATTTAGATAAAAACAACAACCTAAAATAATGACATTGGTAGGATGAAACTTTCTCTCTTGAACAGGAAAACAGATGATTTCTTCTGGTTTGGGTTTTACAGATTAAAACTTCTCTACTGTAAATCTTTTACTGTATTGTAATAAGATACACCAACACTGTCTCCTCATATGACAAGAATTGCTGTAGATATTTTCCATTTCTTTTAGGTTTGCTACCTTATATTTATCTTCAACTCCAAAAGCAAGTATTAAGAGAAACTTTCATATATTTAAAAAATATATCAAAGAGGGAGATAGAAAATGAGAATCAGAGTCAGAAGTACATGAGCTTTAGAGTCTGGACATGAATAGGAGAACATAGACCCAAGGGTCATGCATAGGGGCAGAGCAAATTTTCTTGCTAAAGAATACATGCCCAATTTGATTTTGGTTTTTGTTCTTTGCCAGAATCACTAATTTGTGCGAGAGAACATCATAGACTATATGCTGAAGCTTCTAGAAAATTAGACATAGTGTGCAATTGCAATGAAATATTAAATTGGGTCTGTCTATGTATTGCGTTAACTATCATGTTAACATGATAATTCACTTTATGGTTATACATTCAGTCAAATTTCTGTCCAATAACTCTAAGTCTAGGTGGTAATAAAATGACAGGCTTATTATTAGGAGTGGAAAGATGAGGAAGAGTAGAATTTAATTTCTAATTTTTGTGGTTAACAGTAGGTATTTAATAAAGGTTTATTGAAATGAATTCAACTGCCATGAACTGAAAATAATATTAAGAAAAAAGTCATTATTTAGCTCATGCTCTGAGAAGGTTTAGTGTAAATCCCCTGAAATCTATCCTCGGATCTGGGGATCCCAGGTTAAAAACTTCTGCCTTAAGGAGTTTTAGTTAAGGGAAAATCTACCAGTCTGTTGGTCTACATTTTCCCTGTTGTATGGTAAACAGCATTTCCTAAGTATCACCATTGACATGCAGAACACAAAAGCAGCTCCAAGGCCTTCCCAACTCAGTAGGCACTGTGCTGAGTCTACAGCAAATTTTAGTTTAAGTGAGGCTAATCTCCCCTATCCTCAGGGAGATCATTAGGCTCTTTCTCTCATTAATGGTCAAAAGGCCCTAAAAGACAACTAGGGGTAATTGACAAATAAAGTATCATTATGCTATTTTAGAGATATAGATATGGAGGTATAGGGAGGGCACAATGTGTTTTCAAAGTATTCCTTGGCCGAGCCGGAAAGCTAATACAGACTTCCTGGTTCAATTAACCCAATAGTGTGTCTATAAGATCAAACTATCTATCAACGTTCAATGAAGTTCATGAGTTTGACATCAATCAAGTTGTAGTGTTCTGTAATGAAGAAAATGATGAACAAAGGAAACAGTTCAAGTAGGTGAAGTTTTTGTAGATTATTTTTTAAGAGGATGGGCTCACATTTGTTTAAAATTTTAAAACATTAATAACACACATTCTGTAGCAATCTACAAGATAAATTGCAGGTAGGGAGGATTTCTTTGATATTTCTCATTTCAGAATGAGTGTAGAATGAGTAGAGAATAACCTCTGATGATTTGACCTTGAAGTTTTCAATGGCTAGATTTCCACTGGAATTCAGGAGAGTGTAGTTACCGTAGGTAAGTTTGAACTTTGGTGAGAATAAGAGATCTAATGCTTCCTCTGTCACCACCTTTCACCTAGGCATTTCTGAGGCTAAGTACTCTTCATTTCCCAAGGTAGTTGTGAGGCTAAATGTGGTGCTAGCATGATCAAAGATCTTTCTAGCTTCAATAGGCCTCAGGTGGAGCTAGTTAAGGGAAGCTTGATTAGGAGAGGCTTGCTTGTAGGAAGGCCCACGCTCTTTTGCTATTAGGTGCTAAGCCCCAGGCCTACACCCATTTGCTACTAGGTGCTAAGCCCCAGGCCCAAACAAAGTATATATATCCTGTGGGTAGCCATTATTCTCAGACTGGAGAGCTGCAGAGACCAGAGAGCTGTGAGAAGAAGATCAAGACTAGAGAACTGTGGAGAATGGAGTCAAGAGAGCTGCAGAGAAGACAGAACTTTGAGAAGAAGAGAGGAGAGAGAGAGAGAGAGAGAGAGAGAGAGAGAGAGAGAGAGAGAGAGAGAGAGAGAACTGGAAGGGCTTTCAGAACTGTGGGAGGAGAGGACACAGGCAAGCAGATAGGATTCATCAGTGAGTGTTTATGGGAATGCCCTAGAAGAAGGGAAGGTTACAAGATGGCTTGGCTCTTTACTGTGATACTGTTTTAATCTCCTTGCTGTTACATTGAGGGAGACTTACTGGTTTTGGAATATGATTACTGTTATGTCAAATTGGGGAAAGTCTCTTAGACTTTGGGATTCCGAACTATACAGGAATATTCATGGTCACCATCAATATAATGAATCTTGCCTTTCTTATACACTAAAATGAGACAAACATATCTATATCTGTATCTGTACCTGTGTCTGTATCTACATCAACATCGACATCTACATCTGCCTGTATCTATCTCTGAGAGAGAGAGAGAGAGAGAGAGAGAGAGAGAAAGAAGGACAGAAGGAATGTGTAATAATAGTTTTGTGTCTGATAAATATCTGTCAAGTCAACTAATGTCTCATGTCACAGTTTACTCTCAAAGACTCCTTGATTACACAGTAGGTGCTGGTCTACTTTAGCAAAGGGAATTTCTTCATTAAGCATGCCCTATGCCAAAAAAAAATGAAATATTTGATGTTTAAAAGGTTCACACTCAATATTTTTTCTTTGAGCTTTGATTTTACATTCTGACAATAAATTATCACAAAACCAAACTTTCAAATTATCCTCTCAATAGCTTCTTTACTTTGTACTGAAAGGAAAGGAAGTTCCTTTTGGGTAAGATAATCTAACAATTGATTGCACAAATTATTATTTTTTCTAAAATACATTTGATTTCATGCTTTTTTCACAAAGGGTATCTTTTTTATGAAAAATTGCAACAAATCTTTTGCAATGTATACCCATTGAAGACAGGAACTATTTCAATTTTATCTTCATATCTATAGGAACTATCAAAATGTCTGGCACACAGTAGGCACTTAATAACTATTTATTATGTGATTGATGGATGGAGATTGATAATACATTGTTGGAATCTGCAACTTAAGTGGGAAAATTCAAATTATCTATGATTTTTTTCAATCTTGTTGGAATCCATATCCAGTAACCTCACCAACCATAGTACAACTAATATAGCCTGATATGTCATGCCATTCCCTAACATCATATTTATGGTTTTGGCAAAGTTGTATTCAGGCAGATCACCTCAAATCCTCTTAAATGCCTTTGAGAGCCTCTAGGCTTCCAATTACCTCTTCATCTCCATCGGTAAATCTAGATGTGTATTAAAGCATATTTCCATTCTGAAGGAGAAAGCCAGATAGGACCTTCGATATGCTAGCATAATAAAGACTTCTATCACAAAGAATAAACAACTAAATGAGCAGCAATAAACTTAATTTGCACATTAGATATGCTTTTCCAAGTTCCAACATTTCAGTAGAAAATAATGCTGAAGCAATGAGGCCTATAATTGAACATCCCAAACTTCTCCAGTGGGGAAACAGAAACAAATGTTGCCTGCAAACAAGATCATTTGTATAGCCTGCTGTTGCTCTGCTTTTTAATAATTTTCCAAATGCCAAATCAAATAATTTCTGCTTTTATGTGATTTTCATATACTTCTTAGTAAATATACTGTTGCTAAATGTAATGCTATGCATCACTCCTCAGATGAGAAAGTTGCCGAAACCTGGTTTCCCTTCAAACATCAGCCCAGGCTTCTGTAACAGCCTCAAATTGAACTTGGCATCTTCCACAGAAATGTGTAATATCAAGGCTAATTGTGCTTTCAACATAGCATTGGAAAATTACCTCATCCCACTGAGTTTATGAAAGTCAAAATTTCAAGCCCATGTAGTAGATAAATCCAGAATCCTCTTATCTTAGATAAGCTATAACGACCCCAAAACAAAAAAATATATACTCTGAAAATAGCTAAATCTTTTTTTTGGGGGGGGGTATTTTTTTTTAATTTATTTTTAATATGTTTAGTTTTCAGCATTGATTTTCACATGCGTTTGAATTACAGATTT
>CM053624.1:346342240-346409459 GCA_028646595.1 Phalanger gymnotis
GAGCCTAGATATCATCTTTCAAGAAATTATCAAGGAGAACTGCCCTGATATTCTAGAGCCATAGGGCAAAATAGAAATTGAAAGAATCCACTGATAGCCTCCTAAAAAAGATCCCAAAAAGAAAACTCCTAGGAATGTTGTCTCCAAATTCCAGAGCTCCCAGATCAAGGAGAAAATACTGCAAGCAACCAGAAAGAAACAATTTGAGTACTGTGGAAACACAATCAGGATAACACAAGATCTAGCAGCTTCTACGTTAAGGGATGGAAGGGTTGGAATATGATATTCCAGAGGTCAATGGAGCTAGGATAAAACCAAGAATCACCTACCCGGCAAAACTGAGTATCATGCTCCAAGGCAAAATATGGATTTTCAATAAAATAGAGGACTTTCAAGCTTTCTCAGTGAAAAGACCAGAGGTGAATAGAAAATCTGACTTTCAAACACAGAATCAAGAGAAGAATGAAAAGGTAAAGAAGAAAGAGAAATCATAAGGGACTTACTAGGTTGAACTGTTTTGTTTACATTCCTACATGGAAAGATGATATGTGTAATTCATGAGACCTCAGTATTAGGGCAGGTGAAGGGTATATTCTTATAGATAGATACATTGATAGATAGACAGATAGATATAGATAGATACAGACAGAGGGCACAAGGTGAGTTGAATATGAAGGGTTGATATCTAAAAAAAATAAAATCAAATTAAGGGATGAGAGAGGAATATATTCAGAGATGGAGAAAGGGAAAGATAGAGTGGGGTAAATTATCTCACATAAAAGTGGCAAGAAAAAGCAATTCTGTTGGAAGGGAAGAGGGGGCAGGTGAAGGGGAATGAGTGAATCTTGCTCTCATCGGATTTGACCTGAGAAGGGAATAACATACACACTGAACTGGGTATCTTACCCCACAGGAAAGAAGGAGGAAAGGGATGAAAAAGGGGGGACAATAGAAGGGAGGGCAAATAGGGGAGGTAATCAAAAGCAAACACTTTCAAAAAGGGACAGGGTCAAGGGAGAAAACTGAATAAAGTGGGACAGGATAGAAGGGAGCAAAATATAGTTAGTCTTTCACAACATCAGTATTGTGAAAGGGTGTTACATAATGATACTTGGGTGGCCTAGGTTGAATTGCTTGCCTTCTTAGCAAGAGTGGGTGGTGAGGGCAGAGGGGAGAGAAATTGGAACTCAAAGTTTTAAAAGCAGATTTTCAAAAAAAAAAGTTGTTTTTGCATGCAACTGGGAAATAAGATATACAGGCAACAGGGCATAGAAATCTATCTTGCCCTACAAGAAAGTAAGGCAAAAGGGGATGAGAGGGAGTGGGGTGACAGAAGGGAGGGCTGACTGGGGAATGGGGCAATCAGAATATATGCCATCTTGGAGTGGGAGGAGGGTAGAAATGGGAAGAGAATTTGTAATTTAAAATCTTGTGGAAATCAATGCTGAAAACTAAAAAAATCAAATGTTAAAAAAAGAAAAAAAATCCAGTCTTAGACACATACTTGTGACCCTAGGCAAGTCACTTAACCTCTATTTGCTTTAATCCACTAGAGAAGAAAATGGTAAATCACTCCAATACCTTTGCCAAGAAAATTCCATGGATAATATGCTCCGTGGGGTCACAAAGAATCAGACATTACTGAAAATAACATATAAATGTTAGCTAATATTATTATTATTGAGGTATACTACCATATCTGTGATCTCATTTAAAATATTTTGATAACTGTACTTCAAAATAACTGGTTTACTTTTTAGTCTCATTCATCTTATTTTATGCATTTAAAAACATAATTCTGAGAAGAGGTCCATAGAATTCACCAGATTTCCAAAGGGATCCATGACACATAAACAATTTAACAATTCCTCCTATAGCTCGACTTCAGAAAAACCTGGAAAGACTTACGTGAACTCATGCTGAGTGAGGGGAGCAGAAGCAGGAGAACATTGTGCCAGTTACAGCTACATTGTGTGATGAGTAACTTTCATACACTTAGCTCTCTTTAGCAATGCAGGGTTCTAAGACAACTTAAGATATAGATAGATACAGATAGATATAGACAACTCCAAAGGCTCATGATGAAAAATGCTATCCACATACAGAGAGAGAATTATGGAATCTGAATGCAGATTGAAGCATACTATTTGCTCCCTCCCTTTTTTTATTTTGTTCCTTCTGACTCGTAGTTAATTCCACTGGTTCTAATTCTTCTTTGCAACATGACTAGTGTGAAGATGTTTAACATGAATGTATATGTAGAGCCTCTATTGGATTTCATGCTGTCTTGGGGAGAGGGGGAAGGGGGAGGCAGAGGGAGTAGGAGAAAATTTAGAACTCAAAATCTTGTAGAACTGAATGTTGTAAACTAAAAATAAATATTTTTTTTAAAAAAAGGAAGTAAAAAAAGAGAACAGACAATTGATCTAGAGAATAGATAGGGGGAGGAGAATATAAGAATTGTCAGACTATGATAAAAAAGAATCTGAATACAATATTACAATAAATTATTAAGGAAAATTGCCCTGAAGTTCTGGAACAAGAAGGTAAATTAGAAATAGAAAGAATCCACTGAACACCATGTGAAAGAGATCCTAGGAGGAAAACTTGTAAAGATGTCATAGCTAAGTTTCAAAAAGTGAAAATATTGCAAGAAACAAGAAAAAACACAACTTCAATACTGTAGAAAATACAATAAGGATTTCACAAGATATAACAGCTTCTAAACTAAAAGACTGCAGTTCTTGGAGCATTATATTATGGAGGGCAAATATGATCCTGATACCTAAACTAAGGAGATGAAAACAACATAGAAAAAGGCAATTTCCTTAATGAGTATTGATGCAAAAATTTTAAATAAAATACCAGAAAGGAGATTCCAGCCATAAGTGACAAAGATCATATACTATGACCAGATGGGATTTACAATGAGAATGCACGCCTGGTACAATATTGAATAATTCACCGTATGAATAACAAAACCAAAAAAATCATATAATTATATCAATAAATGAAGCAAAACTCTTTGACAAAATACAACACCCATCCCTATGAAAAACACTACATTGCATAGGAATCAATGACGCCTTTTTAAAATGATAAGTGCTACCTATCTAAAGCCATCAGCATGCATTATCTATATCAGAAATCAATTTGAAGTCTTCTGGATAAGATCAGAGGTGAAACAAGTACTGCTATAATCACCACTATTTTTCAATATTATACTAGAAATCCTACCTTAAATCAATAAGACAAGAAAAATAATTTTAAAGAAAAAAAATAGGCAATGAGGAAACAAAATTATCATTTTTTGCAGATGATATAATGGTAGACTTAGAGAATCCTACAGTATCAACTAAAAAAACTATTTGAAATAATTAACATCTTTAGCAAAGTTTGCAGGATACAAAATAAACCCATAAAATCATCAGCATTTCTATATACTACCCCCCTGCAAAAAAAAAAAAAAACAACAACTGTACACAGCAGGAAAAAATAGAAAAAAGAAATTCTACTTAAAATAACTGCAGACAACATAAAGTAATTGGGAGTCTACTTGCTAAGACAAACCGAGGAAGAGAATTAGAAAACATTTTTTACACAAATAAATACAGATCTAAACAACTGGAGAAATATTAATTGCTCATTGATAGGTTAAGCTAGTATAATAAAAATGACATCTTTACATAAGTTAATTATTCAGTGCCATAGCTATTAAACTATGAAAAATTTATTTTGTAGAGCTAGAAAAAAGTAATAAAACTAATCTGTTAGGCCAACAGGTCAAGAATACCAAATGAATTAGTGAAAAAAAAAATGTAATAAGGTTATCTAGGAGTACTAGATTTTTAACTACATTACAAAGTAGTAATCATTAAAACAATCTGGTACTAGCTAAGAAATAGAGTGGTGGATCAGTGGGATAGATTAGGTACACAATACACAATAATAAATGGTCACACTAATTTGGTATTTCATAAATGCAAAGATCCAAGCTTTTGGGATAAGAACTAACCTGAAAAAAATTGCTGGGAAATGAGCAGAACGAAAAGAACATTGTACACACTAACAACAATATTCTAAAGATGATCAAATCTGAAAAAAAAATTGCTACTCTAATCAGGACAATGATTTAAGAGAATTCCAAGAGAACCATGATGTAAAATTCTATCCTCTTTCAGAGAGAGAACTTATAAACTCAGTGCATATTGAAGCATACTTATTTTCTTTATTCTTTTTTTTTCTTTTTTGTCTTTGTTTCTATTGAAACATGACTAATATAGAAATATATTTTGCAAGATGTCACATGCATAATCAAAATCAAATTCCTTGCCTTCTTGAGGAAGGATTGAAGCAGGAGGAAGGGAATTTATAACTCAAAATGTAAAAAAAAATAATTCATATAATCGGAAATATTTAATAAAATTAATAAAAACATATTTAAAGATATCTGTGAGCTTGATGAACTTAAAAATTATTACAAATCGTTGAACTTAGCAATTTTTGCTCACATCAACACCAAACAAACTAGTTAATAGCTGGAGCTTTCAATATTTATTACCTATATAGCACCTAATGCTTTATATATTATCTAAATTAATCAATAATTTTTCAAATAACAAGTATATATTAAGTGCCTACTATGTATCATGCATGGCTATAGTATCTGAAGTTAAATAGGAAAAAAAATTAAATTCCCCCACATATGTGTGTATGTATGTGTATATATACATATATACATAGAGAGAGAGAGAGAGAGAGAGAGAGAGAGAGAGAGAGAGAGAGAGAGAGAGAGAGAGAAATGTGGTTTTTCTCCAGGCTACATCCCTGACTCATATCTGCAGGACTTTTTCTGCCATGCCAGAGAAACTACTTTACCCAAGAAGTTTACTGTACTCCTGGACTACACATTGGAAATACTCTCTTCTCTGTAGCCTCTCCCTCTGACTGGCTGGTTACTCCCAGAGCCTCCATTTTAAGAAGGTCCAGGTCAAACTTATCATCATTCCTTTGGATACTGTACTCCTGACACTTCCACTGGACTTTGTCTGCTATGACCCCATTCTGAGTACCTTTATTCTCCATCACCCCACCCCCCTGCCAAATCCTGCCAAAAATGTCAAAGGTTACTTTATTCCAATTTTCTATTTGGTTTTGGAACCAGCTCATAATCCATCTCAGAGATTAAGGTATATATTCTTTTGAACTGAATTCTTGAGTTTTAGTACCCAATTGCCTATCATAATCTGGTAAATGAATGCATGAATATGAACATACGGAGTTATATTTTCCCTTTCAATTGAAAGGTCTATGCCGTTCTTTTGTAGACAGTGAGCTATGTGTTCATTTAGCCCATTGTTATAAATCCTGATATTAGTTGAGAGTCAGAGCAATTGTTCAGAAATAATCAATTTTCTGTATTAAAATAAGTTGATTTTTAAACATAATTTTCAGCCATCTTCTCATGGAAGTACGATAGTAGAATTGACTACTGATGAATAGTCCTTTGAAATTTGGAAAAAAAAAAAACCATGATTTCAATAGTGTGAATTTTCCATCCATCCATGCTTATCACCACCTCTTCATATTTTGGGAATTGCTATGGTCAATATTTTCATGGGAATTGATTATCATGGCCAAATAATTCATCATCAAGTGGCCATTCTACTGGTTAAGAGTCACTATTCTGAGTTGTGGTCAATTATTAGAGTGATTCTTAAGGTCCATCTTTAAAAGAAAGATTCCTTGTGATATTTTATGTATTTTTACTTGATTCAATTTTATATTAGTAGACTTCTTTTTTGATCAACTCTGTCCCATAGCATATCCCTTCCAAAGCTTAAACAATAATGTAATTAATTTTAAGAACACAATGAAGTATCAGATTGTAACTTCGTGGTAAATTTATGAAAGCATATTAACAAGGCATAAAATAATATGCAATAGATCACTTGTGATCTATGCCATTTTCAGGGATAAGAATAATGATTCTAGGATTATCATCTATTACTAGAAGATGCTCTAGAGTCCTCATTCCATTTGATTTTATAGATGAGGAAATTAAAGACCAAAGAAGTTTAAGTGATATGCTTAATTTCACCCATCACAGATATTCTAGATTATGAGAATTTTGATTCATAAGGGCAAAGTGTACATTTGAACTAGTTTAATGCAATATGTCATAGGTATATAAAATCGTATCAATAGTAAGTTTATTTTATAAATCAATTAACTTGTAGCTTATCTAATGAAGTCATTGTTATCAACGAGATGGCAGGTCACTGGGGGAATCTATTATGGCTCATTTAAGTTTTAATGTGAGAAAGGAAGGAGTAAATATTTAGAACATGTTGGGTTGTCATAGTCTTAGACCCATTCTCAAAAGTGCATCAAACTGTGGAGATCCTGCACCAATATGAGAATAAAAGGAGATTGGAGGTAGGGAGATTAAAATAAATCAATTCCAAGACAAATTATCTTCTTTTACAATTTTTCACATGAACAACCGCTTCCTGGACCATTCTTAAATGTATGTCTTGACAGCAGCTCCTGAATTCAAACAACATATTTGCCATTGTGCTAAGTATTTGGGATATAAGAAGTCTTAAATTCAGTTCCTAACATCAAGGAGCTCATATATTCTAATAAATAGAAAATGTTTAAATAAATGTGAACACGAAAGATAGATTCAGTATAAAGAGAAGGTGATATAAAAGGAGAAAGGTATTAAAAGTCAAATAGAGGATATTCTTTTTTGATTCTGGAAGTAAAGGGTAGCCATTTTTGTCAAGTCATCATGCCAGGAAATGGGAACAAATGGACAGTTAGGAAAGATCCTGCTTTCTAGGAGCTTAAAATCTAATGTGGGAAATACTCAGAAGAGGTGTAGGTAAACTGCCTTGGGCAATATAAAAGTGTTGGATTATTTTTAGCTGGGTAAGGGTGAAGAGGTGTGAGGGAAGGAAAAGCGGAGACAGGAATGCTTTTGAAGACTTGCTTCATGATTTGTGACTTGAAGAGAGAGACTTCAAAAGTGAAATAGAGAGTAAGTTGAATTTATGTACAAAGGAAATGCAGCAAGAGCCAGAACATAGACAGGGGAGGGCAACATGAGAAAAGAGGGAGAAATATATATTAGAACATTCCCAAAGCACAGCATAGATGAAAGAAGTAACTATGACCAAAGCTTTGAATGTTACATTGGGGCCAGATGGTAGAGTGCCAAAAATGAGAGGATTACAGTTACTATTTTCATTCAGTAGAGAATGGGAAGTTCCTTAGTAGAAGAATGATTAGATGAAAGGGCTACATTAATAAGATTACTCAGGCAGAGAAAAAAAATTAAAAGGACACGAAGAAAAGAAAGTTAAAACAAATATGAATCACACCCACTAAAATATGACAAAATATACTATTATTTTGTTACTTTTCATTTGTTGGTTTTATTTCATATTTATATTGCTCTGTGCTATTTGTTGGGTGAGACACAAATAGCCATGATGAGAAATCCTCTTGTCTATTAAACAGCGTAAAGAGTTCACATTATTTCTCATTTGCATTTTCTACTTGTGTTAAAGTGAAGAGAAGAGATAGAAGAGAGCAAGGAGTCTCTATGTTGTTTTGATTTAGACTGGACTAAATTATATAATCACCAAATATCATAGATTTAGAGAATGAAGGGACTATAAAGCACATTTAGTCAATTCCTCTCATTTTACAATTAACGTAAGGCACAGACAAGTTAAGTGATTTGCCAAAAGTCATGTAAGTAGGACCAGAATACTAACCCAGATCCTCCATCTCCAAATCCAATGCTAGTTCTTCTTCATTGAGCTCCCTACATTAAATTGTTCAATTAAACAATAACTAAGAAAGTTAGGTGATGAATTCTAAGGCTGTCACTTAACAAAGTGTGTACAAAGTGCACCTGTCTACAGATTGCCAAACAGTAAGGGATCCATTCACAGAAAAATTTCTTGGAATACTTTCAATAATAATTTAGTAACTTCAAGAGAAAGATTAGAGTCTCTTTACAACCCTGATTTTTGAACATGAGATAATTAAAAGCAGTGTTTGAAATATAACCAATGATATTATCACAATAAATTAAAACACCTTTTCCTTTTCATATAAACTCTGGCACCAAAATATGTTAACCTGTTTCAACAACAGATACGTTTTGCTAATTAAAAAAAAACACACACATTGTCCATAAATATGAAGATTTTTAAAAGGAAGCATCCTTAGTGAGGACAAAAATGAAACCCATTTTTATTGTGAATTTCTAAATCCATATGGTACCTAATACTTCTATTGTAAAGAATCCTTAGAAATAGCTTATGCCCCACTTGTTAGGTTTACATTACATGCATACTGTTTCATGTACTGTTCTTGGTTTTGTAGAAAAAAAGCGATCATAAAATATTTCCAGTTCTTTTACTTTTGGGAGGGCAAGAATGAGAGGGAGGTCTAACATTGTACATCTATGCCTAGCTTTCCTCAATCCCCCCCAAACATCTGTACTAAAGTCACAAAATAGAGTATTTATTGATATGGTATTTGCACTATAACTATTTTCCATCCTATCCATATTTAGGAATGTCCACAGAAAGTGGATATGGTGTTGTTCCAATACTATAGTTTAAGGTTTTCCAGATAGAACCTTCCAAAGTTTTAAATTCATTGGTATAGTTTTCAAGAATGCAGGGTCACCTGCACACTATAAAGAGGCATTAGAGTAGCACTCTGTAGAGAATTTCACTATAGTCTCCCTAAATCTACTGCTCTGTAATTTCCAGTTATTCCCTCTGAAGTTTCATGAAGAGTAAGTTTCATGCATCATATTTTTTTTTCTTTTTGGGAGACATGGTGAGGGCTTTTCTTTTTTTTAAATTAAGTAATTTTCAGTTTTCAACATTCACTTCCACAAGATTTTGAATTCCAAATTTTCTCCCCATCTCTCCCCTCCCCTCACTCCAGGGCAGTGTGCATTCTGATTATCCAATCTAATTAGTCCAATCTACCCTCCCTTCTATCACCCCCACCTCTTATGCCCTTCCCTTCTATTTTCCTGTAGGGCAATATAGATTTCTATACCCCATAGCCTGTGTATCTTATTTCCCAGTTGCATATAAAAACAATATTTACATTCATTTTTAAAACTTGGAGTTGCACATTCCCTCCCTTCCTCCCTTCACATACAACTTCATTGAGAAAGTAAGCAATTCAATATAGGTTATACATGTGTAGTCATGCAAAACAATTCCATAATAGTCATGTTGTGCAAGCCTAACTATATTTCCCTCTATCCTGTCCTGTCCTCCATTTATTCTATTCTCTCCTTGGACCTGTCCCTACACAAAAGTGTTTGCTTCTGATTACCCCTTCTCCCATTCTGCGGCCCCTTCTATTATCGCCCCTCTCTCATCCCCATCTCTCATCTGCTTTTGAATTCTCATTGGGCAAGATATATTTCTATACCCAATTGAGTGTGTATGTTATTCCCTCATTAAGCCAAATCCAATGAGAGTAAGGATTACTTATTCCCTCTCACATCCCCCCTCTTCCCCTCCATTGTAAATGCTTGTTCTTGCCTCTTTTATGTGAGATGATTTACTACATTCCACCTCTTCCTTTCTCTTTCTCCCAGTACATTCCTCTCAACAATTTTATTAAAAAAGGTTTTAGATATTATCCCTTCATATTCAGCTCACCCAGTGCCTTGTCTACACACAAACACACACACATTTATAATATACATACACATATAAATATATATACACATATACATACATATACACATATACATACACACATACACACATGCACATACACACATATCTACACATATATAACTATACATACGTGCATATACATACATACACACATTTATAATATACATACACATCTAAATATATACACATATATACATACCCATATATGCATATATACATATACACACATATATACATACACAAATAAATATATATACATATATGCATATGTACATACATACTCACATATTCCCTCTAACTACCATAATACAGAGAAAGGTCTCATGAATTACAAATATCTTTCCATGTGGGAATGTAAACAGTTCAATTTTAATAAGTCCCCTATGTCTTCTCTTTCTTTTTTACCTTTTCATGTTTCTCTTGATTCTTGTATTTGAAAGTCAAATTTTATATTCAGTTCTGGTCTTTTCAAAAAGAATGCTTGGAAGTCCTCTCTTTCATTGAAATTCCATTTTTCCCCTGAAGCATTATACGCAGTTTTGTTGGGTAGGTGATTCTTGGTTTTAATCCTAGCTCCCTTGAGCTCTGGGGTGTCATATTCCAAGCTCCCAGATTCCTTAATATAGAAGCTGCTAAATCTTGTGTTATCCCAATTGCGGGTCTACTGTACTTGAATTGTTTCTTTCTGGCTGCTTGCAATATTTTCTCCTTGACCTGGGAAATCTGGAATTTGGCTATAATATTTCTGGGAGTTTCCCTTTTGGGATCTCTTTCAGGAAGTGATCAGTGGATTTTTTCAATTTCTATTTTACCCTCTGATTCTAGAATATCAGGGCAGTTTTCCTTGATAATTTCTTGAAAGAAGATGTCTAGGCTCTTTTTTATCATGGTTTTCAGATAGTCCAATAATTTTTAAATTATCTCTCCTGGGTCTATTTTCTAGGTCAGTCGTTTTTTCAATATTACACATTGTCTTCCATTTTTTCATTCTTTTGGTTTTATTTTATAATTTCCTGATTTCTAATAAAGTCATTAGCTTCCATTTGCTCCATTCTAAGTTTTAAGGAACTATTTTCTTCAGTGAGCCTTTGGATCTTTTCATTTGGCCAGTTCTGCTTTTTAAGGCATTTTTCTCTTCATTGGCTTTTTGGATCTCTTTGCTGTTTGGGTTGGTCTATTTTTAAGGTGTTATTTTCTTCAGTATTTTGGGGGTCTTCTTTAGCAAGCTGTTGACTTGTTTTTCGCAATTTTCTTACATTGTCCTCATTTATCTTCCCTGTTTTTCCTCTACTTCTCTTACTTGATTTTCAGAATCCTTTTTGAGCTCTTCTATGGCCTGAGACCATTTCATATTTTTCTTGGAGGCTTTGGATTTTGGAGCTTTGACTTTGTTGTCTTCTTTTGGTTGTATGCTTTGATCTTCCTCATCACCAAGGATGTAAGACAATACCTTTTCACCCAGAAAGTAACCTTCTATATTCTTATTTGCCCCGTTTGCTCATTTTCCCAGACAATTAGCTGAGTTTGGAGCTCTTTGTTAAGTGGAGGATGTACTGCCCCAAGCTTCAGGGTTTTGTGCAGCTATTTTCAAAGATATTTCTAGGGACCTGTAAATTTTCATTTCTTCCAAAGTGCTGTGATCAAAGGAGAGGTTTTTACTCCTCTCCTGGCCTGTGCTCTGCTCTGTGAGCGACCACAAGCATTCTCCACACTCCACTCTCCAACAGCTGCCACAAACTCTGCCATGCCAGTACTCCTCCTTACCCCAGGACCACCACCAAGGACTGTGACCCAGATCAGCTGCTGGATTCCCCCAACATTTGTAGGCTGAGAACTCCAGAAGCAGCAGCTTATGTTGCAGTGGCTGCTGCTGCCCTGGGGTTGAGGATGGACCTTTCCCACTGACCTTAGAAGTTGTCTTTGGCATTTGTGGGTTGAGAAGGCTGGAAACCACTGCAGCTGCCAGGGATTCAGTGCCCTGAGGCCTGTCTGTGCTAGCCTGTGCTCCATTTTGATCCTGGTGCAATAGACCCTTCCTGTTTGCCTTCCAGATTGTCATGGGCTGGAAATCTGTTTCATTCTGGCATTTGTGGCTTCTGCTGCTCTATAATGGGTTTACAGTCATTTTTACAGGTATTTTGAGGGGTTTGTGGGGACAGCTCAATCAGGTCCCTGCTTCTACTCTACCATCTTTGCTCTGCCCCGCCACTCGCATCTTCTATATGGCATCCATGCTTGTATTTGAAAGCCAAAGTCCAGCCCAAAACCAAATCTTCTCCAGATTATCAAGTCTTTCCATGTATCCTCATGTAGTGTGATCTAGTCAATTTCCTCAGGAAGTTCTCTGGTTTATCAATGACCACCCCAAAAATATAATGCCTAGAATTGAATAAAGCCCAAACTGAGAGCAATGTAAATATCTAACACTAGGGTAATGGTAAAATAAATTGTTGTCCTCTACAAAATAGGATATCATAATGCAAATGAGATAAACTTATAGGAAGAATATAACAAATTTGAAAGGGACTTCAGAAAATAATACAAAGTGTAGGGAGGAATTGCAAGCAGAATGGTACTAAGTTTTGACACTTTCTGAATCATTTGGAAGTGATTGATACACCTAATAGAGTGTGAATTTTTTTAAAAAAAATTATTTAAGTGCTCTGAAATTTATCTAAATACATACAATATAAATCTAATGTTTCATGTTATTATTTAATATTAAATTAATAACGGGGAAAATTGAGAGATTTGGAGGCAAACATTACCAGTGAAATAGTTTTGGCATACCTTCTCACAAAATTAATTAGCGCTTCATTTTTTCCATAGGGATATTGCATAGGCATATGTTTATTTGAGTCTCTTTCTCCTCCCAACCCCCTAATCTCAAGGTAAGCTTCTTCAGGCCAATGATCATTTTTAATTGTATCACCAGGACTTATTGTGTTACCCACAGTAGGTTTGTATAGTAGTAAATGCTTGCTAAATTGTATGGAAATGAATTTGATCTACTCCTACTGATTTTTCACAGACCAACAACATTCTTTTAATGAGGTTTCCTTTCCAATTCTACTTTTCATAAGAAAGCCAAATGTCCCCCAAAATAAGACAGTTTTCTGAAGTCATAAATGTTAGAGTATGCCACTTTTTAATTCCATTTTGTGTATACAATTAATTTTAACAAGCTGTACAGAGGGTGTCAATAGTGATATGACTTTTAGAAATGTAGATAAAATGTTATCATTTTTATTATTGTGGGATAAAATTCTAAATTAAATCTACAGATAATATCACACTGATTGCCACATTGAGCATTAGGTTTGAGGATAATGATTAGCGCGCAACAAATATGGCAGAATTATATACATTTTGAGTGAAATAAATGACCAGGTGTTACTTGAAAGCAGTAAAATTTAGTGATTTCTGAGTAGCCCATGAAATCAAAAATACTCAAACCCTTTAACCCCTTGAAGATAAAACATATTTTGAAGGTGATTTAGAGAATACATATAGAATTATCTATTCTTCCTCCTAAGATCCTTACTTGGGCATTTCCTTGAAAATAACACATTAGATCCCCTTGTACTGGTATCCCACCCAATAGGACAGGAGAAGGTTTCAGTGTAGTAAGACCTGGGTAAAATCCTGTCTCTTACCTTGTGTTCAAATCAATCTCAAGTCCTCATTTTTACCATCTGGAAAATGAGGGAATTGGCTTGTATCACTTTTAACTCTTTTATTCTATATGCGTCTGCCTATAGTGTGTTCCTTTCAGAAAGATGAAAAAAAGAAACACAAATACTTAATTTTTAAAACTAAGTGCTGCTTAGCTAACAATTCCCAATATGGATGAACATGATAACTTAAGTATATGTACATTGAACTGAAGTGCTACAGAGATTCTGGAATGGAATAACTGATTTACAGAAACACATTTTCAAAACACAGATAGCATCTGCTTCTCAATGGGAAGCCCCCCACATACAACTTATCAAAATTTTTAGGTCCCAGAAGATTAGCAATTGTTATATTTCATAAACCTGGTGAAAAGAGGGCATTGGCCAATTACAATTTCTCACTGTGAAAAGTGGAGCAATCTGCTATTTTTATAGTAAGATTATTAACTGGAGGATTGCTCCAAGTTCTTTCTAAAGATAATACCATAGACCATGAAATTTTAATTGACTCTCTAATTTTCCTGAGATCTGGTAAATGTCAAATAGATGGGATTAAAACGAGTTCGATAAGAGGCTGTGAAAGTATGGATAAATTGTGACTCAACAATTGAGTTTGCAGGTAAAACATCCCTCTGGAATGCAGCTTAGATCAAATTATTTATATTGTCTTTTAATGATCTTTGTACCTGATTTTCATAATTAAGGTATAATTTATATGCTAATCCTTCTGTCACTTAATAAGTCATCTTCAAAGGAAACCTTTCTTTATATCAGAATAGAATTTAATGAGCTCAAAAAAGTGGCTGACATGATAATCTGAAAATAAATAAACACAGAATGAACAGCTCAGATCAAAGTAGGAATGGTTCTTATTAACTATCGATGATAATTGTCTTCAGAAATATCATTCTGCCAACCAGCACAGGCTTGTTCGTCATACTGCACTCCTAATACAGTCAAAGAAAAATTAAGGGCCTTAATCCATTAGATTAAGAGAAACTGAAGAAACTAGAGCAGTTGATAGATAACAATTGAGAATTAAGGATAAAAGAATCATGGAACATTAGAGATCAAATAAAAATTTTATCAGAACTAAATTTAACAATCCAACAAAAATATTTCTCAATCACTCATGCTAAGGGCTAGAGGTATAGACAAAAACTAAACCAATTCACCAGTCCTCATCATCTAGTGGCTTGCTGCTTCTATGTTTACTTTGACTTTTACTATAGGGAGGGCACAACAAGCATACTTATAAAGAAAAAAAAAAGTCTGTATAAAGCCTATTGACAGCTAGAACCAACATGAAATTGATCAGAATATAGGTTGGCTCTTGACTGGGCCACGGAGAAGTATCTATTTTCTCTGAAACAAAGGTGGCCGCTTCTACTCAAACCCACCCAGTTAAACGGGTTGTTAATATATCAATAGTTCTATCTGTACATCAAGTCTATCTATTCATTATATAAATAGCAGTCATCCATAGAAAAAAAGCCAGATTTGGTGTTATAAAGCCTGAGTTTAACACTAAGGTTTCCCATTAACTTACTGGGTAACTGTGGGGAAATCACACAATCCCTCTGGTAGTCAGTTTCTTTATTATCTATGATGGAGTTCATTATTTCTATACTGCCTACTTTGTACAAGTGTGACGATGAAATGAAATCTTGTATATGATGGATTTTAAACTGCAAGTTGTCATATTACCACCTCTTTATCTTGGGGAAGTCAGTTAGCCTCCCAGGGTTTCGATTTCTTCATCAGTAAAATGATTGGGTTTGAAATAGATGGCATTTGAGTTACTTTATATCTCCTGATTAATCTGCAATTAATCTGCCTATTAACCTCAATGTGTGAAATGTTCCTGGTTTCAATCACAAAATTGAAAAGAATTGATATAATTTGTATCCATATTTCCTGCAAAAAGCAATGAAAATTGTTTTATACTAGTAAAGATTCTTTTTGTGGTCTTTGTTGTGGGATGTGGGATGGAGGTATTCAGGGTAAGATGTGGACTACAGATTTCCCAGAGGAACTTTGAAGTGATTTACTAATGTTGTGTCACCAATTCATCTCTGGGCAGCACTCAAATCCTGATTTTCCTAACTGGAAGGTAAGATCTCTTGCACCTCTCTGCCACTCTGATTTGTAGTGTTGCTGTTTTTAGAGCTCTTCAAACAATAATTAGCTAATATTCTCTGCCTGAAACATCCCCCTCCTTCTGACTGTACCTTTGCAACTCTTACCCAGTCTTGAAAGGTTGAAGTTATGAGGTTTCTCCTCCATAATGTCTTTCCAGACCACCCCCTCCTGCTCCAAATGATTCTCCTATCTTCTGAACCTCTTTGGCACCTTTAACCCCTGTCCTTTTTACACTTATTGTCTGTACCATATAAATGAAAACTAGAATCAAAGACTATTCAAGATTGCAAGGACCTTACAGATAATAATGTGGACAGCAAAAATGAGGTTACAGAGGGTTGAATTATCCTGCCTAGAAACATATCATAGATTCTTAGTAGTAAAAATGCCCTTAGCAAGAGAGGGAAGAGGAAGAGAATAAACAGTAATTAAGTTCCTTCTATGTTCCAGGCACTGTGCTTTACAAATATCTCTGATCCTCACAATTCTGGGAAATAGGTACTAGTATTGAACACTTTTTACAGAAGAGGAAACTGAGGCAGGTAGAGATTAAGTGGCTTGCCCAAAGTCACAGGCAGTAAATGCCTGAGGCTGAATTTGAACTCAGGTTTTCTTGACTCAAAGTCCAGTGCTCCACTTACTGCCCTACTTAGCTGCCTAGCTTTCCTAGAGGCAAGTGTTATGGAGTAAAGAGGACACTAGACTTTAAGTCGTTAGGATTGCTATTCTGCCTTGGACATTTGCTAGCTGAGTGACAAATGTCTATAGATTTTCCCAGATGGAATTTAAACCCAAGGATCTGACACAAAGCCTAGTGTTCTGCACCATCCTGCTAGCTTTTAATAGTTATCTTTTAACATGAGGATGCCATTCTATTTCCCTTAACTCTAGGATAATTCCATGTTGTCTACCAGTTCTCCAAAGGCATAGAAAACTTCTTATCTCTTGTTCTATGTGTTCCCATCAACATCTAGCATTTGAACATGCTCATGTACATAATAGCTCCTGGGTAAGCAATTCTGGGTTCTATAGATCCCTTTATAGAGAAATGATGACAATATGATGACAATATAACAGAGACAGAGAGAACGAGCGAAAAAAATCAGGCTGGTTATTTGAGGGGAAGAAAATATTATTTGTTGGAATTGGCTATTTTACGATTGGTTATAGAAACTTGGGGTTAAACATTACAGTTTCAGATTCTAGAGAAAGATATAAAGCCAAATCTTTAGCACAGTGCTTGAAGACAGGGAACACATTTTTATAGCTTTTAGTACACCACCTATCATAGGACTATAGGGAGTTAGATACTTAAAAAATGCTTTTCAATAATGATTATGATAATTTGGACACAGTAGATGTTTCCGACACAAGTAAAGATATAACAGGAAATTTGGGGAAAAACATCATTGACTCATACTATTTTCTCTGATCCTATCCTAGTTCCAGACAGATGGCAGTATTTCTTTTGGATCCTTCAGCTGAATTGCATTAGGTACAAATAGCTCAAGTTTATATGGGTAGTTTGGGGAATAGGGTAAGTAAACTGAAATGAAGATAGTCCATGAAATAGCATCATCAAATGGTTTCAAGAAAATCTCTTTTAAATCCTTTGTAAGAAAATGTGTAAGCAATTCTGAAACAACTAGAAAGGGAAAAATGTTTAGACTTCACAGGATTATAAAATTTCTGACTTGGAAGGAACATCACTGACCATCTGATTCAATACAAGTTGAGGAGAGAAAATACCTGAACTGCATATCTACTTTACCAAAAAAAATTGAGAGATATAGAGACAAACAGACAGACAGATAGATTAGATAGACAGATAGAGAGATAGATAGATAGATAGATAGATAGATAGATAGATAGATAGATAGATAGATAGATGATAGATTTTAGATAGATATTTTATACTTATCTACATGGAGACGGGGAGAGAGAGACAGAGAAAGAGACAGAGAGACAGAGAGAGAGACAGAGAGAGACACAGAGAGAGAGACCAATAGACAAACAGACAGAGAGAAGGAGAGGGAATAAGGGGGACAGAGAGACACAGAGAGAAAGACAGGCAGACAGAGAAAGAAGGAGACAGAGAAACAGAGAGAGACAGAGAAGGAATAAGGAAGAGAAGATAAAGGGCATTTTTGACAATGGTATTCAAA
Source organism: Phalanger gymnotis (assembly GCA_028646595.1). Classification (NCBI taxonomy): domain Eukaryota; kingdom Metazoa; phylum Chordata; class Mammalia; order Diprotodontia; family Phalangeridae; genus Phalanger; species Phalanger gymnotis. The sequence goes on from CM053624.1 coordinate 346,359,959, forward strand.
GAGAACAGGGCAGGTTTTCTTGAGATTGTGTAATGGCAAGTAAAGTGGGACTTTTGTTGTCTTTCTTTTTGGAGTGCTTCTCAGCACTAAGGCAATCAAGTACCTTTGAGTCTTGTCTTTGTTTCTATCAAGTCTTTGCTTGAATCAGGAGTCTTTAATGACCTTCTTAGATCAGGGGAAGGCTTAGGTCACATGGGTTTGAGATGCATGACTCTATACACACACACACACACACACATATGTGTGTGTGTGTGTGTGTGTTTATACATATACTCCGAGGTTAGCATTTTGCCTGGGGCTCATTCACTGGAAGAGCGTCCTGTAGTTTGACCAGACGACCAGACGAGACTCTGGGTTGCCGTTAAGGAGCCCCCAGGCTTTGAAAAACACAGATGTTGGTGCTTCTCTCTCTGGTAACTATGTATGTAATATCTTGGTCAGATGGCTAGAAAGAAGCCTGCCTGTTGATTTGTATTATTTTGCTCTGTTTATATAATTTCTACTTGTAATTTCTGTTTGTGTTTTCTCTGAAGTTCAGGGAGCTGTCTTTTTTCCCCCAAACTAAGTGAATGATATATGTATGTTTAATTAAAGTAAGATTGTTAACCACTTAAATTTGTTTTCCTTAGAAAAGCAGAACAAAGAACCTGTGCTAGCAGCTCTCCTGTGTGGTAGTATTATTGGCCTTATACAGCCACAGTAGTGGCAAGTAACATTGTTGTTAAAGATTGTTATGTTGCATGATACATTTTTATTTTAAAGAATCACCCAATCAACTCAGAGGTTTATAAAATAGTAGTTGGTGCTATGCTTCTTGTAAAAGATAACTATGAAAAAGTCTTTGATTTTTTTCTATAACCATTTTAAGCATCTCTCTTCAATTTAATGTGCTTGACAAAAAGCTTTCTGTCTCTAAGAGGGCTAACCTGATATCTGGAGATTTATCTATGAACTTGATCTGGTAGCTCAAATCAGCCACAGTCCTGTCAACTATGCTCAGCATAACCGCATTGAGCAATTCATCTCTTCCTCTCTCTTTATTCTCCTATTAGGAAGCTTTCGTTAATGAGATTATACAGTCAATGCAATAAATGGACTGGCATTTTCACTAGAAGGTTTGCTGAGCCTGGGTGTGGAAGTAGTGTGATTTTCTGTCAAGTTTCCAGAGGCAGTATCTATTTTTCTGGAAGCAAAATGGGTGGAGATGGGGATGTGGACAGTCCCAACCTCCTCTAAAGTGCTTCCATTTCTGCCCATTTTAAACTAATCATAGTGGATGACACTGAGGTGCTGGAGAGGAGAGAGGTCAACTATGTCAGGACAGAAAGGGGCAGCACCCCAGCAGGGTCAGGATTCTTATGGCCTCCAGTGTTGACCATGACCCAGATGTGTGTTACTGTATTTGTCATTTGTTGGTTCCCTTTGCCATTGTTAGTGTTTGAATAAAATTTGAAATGCTGTGATTTTTTTTTCTTTTTTTTGTTAATAATGACAGTAAAACAAATTTATGACCTAGCAAAAAAAATCTCTCCCAAAGGGTCATTTATCCATATGTCTGATTTATAGACTGTACTTTGAAACTGTAACAAAAGATACAACATTGTTTAAAGATATTCTGATTAGTAATATCAATCCAGGCAAAGAGACATTGATTCACCAAAAATGGTTTTTGCTGTCATGAAGGAAGTTAATAATAGCTAATAACTATTATGTATATGGCAGTTTATGGACTGTAAACTACTTTAAAAATATCTCATTCAATCCTGACAAGAACTTTGAGAAGTAAAGGCTATTATTATCATCTCCACTTTAAGTTGAGGAAACTGAGGGAGAGGGTAAGTGACTTATCAGGATCACACAGCTATTAATTATCTGAGGACAGATTTGAACTGAAATCTCCCCGATTCCAGGTCCCATTCGCTATCCACTGTACTACCCAGATGCCTAAACATGGGTTTTAAGGTAGGGAGGGATTCCATATAGATGGTAATTTTCTTTTGAAGCTGTTCTTTCTATAAAATAGGTTGATTGTATCAAGACCCAGAATACACCAGTGGCCAATGCATGACAAAAAAAAAAAAAAGTCTATGTTAAAAAAATGTAGGTGAAGACCATTTTCTTGACCATCATGCGAAACTGAATCACTCATAAATTAATTACTTTTAGGACAGACATTTCCTAGAGAAAACGAGCTATGCTCAGAATCTCATTAGAGGAAGAAAGTGGGAGGGAGTTTTGCCTTTGGGAAATTGCAGTTTTCTTAGCCCCCAAGGTTCTCTGTGAAAAAGGCTCATCGTTTTAACACCAATATTTTTATAAATTATGTGACATGGCTGTGAGTCATGGAGTATTGTACAACACTAAGATTTGAAGTAGAAATTCACCTAGTAGGCAGGAGCAAAGAGATAATTATTAAGTGCTTACTATGTGTCAGGCACTGTACTAATAGGTAGGTGCACAGGTGGGTTTGAAGAGTTTGAAATACACTAAAAATGAGAAATTTTGTAGGGGGTTTAATTTGAAGGATCTCATTCAGGAGAAAAATTGTATATATGAGAAAAGGATGTGGACCCACTATATAGCAAGAGTACAGAATATTTACTAGTATGTATCATTTCATGGTATCTCTGTGAGGTCTGGATAATTCAGGAATAACATGGATAAGTGTTTAAAGGGATCACAGGAATGAACAACTGAATTGAGAGCTACATTATTCAAGGAAATACCTACATTGATGATATCACAGATATTTTGGAGTATTTGAGTATGACCCATGTTAACATATTGAAGATAGATGGATGGATAGATAGATAGATAGATAGATAGATAGATAGATAGATAAGATTTATGTGCGAATTATATTTATATCAATTCAATTTTTAAGGGTGATTAAGAAGTTAGATATTTTACATGGTTATTTCTAATTATCTGTCCTCCTATCAACATATTCAATAAACTGATTAGATATGGACATGAGTGATTTAAATCAGTAATACAAAAATGTTCCATTGTTTCCTTTTCAGAGATGGTGATATTATAATTGGCAAATATAAATGTATTATTTCATGATTACATTGAGATTAAAACTATTTAACTTAAATGGGAACAAATTAGAATTATTCCTTCTGGGAGTGGATTTTTCTTTCCAAAGTAAAGAAAAAGACATTTTAGGCAGGTTGAGTTTTGTCTGAGCTTCCATTTACAACTTGTGTGTCTTTTGGCTAGTAGCTGATTTGCTCTGACCTTTGACTCCCTCACCTGTCAAATGAGGGAGCTAGACTAGATAATATTTAAAATAAATGCCATTTCTAAACTTATGGTCTTATTGATTATAGAAAATGGTAGAAGAAAAGGAAGGAAAGTGATATAAAAGTAAGGAAAAGAGAAGAGAAAAGCAGAAATATCAGAGGTAACCAATTGCCTTGTGGCATAATTATTTTGGTATAATAATGTTACTATTCTCCTTTCAATGGCATTGCTATGGAAATGCCATAGTTAAGCATCTGACTTTTTTTTAACTCCCTGTAAATAAGGGAATGTGACTGAACACTAACAAAATAGCATCGATGGAAATCTCAGTGAAATGAATCTGGTGAAATGGGCCTACAAGGAATGTTTAGTTTTTGATCAGAACAAAGGAAAAGATGGAGAAAAGTGTTTCTAATTTATGGGGCATTCTGGGACACTTTAGAAACTATGAAGGGGAATTAAAAACTCCACAGGTGCAATGTAGCTGGCAATCCAAGGGTATCTAAAAGCAAGATGAAAATTTAAAAAGTTGATCAAGGACAAAAAGAAAGCTCTGAGGTTTAGAACAAAGAGAGATTCTGCCAAGTTAAGTGGAAAAGAACTTTTAGATAAATTAGTGGGATTGTTAACCAGAACAAAATTGATACATTGCCAGAAAATCGGGTTTAGCCTCCATTCACATTGATGACTATATTTTATTTTAATTTAATTTGTTGTTTGAAGCTTCTTTAAACCGTGATTTTGTCTTTAACTTGCTTTGGGTTTTCATGAAGTAGGGTGAAAAAATACTGGATTGGATTTTTATAGCTCAGCCTATTAATATCTATGTCATCTTGGGCAAGTCACCGTAATCTTTCTAAGTAACAACCTAGAACAGTGTCTGAGATAGTTCATTCGTTGTTGGACAAACATAGCTTTGATTTTTTTCTATTATCTTGAAGATGGAGTTTGAAATGATGCATATAGGAAAATTCCAATTCTGAATCTTCTCTAGCCATTGAGTGATTGCACACCTACTTTCCTACCTAAACAGCTTTGCATTCATAACAGAGACTCTGAGACACTGCCAGGTTAGCTTTTGCTAATTTGGTTATTGATGAGGTATCACATAGGCATTGTGTCTCTTCTACTACATCTAATATGTGTGTATACATATACACATATATAAATATATACACATACTACATATACATATGTACAGACATATATGTAAATATATGTGTGTATATGTATATATGGATATAAATATTTTTTAATTAATAAGTCATACATCTGTTAGATTAGCAATTTATGAGGAGTACATGGAGGATAGTTGTTCTTTATTTTTTTTTTTAATCTGTGTGACTTCATGATCTTACCAAGATATAGAAAATTACATTTGACTATTTCTCTCCTATTATTTGGATATTTTGATTACAGAATGGTTGGGAGTCAAATCAACTGATAAAATAATAATTTCATACTTTGATGTCGTGCAAGTAAATTTCATATGGCCCTTCAGAACAGATAATTTTGATTCCACAGGTTTCTGGTGAGCTGCTGATCTTACACTAAAAAACAAATGCATGATAGATTTGCCTCATGGATGTATCTTATAAGTAAAAATGCTTGTTTTTCTTGTATTGCTTGTCTTCGTGGGTAAGTGGGAGTACCGAGATGATGCTATCTGGCAGGTATTAATCGATGAATTTTGTAGTCTATTTTTTTCTCTACAAAAATCAGTAACATAGTGGATAGAGAGGCAAATAGTGAGTATTTCCTAGATTCAAGTATCCAAAATCACACAAACTGGGTAGAAGAGCCCAGTCTTGAATACAGGTCTGTTGATGTCAACCTCAGTACTCTTTCTGAAGTGGCACTCTTCTTTCTCAAATACCACTGATTGATCATTTGTCATATTTATTTTAAGAAGAACAAAGGTTTCTTTACAATTGGCACAGCTGTTTTCTAGCCAACTTATATGTTCCCTGAAGACATCAAATGTATTTCCCTTATTTTTTTTTCTCGCTCCCAGACTAACTGTAAGAGGCTAAAAAAGAGGAAGTGCTTGCTGACTGAATGAAAGGTTGAGAACAAACTCAACTGGAGTAAAGGTATTATCATTTTTAGTCCATAAGGTAATCAGGGATTCACTGAGAATTTAATAATATTGGCAATGCAAAAGAATGAGAGATCATTTATCTAATAGTTTCACAAACATCTCATCTGTGAAATACAGAAAAATATTTCAGCACATTTTAAGCCTTAAGTTTAGGACTCCCTGTATAGCTCTTATAAAATTGTGAAAATCTGTAAAATAGGATTGTCATTTAGACAATTAAAAAAGGCTGAAAAAAGTCACTTTTTGCCATATGCATTTTGTACATATTTTCAGCTATTACCAATGAGAGACAAAACATCCTTAGTTGTGAGGGGAGAAGATGAGATTGTATAGTCAGTTGAAAATGCAAAGTAGGGGGAAAAGGTAGATAAAATGAAGTTTCTATTATAAACATTATATAAATAGTAGCTTATATGTTACCAGCTAATGTCTTTTCCAAAAATAAGCTTATATGTTTATATATGTTTTAGGTAGAGAATACAATAGCTCGTAAGGAAATGTAACTTTTGTTTTTAAATCAGCTGCATGTCTCTCCCTTTCCCCCACCCCTGCCCCTCCTACACACACACATACACACACACACAAACACAAAAAAAAATTTTCTCCTATCCTTCAAGCTACAGTATTGCAGAAAGAGAAAAAAAACATTCTGAATGTGTATCTGTCTCTTGCTATGATTCCAATTGAGGGGACCAGATTTGGTAGGCAGAGTTTACATCTTTCATGAACTAGGGCTTTGTCAAACCATGCCAAGCAGTTAACTCCCCAAACCTCCCAAACACTGAGGCAGGGTGAGAATCCTATATCCTTAGGCTGAACAGTTCAGAGGGGAAAAGCTACTTCCTAGGGAGCAGAAGAGGTATACTTGGAGGTGGGGGTGGCAGCAGAATGAGCACAATTTTGGCAATGACACCCTTAGGATTTTAGGTTGTTACAACTCAGTATGACACAGGTAAGAGCATCCTATGGCTCTTGACATCTTCAGCTTGTATTCCCTTGGAAAGTTTCACCTTAACAAGGCTCTCAGGAGCTGAATATGAACAATTTAAAATTTTATTACAAAGGAGAGTACAGGAGGGAAATTGTAATGAGGGCAGCATTATGCAGGCTGTCATTCTTGCTTAAACATGGTAACATATGGTTCATTTGCCTATTTGATACTCATGCTACCTGATGTACTAAGCACTATCACATTAACTAGGCAGTGGTACAAAATAAAATTAGCCTTATTTGCTTGTTGCATTACAAAGCACCCTAAGGAGGAGAAAGGTGAGGGGAAAAACTGTTTACCCATTATTACATAACTGATTATAGTTTATTGTATAAAAAAAGATTGAGGGGATTTTCATCTATTTTTTTCTAATTCCTTGATGCAGAAAGACACAATCAATTTAGTGCAAAAAAAATATAAAGGAGGAAGAAATGGTAAAGGAAGAGAAAAGTAGACAATCTATGACAGCTATTTAAGAACTTTGATTTCATTGATTAAACACATTGTTTAAATAAAAACAGGCAATAGTTTTGACCCTACACTCCTCTGGTCAGATGAAAATTTAGGGAGGAAGAAAATGCTTCAACAAATTAAACCATTTCCAGATAGATGCTGACAGTAATGATGAAGTTTCAGGAGATCATGTTATAGGAAGGACAGTTGAAAAAGTGCATCTATTTAGCCTGGAGAAGATAAGACTTGAGAGCAATGTGATACTTGAAGCTGACTTCAAGGATGTGAAGGGCTGTCATGTGAAAAAGTTCTGTTTGTGTTCCCACAGGACAGAACTAAGAATAATGGCTAAAAATTGCAGTCATAGTTTCTGATTGGAGGTGGGTGAGTGGGTGGGGTGGGGAGTCAGTCTTCTTTATACTTAGAAGTATATCAAATTGCAATGGGCTGCCTGAGAAAATTATGGGTTGTCCATCACTGTTGGTCTTCAGATGAAAGCTGAAGGACTACTTATAAGGGATGTTGTAGAAAGTATTCTTAGCTACAAGTCATATAGGTCACTTCAGCTCCAAGATTCTGTCATTTGATAACTAGAATAATACTTCTTGATATCAGGGAAGTAGGCAGAATGCTTCATGCTCCATAGAATTCTCTTATATACAAATAGTCAGAGGTAAATAGCATTTTACAAATATCTCATTTGCTCCTCACAGTAAACCTGCAAGGTAAATGCTTTTATTTTTCCAATTTTACAGTAGAGGGAATTGAAGCAAACAGAGGTTGACTTGTCTAGGGACACACAACTAGTAATTAATTATGTGAGGCCAGATTTGTACTAAGGTGTTTCTGACTTCAGGTCCAGAACTCTATCCAATGACCACCTAATTGTCTCAAGAAAAGCCCAGTGCTTGCTAAAAGTCTGGAAAATGACTCCTTGAATAGAATTTAGTCTGCCATAAAGCAACTGAATCAACTGTCTTGAAATTCATATTGATAATTAATTCAATCAGTGGTGAGACATACTCACTTTTGCATGTCGTTGCCCCCAAAAGACAGATTTTAGGTAAATGAGGTCTCTTGGTAACCTCCAATAACATTGTTTTGAGAGTTCCCAATTTTTCCTATGATTAGGAGTTGATCTTAATTTTTTTGTTCCTCTCTTTTCCCTTTCTTTTCTTTTTAGTTTCTGTTATGTCATATTTTAGCATGTCTCCTACCCAACATCTCCTGCGCCCTCCTTCTCATTGACCCATATACTACATCTGATTTTTCTTCTGCTTCTGGAATATTATAGAATCATAGAATGTTAAAAATGGAAGAAGCCTTAGAAATCACCTATTATGATCATGTTTTTTTTTAACAAACAATAGCACTGAAAACAAAAAAGTGAAGCAAATTGCTTCAAGACACATAACTAGTATGTGTGTATACACTATCCCCACTGCAGTAATCTTTGCTTAATACCACACTGACTTGGAGAGAGAGCTAGTGAAATTTCGCAGACAGAATGGCTCCAGGGGCAAGGGGAGGTATTTACATAGAGTCAGAGAGATTCTGTTTTGAAATCTTTGCTTGCGGGCCAAAATTTCAAAATCAAATCACAGAATTGAGTCAATGCCATCCATTGCATGAAAAATCTCCCAAGCTGTATGTTTATTTTTTAATAAACCCAAGGCAATAAAAACATTTAATTATGGTCTTGTAGCATTAAGAACATAGAAATAGTGATTTGATGAGCATACTTTCTAAAATAAATTATGGCATAACTAAGTAGTAGAAGAAAATTGATGTTAAATGATATCCCATTTCACATAGTAAGATTTTGTTTTTTCCTGTTTTCCCCCTTCTGCATAGTTTGAATTTTAAAACATTCCAAAACCAAGTGCTATCAGGTATTATCACTTGAACTCATTGGGCTAAACTCTCCTCTATTTTGAAAACCATTTTTATTCAGCTCTAGGAAGTGATCTGGGCAAAAGGTAGTCTAAGCCAAACAAATATACTAAAATATGACTTGACATTTATCTCATGCAAAAATCCTGACTATATACAAATGAACCTAAATAATAATTATCATGATCATAAATTATTAATTCATTAGAGATTTTAAAATTGTACTAATAAAACTTGGTGCATACCTTCAGATTGACCAACACAATTCATCCCTAAAGAAAGATTAAAGACAGCATCAGCATCATATTTAATGCTAGCTGTCAATGGAAAACTTGGAGCTGCCAGTCCAGCAGGCTAACATTTTGTATTAAATTCAGTAGGCGATCTCTGAACAAGCTGCCGGCAGTCACTGGGCATAGGTAGACAAATCTATGTCTTTGATTTCTGTCAGTTCACTTGTTAGCTAGATCCACAAGAAGGAGAAAAAAGCTATTAATCAGATTTAGCAGATGTGGAATTGATTCCCTTGGTTTCCCAAGCAAAATTAGAATGCCATTCAGTGATAAGCTTGATCAGTATGCATGTTGACTTTTCCTGATGCTGTTTATCATGGTCTCTTCCCTTATTGCTGAAGGTATACCTTTTCGGGCTCTAAGAAAAGGTTATACAACAAAACAAGTCTTGTAAGTCTCATGAATGCCCATAAAGAACAGGAAACCTATTATATGTTTCTTATAGGCAATTACTAAGTATTCAATAGAAACTATGAGAAGAAACTGGATGTGAAGATGCTAGTTATATTGCAAGATTCGGAGAGACAATCAGGAAATGAAAACAACATTTTTTAGGTTCAAAATTTTACTATAATCAGTCCATGTTTATATGAAATCAGTGTACCAATCTGATACCAAGTGGTATCATAATTGAAAGGATAAAGAAAATCTAATAATATTGCTTTCTCAAAAGATTTGAGTTCAAATTCTAACCCTGCCAATTATTCAATGTGTAACAATGACCAGATTTTTTTTTTAATTTAGTCTCTCTGAGTGTCAGTTTCCTGATGTGTAAATTTTGGAAAACACTGACGTAACCCACTTCCTACAGGGTTGTTGTGATGTTTAAAAGGAATGATATGAATCACTTTGCCATATTATTAACAATTTACTATTGAGACTTTTCTTGCAATCCTCCAGTGGAAATGAATCCACTCCTGACTCTCTTCTGGAAAACTACTTGCTTTTTGGTTGCAAAGTTCTTTGTGAACTCTAAAGCTTCCTATGTAGGTGAAAGCTATTAACTAAATTACCACTCTGCTCATATAATGACTACAGAAATTCAGTGTGGTATCTCTGTTAACAGTTTCCATTTATTTAGAGACATTCAAATTTTACAAAGAATTTTGCACCTCTAAGTCAATAATGTTTAGGAGATCAAGGATACTTCTTGGTCTCTAAGTAGAATCTGAATCATTATTTACAGCACATATTGTAAAGTAGATTCTTGGCCATTTGTGGATTGCATTAGATGGCTTCGGAGATATCTTCTAGATCATATGATCACATTTCTCTTTGTCAAGAAAACAAATCATTGGAGAAAATTACAGGTAATCAGGTTATGACATTTTCCTGACCTGAAAGCTTTCATGAGAGATTGTATATACAGTGGTATGAAACTATAGAAAAGAAAAAAAATAATTGGAGAGTTGTCTAAGAAATTTGGTTCTAGATTTTTTCTAAGCATCAGTGAGCAGGAAGGGACATGAAGAAACAATGAAAATTTAAAAGTACAGAGTTACTGGTGGGAGATGGAGGGTATGAGCAGAGACAGAGAGGCAAGCTATTAGTTGCCATCAGAGAAGACAGATGGAAGAGGGACTGCTTATATTTGTATTGCCATGCTATACGTCAAACCAGAAGTCTTGTTAACATCCCTAGGACTCTGGGGAGTGCAGCCCAGTTAGGTGTGCAGAGTTTCATGCAAATACTTTTTAGGGGAGGGAGAAGAGACTGCCTAAATAAGTAAAGTAATTAAAATATAATACAGAATTCATGGGGTCATGTGATATATACTGATTGATGAAGATCAAGAATAAATTTACCTTTTCACAAGCAGTGTGAATTAAAACACTGCACTATATAGGAAAAAATTGCATTATGATTTGGATGTGACTGCTAATCACTGTAGAAAGTGAATCCCTGCCCCCACATCCTTTAAGAAGTTGTTCACAATTCTATTCCTCATATTCCAGGAAGTTGGCTATGTTGTCTCACCTTAATCTTTTACTATCTGCAGTCCCTCAACATGTCACAAATATTCATAGAATCATTTCAGAAAGTGTTTTCAACACCATCTGATAGCTGATGCTTAAAATTAGTATACATCAAACAACCATCAATTCCCAAAAATACACATTTCAAAAAAATCCTGAAACTATTACAAAATGAAATAAAAACTTTATCAGAGCTTAAATCATTGTTTCATCAGATGCTTTTTTATTCATATTTTTTCTCAATTACAAGTGAAGACAATTTTTTAGCATTCGTTTTTACAAGATTTTGGGTTCCAAATTTTTCTCCCTCTCCCTCACCTCCCCTATTTCAAAAAATGACAGGCAATTTAGTATAGGTTATACATGTGTTGTCATGTAAAACATATTTCCCTATTAGTCAGAGTTGTGAAAGAAGAGGATGATCAAAAGGAAAAAAAACACACACAAGAAAAGGATGAAGTGGGAAAAAAGTGTGCTTTGATTAGCATTCAGAGTCCATCATTTCTTTATCTGGACATGGATAGCATTGTCCTTTGTGAGTCCTTTGTAGTCGTCTTGGATCTTTATGCTGCTGAGAAGAGCTGAGTCATTCATAGTTTATCATCATACAATGTTGCTGATACTGTGTACAATGTTTTCCTGGGTCTGCTCATTTCACTTTGCATCAATTTGTACAACTTTCTCCATGTTTTTCTGAAATCTGCCTGTTCATCATTTCTTATTGTACAGTAGTCTTCCATTACATCTATATACCGCATCTTGTTCAACCATTGCCCATTTCTGAATCAAAGGGTATGCACAGTTCCGTTGCCTTTGGGGCATAGTTCCAAATCGCTCTCCAGAATGGTTGGGTCAATTCACAACCCCAACAGCACATTAGTGTCTCAATTTTTCAATATCCGCTGATAAATGCCTCATTTCTCAAACATATAGAGAACTGAGTCAAATTTATTCAAAAATAGCCGTTCCCCCATTGATACATAATCAAAATATATGATCAGTTTTCAGATGAAGTAATCAAACTACTTATAGCCATATTAAAAATACTCTAACTCACCGCTGATTAGAGAGATGTAAACTGAAACTATTCTGACCTCATACCTACTCTATTGGCTAGTAGGACAGAAAACGTAAATGAAAAATGTTAGAAGAGATTTGGGGAAAATGAGCCATTAATGCACTCTTGGTGGAGTTAGGAACTGATTCAACTATTCTGCAGAGTAATTTGGAACTATGCCCAAAGGGCTATAAAACCATGCATACCCTTTGACCTAGCAATACCACTACTAGGTCTGTATCAAAAAAGAGGCAAAAAAAGAAAAGACCTATATACACAAAAATATTTATAGCAGCTCTCTTTTAAGGGCAAACAATTAGAAATTGTGGGAATGGCCATCAATTGGAGAATGTGTGAAGAAACTGGAGCATGCGATTATGATTGAATACTATTGTAGCATAAGAAATGAGGAGCAGGGTGCACTCAGAAAAACCTGGAAAGACTTCATAGGTTAATGCAAAGTAAAATGTACTGTGTACAAAGTGGATGATCAGCTGTAAATGACTCGGCTATTCTCAGCAATACAAGTGTCCAAGAGAACTCTGAAGAACTTATGATGAAAATTGTTATCCATCCCCAGACAAAGAACTGACGGTGTCTGAATACAGACTGAAGCAGCTTTTTTAACTTTATTTTTCTGAGGTTTTTTTTAATCTTTATTTTCTTTTACAACATGACTGTTATGGAAATATTTTGCATGACTACACATATATAACCTATATTGAATTGCCTGCCTTCTTAATAAGGGGGGAGGGATGGGAAGGGAGAAAAAGAGAGAATTTGGAAGTCAAAGTTTTAAAAACGAATGTTAAAGTTGTTTTTCTATGTAACTAGGGAAAAATAAAATACTAAAAAATAAACACCAAGAAAGTATTTGATAACACTGTTCTCACTAAAAAAAGAAATAAAACTAAGCAAAATTTTTGTACCATTGTTAAGTCAATTATAATGCTTTCCAATTATTTTGCTATAGGATCATATATAGTAAACCTGGAAAAGATCTTAATAAATCACTTAAGCTTCCTGGAACTTTTGATATTGCTATCACCATTTTAAACATGTGAATTAGCATCTAAAGAGGGTGAAACTTGCCAAGGTCATACCATCAGTGAGTAATAGAGAATATATAATCTAGCTCTCCTCCTTTCTAGTATTGTGCCATTTCCAGTAGACTACATTGGTTCAATTATAAGAAACATTTCACTTTTCATGACGTTTGCTTTTACATCCTACCTATTTAAGAGCCCCATTATAAAATGACTGAAGTTCATTCAAAAGACATTTGGTAGGTGTGATAAAAGACTTCCCAATTCTCAGTGAAACGATTCCCTGCATGTAACTAGATGGTTCTGAGAACCATCTCTTCATTTCTCACCTAGCAGCCTTCCTTTGGGCTTTGTAATCTCCCTGCAGTGCACCAGGCCCCTTTTAGCTTATTTCTATGTATAGAATTCCCCCACTGGATTCCTAGTTCATTGGACATAGTGGATTCACTTTTGCCTTTCTCTGAATTTCCAGGATTTAGCATAGTGCCTGGCACATAGTAGGGTTATTGACTGACTTTAGGGAAATCATTTTGGCAGTTTTTGGAGGGATGGATCAGTGTGGGAGAGTGAGTCATAAGGTAAAGAGAGCAATTATGATATTATTACAATAGTCCAGTGAGAAGTGATAAAGACAAGAACTAGGGTGGTGGTTTTGTGAGTGGAGACGAGGGAACAGATATAAGAGATGGCGGGATAGAAATGGCAAACCTGCGCCTGAATGCAATTGGTATACATTCATCTGGAAAAGTATTATCTGAAAAACCATGCTGTTGGTAATAATAAAGATATCCATTCACCTATCTATCTATCTCTAGCTAACTAGCTAGCTAGTAGTTACATCACTTTAAAGGTGATGAAAACATTGTATAACAACAACTTGATTCAGAGGACTAGATTCAAACTCATTTCTGACATGAAAAACCAATATACCCTTGGGTAAGTCACTTAACCTGATTAGGCCTTATTTAACACAAATATAAAATTCAAGGGTTGAAAAGATATCATCTAATACTTCTTTCGGCTCTAGACTTGTAACTCTATTAAATTTTTTTTAAAAAGTTTTAAAATGCCTTTCAGATATGGTATTATTTTTTATCATCACAGAAGTCTTGCTATATGAGTACTTTACGTACTGTTATCATTTGGGGGAAAAAGTGATTGGAGGCTTGGTGAATGGGGACTCAAAGCCAGCCTCATCTTCAATTTGGACCCTTTGGACTTCACAGTAGGACCAGTATTCTTTTCATCATACTGCACAGCCCCCATTATTACACAGTGATCCTAACTTCCTTTTTTGATTTTTCACAGGCAACCATCCATCGTAGTATCCACTTGCTACCAATTCTATATCCACTATGTATTCATAGCCTTATGGGATCTCTGAATAAAATATAAATTACAAAAATTAAACTGAAGAGAACAACAGGAACAAAATCATTTTGCCCTTTATTCATAGTCAACCTAAGAGTTGTTGGAAGGCTATAAAAGAGGAAAAAAATAACATCAAAGGAGCTTATATTATCAAACATGATGCTCTGTGCAGTGGTTCTGGTTTTATTGATTAGCTCTGCCTCTTTTAATAAAGTGACTCTAAAGTTTGACTCTAACAGAATATAAATGAATGCCCTTTCATTTTCATGACCCAGGCATCTACAATATAGAGAATAAGCTATGCATATATTTAAGAAATCAGAGATGGTGAGCAGAGGAAGAAGAGAAAGCCAAAAGAATTTTTTTTTCTGAAGAGACACAAGGGTCTGTATTCTATTGAAATAACAAGATTGTATCAATATGACATTAATATTAAAATAGGCAGGCTAATGCTTTCTAATAGTTTCTATTATAATAACTCATAGCATAATTATATGAATGATTGATAATGATTGAATAATAATAATAATAGGCCAGAAATTGAAACTAGGTCATCATGTCTCCAAATCCGGAGTGCTAGGTAGCCATTATCTCTTGCTAAATAAGATTTTTGAATTCAGAGTAAAAGGGTGAGTTAAAATTTTAGCTCTTATCGATGACCTTGGAAAGACATTTAATATTTCTGAGTCTCACTTTCTTCAACTAAAAAGTGATGGAGTTAGACAAGATTATTTGTAAGGATACTTTCAATTCTACATCTATAAATTTTATTGTCCAACTGCGAAGTGCTGCTCTTTTCTTAATTGGACAATTCATTCAAAGAAAAAAAAAAATATTTTGTGTGAGAAGCAGAGAAAGCAGCTCTAGGAGAAATATAAAAAAAATCTGACATAATCCGAGGGAAAAACAGCCACTCAGATAAAAGTGTTTTGAGAAGAGGCATGACATTCTGAAAAAATGGGAATGACAGCATGCCCCTCAGAAGGAACAGTGCTGATTTTTGTTAGAGATGACCAAAATACATCATTTCCCATACTAAACCGAATATGACTTTTTTCAGGACTTTGCTGGGTATCTCTGAATCAAATGACTTTTTGGTCAGTATGTGACATTTGTATTGTATGTATGTATATAATAGCTGACAGAAACTAGTAGATATTTTGTTTCTTTGTTTTACCCTAAAAGTGGGTCATTAAGCATGACAAGACCCTGCTTTGAAGGATCCAAAGTTAGCTGAGAAGACTCAGAGGAGCCAATGAGAGAAACTACTTACAGAAAAGAGCAGCCCGTCAAAGTGAGAAGCCAGCTGAAGAGACACTGAGACACTAACAGAAGCCCAAAGAACTAAGAAGCTGAAAGTAGCCAAGCATTGCTGTGATCAGCTGACTAGATACAGGCAGGCTCTGCGGCGAATGTGAGAAATTGATACAATTAGGAATATCTTGATTCTGAGAGCTGTTGGAGAGACTAAACATAGACTCTGTCATCATATACACCAGTGCTGTCCAACCTGAAGCCATCTGAGGGCTGCATTAAAATAAAATAATCATTCCAGGGCCGCACCCAGAATAAAAAGTACAGTACACTAACAGAAAGTGGGGGAAGGCGCATCATCAATAGGACAAGAGAAGGCTCAAAGTGTGAAAGCAAACACAAAACAACGAAGCAAAAAACAGTATAAAAGTAGGTGCGTACTGACTAGTCTGCATCGTACATAGGGAACGCATGTCACAGATGGATTGAAAATTCCATGTGATATGTTCCTTCAGTAATACTGCTGTGCCAGTAAGGCAAAATGGGCTTAGTTTAACGGGTGTGCTTGAGGAGTTTGGCTTTTGTTTATGGTGAAAGTACTTTCACCTGTTAAACGCTAAGCCCCAGGCCCAAAGCCCTATCAGGTGTGAAACCCCTGTGGGCGTAGATTAAAGACTTAAAAGGGGCCAATTTGGGAACCAATGGGTCTCTGGACTCTGGTCTCTAGTCGTTGACTTGAGAACGCCAGAGGCTTGGCTGCAAGGAGAGGCGAGAAAACTATAGCCGGAAAAAATCCGAAGCAGAGCCGACCCCTGTGTTGACCCAGGAGTTCGAGTGGTGAATATGATTTATGTCATCTTATTTTTTTGTGGCCTCCTGGCTACTCTTGTGAGGCGGGCCTACTGGGCCTGGAGGCTCGTGTTCACAATACTGGAATGGGGAAGTTGGTTCGCTAATTTGTTGCTCTGGGCCCTGAATAAATTTTTTGATGCCTTCTGCTTGGAGAATTCTGTATACCCATCGATTTCAAACCATTCTGATATTTATATGATCCTTTTTGAGATCATAAATTCGGCCTTCCTACTACAACTGCTTAAAAACACAAAAGAAAATTAACATTAATGAGATTATTTATTAGTGATAGAATTTAAAAATCTAATATGTATTCCATGCAAATTATTATTTTATTTTTTTTGCTCATGAAAATTAAAACCCACAGGTGGGCTGCATAAAATCACACTGCGGGCTTCATGTGGCTCATGGGCCATATTTTGGACAGCCCTGATGTACACTGAGTCTCAGGAACTTGTCGACGTTGTCCTTTTTTTGCCTCTGTGACTTGAGAAGTCAAAATATTTTAAAGCCTGTATGTGGCTTGCCTGAACAGTTTGCAAATATAAGGATTAAATGGAATTCTTTTACACTGACTTTCGTTGTTTTTCAGAGCCTGTATAGAGGAACAGGAAGCTCTGCAAGCTCCATACTTATGAGTACTGCTAGCTAAAAGCTTAAAATTACTTCATGGGCTTCACAGGATCAGAAAACCAGATTAATTTAGTAGAAGATTGAAAATGGAGAGAAACAAACCACCAAGTAGGTGATCTGTGATTCAAGATACCGAACATATCAAAGCCTGCAGTACAGAATATGAGCTTCTTCTAACACATAGATTTTCCTACTCAAGTGACTCATTGTTAGACTTAGGTAAGTTAAGCGCCATTACTTCTCCATTTTGCTGAACAATACATCTCAGATACTATGTGTGTTGGTCACAGGGGAAAAAAAGTCAGTCTTTTATGTGAACTCTTTTTCCTGATTATTTCTTATTTTACTTTCTACTTAGTGAAAATTATGTTACAAGCATTCTTACTTCTCTCTTAGTAAATGTTTCATATTTAAGTGGTAAGGATGCAATTTTGACTGATTTTTATAAATGGGAAGCAAAAGAGTCTGTACATAGGATCTGTAGTCTAGAATATAGATGTGTATTTGAGGAGAGGGAGAGAGAAGGAGGGAGAGAGAGGGGGAGAAAGAGAGGGATAGAGAGAGGGAGAGAGAGAAAAGGGTAGCACCATGTAAATCTATTGGGCTGCATTGTGAACATAAGACCAGTATCTGCCATTTATAGGTTCTTTTTATGTTAACCAAACAATTTATATATGTTAGGATATTATCTAATATTTAAAGTTTGTAAAGAATTTTTACAAATAGTTATCATTTTAATTCTCACAGCAACTACATGAGGTAGGTATCACTATTAACTCATTTGGCATATTGGAATACTGAGGCTCAGAATGTTTAAATGACTTTCCTGGGATTACTTGAGTGTCTATGATGGGAACAGAACCCAAATCTACCCCAAATTAAAACTACCCATCGCATCCTTTATTTAATCTTCATAATAAACTTTTCAGATAAATTCTTCATTTTCACTTCTACAAATGTGGAATCTGAGGTTCTGAATAGTTAAACTACTTATCCGTGGTTATGTTACTAGTCATAATTAAAGCAAAGATTTGAACCTAGAGCCTTTCTGACTATGGCTAGCACACTTTCTTTTGATAAATATTTATTCGAATGAACAAATCCCTGCTTCTAGTAACACATGCAGACTGAATTGAAGAACAAAGGAGATTTCTTAGGTAATTTAAAGAAATATACATTTCCATCTTTAATTATAAGAATTTTGTGTAAGTAGAAGGTTAGCAGAGACATAGTTATTTACTATACACATGTTTTCCTCAATTAGGGAATATTATAACAAAGGCGGCTTTATCCTCCTCCCCTGCCAGTCTTCGACCTCAAGAAAATCCCTCTTTCGACCCATTATGAACCAAGATTTCACACTGCATCTGAGGGCTGGAGAACTGTTACCTAGTTTAAAGATAATACAATATTTCATAAAATAAACATGTTTGCCACCCACATAGAATCATAAAAAGAATATCAATGAAGATAAAAATGAATAAACTTTACTCAACTCAAAGGATCTTGCCATATGTCCATATCTAAGGATTGAAATGTTAATTCTGATATCCCCCAAAATTCCAAGGATTGGTGTTTAAGAGAAGCACATCAGCCAACTGAAGACATTTATTTACCTAATCAAATGTCTTGAACAAAATATAACCTCAGAACATTCTAGGTGACTGGGTTTTTATTCATGAAAAGTGCTTAAGTCTAATGTTGTAAAATAACTAGTCATTCAAAAAAGGTCTCTGGCACATAGAGAGTTTCTCAGGTATCCCAGTGTTCTCAGGTTCCTTTCAGGAACTGACAATATAATAAACCAATTGCATGATTGCCTCTTCCAGAATTTATTATATTTTGAGAAGCAGAAAATATACTGGACAAGACATTGCATTTAGAGTTCAAATCTCAGGTTCACTATTTATTACCAGGATAAGTCACTTTAACTTCATGGGACTCAGTTCCCTCATCTGTAAAATAAAATTGAACAAAATAATTTTTTCTTGGCAATCTTGTTTGAATGGAGTTATTCAGCATCTTTTATGTGAAGATATATCTGGTAGAGCTATATATCAATATTGGCAAAGTGGAAAATGATTAGAACAGCAAGACTGATCCTAATCATAGACTGCGTTAACTTATGGTTTTAGGGATATAGACATATCTAACTTCCCCAAGATTCTTCCTCTATCATCCTTCCATCGGATATATGTATCCTTAATGTCATCAGTCCTGGTCTTAATAGCTCACTGGGGAGATATATTTATCTTTTACTATAGCATAATTAACATAATTTGATGTTCTCGAGTTGTTTCAGTTGTGTTGGATATTCTGTGACCCCATTTGGGGTTTTCTTGGCAAAAATGCTGGCATGGTTTGCCATTTCCTTCTCCAGCTCATTTTTACAGATGAGGAAATGAGGCAAGCATGATTAAGTGACTACCTCAGGGTCACACAGCTACTAGCTAGTAAAGCTGAGGACACATTTGAACTCACATCATCCCAACACCAGGACCAGCACTCTGTCCACTGTATAACCCAGCTTCCCAATTATAATATAAAATATCAATAAATGCTATTACATTAATATAAATAGAACATGTATTTTGAACACCAGAATTGCTAGTTTTTGTCTTTGTAGACACACATTTTTGTATATATCTATATGTGTGTATATGTGTAGACATTATTCACATGTATAAATAAATTTACATACATATATACACACACCAATACCTCTGTAAATACACATATGTTTGTATAAGATAAGCCAACCTCAAAGAATGGAATCATGAAGCAAAGATGAAATAGGGTATCACCTTTACAGGTAAGTTTTTATTTAATAATACTGTGTGTGTGGGTGGGTGTGGGTGTGGGTGTAAGAGGCTGTCAGGAGAGACATAAAAACATAGATAGAAACATTTGTTATTGCTTGTGGAATTAGGATGCCTAAAGTTGGGATAGGTTCTCATAAAATCTTCTCCTATTATGGTGGGCGGAGATTCTTCACTGACTTAAAGTTTTCTTTACTAGAAGCCCAGTAATAAATATAATAGATTTCAAATTATCAGATCACAGTTTTGGAAATTCTTAAAAACATAATGCAATTGAGTCTCTTTTGAACGCTGTAAGTTGTTTGTTTGCAGCCAAATAGTTAATTTATTCTATTAATTCTTTTTTTTTTTGGAGGAGGAAGGCAAGGCAATTGGGGTTAAGTGACTTGCCCAGGGTCACACAGCTAGTAAGTGTCAAGTGCCTGAGGCTGGATGTGAACTCAGGTCCTCCTGACTCCAGGGCTGGTGCTCTATTCACTGCTGCCCCTGTTATAGTAATTCTTAAACAAAATAGATTCCCTTCTGCCCAGAGTTATAAGCACTGTTTCTAATCATCTAATCACTGAATCAAGTCCAGAATCTCAACTTTCACCAAGATCTCAAAGATCACTTTGTCTAGGCTACACCTGAACAACAGAGGAAACAAGTAGCCTTAGGGATTTTATTGAAGGCCTGTGGTGAAGTGGGTGCTTTGCAGCTGGAGTGGTGTCACTTTTGCCTTCCCAGATAGTCCAGCCCTCCTTGGAATGACTCTAATGGCTAGAAAGTATTTTCTGTCACCAAAACTAACTCTGGCCCTTTGTAATTTCCACCCACTGCTCTTAAGTCTGTCCTCTTGGCACAATCTGATCAAAAAGAATATCCTCTTCCGCATCATGGCTACGCTTTAAATACCTGAGGGCAGGTATTCTTCCCAACCCCAATACATGTTCTCCAATATAATTATAATAAGAACAAAGTTCCCTTTCAAAAGACAAACAAGACAACAATAATTGGCATTTATGTAGCATGTTAGAATTTGCAAAGTGCTTTCAGTGATTTTCTCATATTTATCTTAAAACAACCTTTTGAGATACTAAGCTATTATTATCCCTTTTAATGATTAGGAAACAGAAGCTCAAATAAGTTACTTATACAAGGCCCAGTCCCTAGTAACTGTTGGAGGTAAGGTTAGCCCTAATATATATTATTGAGAGGCTTTGAATTCAAATTCCCAACTCAAAATATGGCATTTTTTTCATTTTATCAGTTATTTCTCTCTTCTGTATGGCAGTCTTTTGAGTAGAGTAGTTCAGCCAGCATGCCTCCTCCCCCAAATCTTCTCTTCTTCAGGCTAAATATTCTCAATTTATTCAATGGATCTTCAAATGAAATGAATTCAAGGTCATTCACCATTCTGGTTGCCCTTCTCTAAATACTTCATCTCAACAGTGTGCCTTCTAAAATGGAGCTCTCACAATATTTTAGATGTTGTCTGAGCTGCGAAGAATAGAACAGAACTATCAATTTCTTAATCCTGTATTTTATGGCTCTCTGAAGGCAGCATAAAGTTGCATTACCTTTCTTGAGATATCATAGCACTGTTACCCATATTGGGCTTGTAACACACTAAAACTTCCAGATATTGTTTTCAGTTAAACTCTTCACTAGCTACCTCCTACATCTTGTGTTCCTGAATCTTCTTTTTTTTTAAAAAAAAGTCATTTAAGACTTTGCATTTATCCCTAATAAATTCCATCTAATTAGATCTAGTCCTATGTCCTATTTTCTTAACTTCTTTTCAGATCCTGAATATGACATCCTCCTGACTTTGTGCCATCTACAAATTTGATAATAGGTCACTTAATGCATGCCTTCATCCCTCCTTCATCATTACTCAACATGTCAAACTAGATAGCACAATGTGCAGATCTCTAGGGGAATCTTGGTGGAAACCAACTTTCACATGGACATTGAACCATTAATGACTATTCTTCAGGATATCCTTTTCCATATCCTTATACATTCAAGTTCAACTAGTTCTGTTTCATGTTAAGATTTACCTAATATTTTTTATAAGTGGCAGACTTTTAGCAAAAGAAATGAGAAGAGTGTATTTTGTTTCCAAAATCTCTTGGAGAACATATCCATATTCATTCATTTTCCGCCCCTGTAATTATGGAAAGCAAACTTTTTTCATTCCCTACACAACTCTATCTTCATTTTTCCTGTGATGAATCCATTTTGTCCTGGAGTGAGCACCTGTGCGACCATTTAAGGATCACAGCACCAGGTGTTTATGAATGAGTATGTCTCCTATGTATACTGTTCTGCTTCCTGATTTCTCAGCATGGCAGTTTTAGAAAGCCCTTGAGCTGGAGAGAAATTCTTAAGAGATTTAAAAAAAACACACACACAACAAGCTTATGTGTTCAAAGATTGCAGTAAACTATCCTTTTGTTTCAGTGAATCTATAGACACGGGACTTACTATTTATAGCAGCCTTTAATTTTGATCCTCATCTAAAATATTGTATTTTCCTCTTATAACTATGCTGTTGAATGTGAAGAATATGGGGATAATGTTTAAATAATTTGTAATGACCTATCAAGTTCTCTCAAGCCTCAAAAAGTTTCCACATGAAATAATATTTTGAGATAAGAAAAAAATTAAGTCTGAGTTACCTTTTGCTTTGTCTGATCATCTCTGGTCCTTTTTTCCAAGAAACTGCTGCTCTGGGAGAAGCCTTTGGTTTACATTCAATCGTAATATCTCCACCAACTTGAACAACAGAGACCTTTTGCAAGGGGTTTTTGGAGAAATCAGGAGCTGAGGCTAAAAATAACATCCACCAACATAACAAAATAAAACAAAACAAAATAAAATCACTAAGAAATAACGCCTTTGATTTTTCCATTGATTGCATCTATATTTATTTGGTACCTATGCCCCAAAATTGCTCTGTATTATATTTTTTTTCTTTTTATTTTGCTTATCTGTGTACTTGTTATCCTTCAGTATAACAAAAGCTTCTTGAGAACAGAGATTCTTTCATTAGTGTGTTTGTAGCTCCTGGACATAGCACCAGGCCTGGTATACAACATCACTTAATACGTGCTTATGGAAGTAAATTGAATTGTGACATCAAAGACATTGTGCTAGGAAATATATTTAGGAAGGAAAGAATCTATTAATTTCCATGTCAATTCAATTCAATTTATGATGCATGTATAAAATGCTTAATATGGATTGGGCACTGGGCTGGGGGCCAGAGATTAAAAAATAATTAAAAGGCAAAGTAGTTCAGTGCTTCAAGGTGATAACTAGATGGTTCAGTGGGAGCAGTGAAAGAACACAGGGGCAGCTAGGTGGGGCAGTGAATAGAACACTGGCCCTGGAGTATGGAGGACCTGAGTTCAAATCTGACACTTGACACTTACTAGCTGTGTGACCTTGGGCAAGTCACGTAACCTTAATCACCTTGCCTCTCCCCTAAAAAAAAAAAAAGAACACAGGGCTTGATGTAAGAAAGACTTGTGCTTGGATCCTTCCATTGACCTGTTAAAACTGTGTTACTCTGGGAGGGTTGCTTAACCTCTCTGTCCCTCTGCTGCAAAACAAGGAATATAATAGCTACCTTACAGGGTTGTTGTGAGGGTCAAGTGAATTTTTCTGAATTAGCACATGTTAAAAAGTTTTATAAACCTTAAAGAAATTTGCAAACAGCAGCTTTGTTCATGATGCTGCTGCTGCTGCTGTTGCCAATATAGTAAGTGTTTGAGTCAAGATTGGAATTTAATACCTCTGACTCCAAAGCTCATTCCACTGTGGAACAGCAGCTCATAGAAACATACACACAACATTATAAATAGTATTGCCACTTTCCTTCAAGAAGTTTAAAATGTTGTATGAAAGATAAGACATTTAAATATCTACAAGTTACTTTAGGAAAAGCATTATGTGAGGGTTAGGAGTTTAGGTCTATAGGAGTTGAAAGAAAAGAGTATTCACTTTAAGATAGGAGTGGTAAAGAAGAAATCATGAAGAAGTTGGTATGTAAACAGGATCTTTAAGATTATATTGGATATGGGTAGCTGACAAATGAATTTAAAGCATTCAAGGCAGAGAAGATTGCATGAACAAAATATGGTAAAGCCAAATATGTGCTAAGGATTTGTTGGATTCATGAGAAAGCTTGAAAGTATTCTTGGGGCTAGACTGCAAAGGTCCTCAAAAAGTTAGTCTAATGGAAATGACCAAGCAAGTGAATAATCCAATCACAGGTAGGTAGGTAGGTGGCATGGTGGATAGAAGGTGGTTGCTAGAGCCAGTAAGGCCTAAGTTAAAATCTGGCCTCAGATATTTACTAATTGCTTGACTCTGAATGTGTCATTCGACTTCTGTTGACCTCACTTTCCTCAACTGTTAAACAGCAGTTATTATTAGTCTCCAATGAGATATCATACAGCATGGCAAATGCAAGTGTTATATAAATGCTAGGTCTGTCTCCCTTATTGCTAAAGAATTGTGGGGGAAAAGGGCAGAAGGCAGATTTCATCATTGCAAATAACACTTTAAGTGAAAAGTTTCTCTACAATTACAAATTAACAATTTATCTCTACTTTATACTCTAAGACCATTGCCTGGGTAGAAAGATAAACTGAATTATTCTGACTCATGTAGTATATGTTAGAAGCAAGACCACCAATTCTTCCTAACTGAAAGGCTAGACCTCTGTCTACTATACCAACTGTCTATCACGGCAATGTATTAGCTAAATAACTATAATGGGTATGAACAATATGAATTGGAGAAGGAAGTGTCTGTGCAGGGATATCCTAGTTCGTTTAGTAAGTTTCTTGAAATGTTTAAAGCAATTGTTGTAAAACATATTTTTTACTTTTTATTTTAAAAAAATATTTTAAAATTAAATACAAAATGAGAAAAGAAAAAAAAACATGTCCATGTACACAACAGAACATAAGAGAGGAATCAATATAAAATAATCGATTTCCATTTCAAAAGACATGTATAATAAATACTACACAATGTTTTCAAAGCTGCCCAACTTTTCTTTTCTCTCTTGTAGATTTTCTTTTGATCTCTGCTGTGCATTTTTTACTTTATTTTTCCCCTCCCTCCCTCTTCCCCTGCCCTAAAGGTTACAATTAAGTGTGGATATATAGACATATACACAGATATCTGATGTAAGCATACACATATACACTCATATTCATATATGTAAGACTGTATTATGCTCATTTCTACCTGTCATCCGTTTCTCTGAAGGTGAATAGCATCTTCCTTCATAAGTCCAATTCTTTCCATGTTTTTTTCTAAATCATCAAGTTCATCATTTCCTACATCAGAGTAATATTGCAACCCAATCACATACTATCTGAGAAATTGTCTATGAAAGTTCCCCCTCCCCAATTTTCTGTATTCCTTCTACTTTTGGCTGCACAGGTTTTAATTATACAAGAAAAAAATTTAATTTAAATTATCAAAACTTTCCATTTTGTACTTCAACAATGTTCTTATCTTATAATATAGTTTAGAATCTGATATTATGGAATCTGCTTCCTTTACATCTTCCTTCCTCCCCATACTCCACCCCAGGTTTCTTTGAAGTTCCTGAATTTTGTTTTTACAAATGAATTTTTTCATTATTTTTTCTAACTCAGTAAGATTTTTTTTAGTAATTTAATAGGGATGCATCAAATAAATAGATTAATTTGGTAAGATTGTAATTTTTTTAACTACATTGGCTTTACCTACCCATGAACAATAAATACTACCTCCATTATTTAGATTAAACTTTGTTTTTCATAAAAAAAAATATGCTCATATAATTCACTGTCTGTTTTGGCAAGTATATTCTCATGTATTTTATACTGACTAGTTATTTTAAAGGATCTAAAATAATATTGAATAATATTGCTGACATATAGTATAGTTTCTTGATTTTTTCTTTTGATAAAGTCTTAGTGTTAAATTTGAGATGATTACTATCCCTGCTTTTTTATATAATAAATTCCTTTTCCTCACTTTCAAGAATGGATTATTTCTTCAAGAACCCTGTGAGGTGATTAGTTATTAGCTATTCAGGAAACTTAGGTATAGGAAATTAAGGACAGTGTGAATGCTCAATAGAATGAGGTATTTTTCATGATGTATGTCCAATAAACTTTGAGTTCCTCCTTCATGTTTATAGAGAAGCAGAAAATCAGTCAATAATCATTTATTAAGCATATTCAACATGCCAGGTACTATGCTAAACAATGGGGTTACAAAAAGTTTACATACACACACACACACACACACACACACACATACATTCTCTTCTCAAAGTAGTCAGAGTCTAAAGGGGCAGAGAGAATCAGAATATTCTTTCCTTATTACATGGATATCATAATTAATTAATATTTGAGATAAAACATCCTTTACCTGGTCAATGTCTATCTTTAAATTACCTATAGTCATAAATACATTTACATTTTATTTATCAATAATATCTGCATATATTGTGATACTCTATTTTTTTTAAAGTCCTAATAATTAAAATGCCATTTAACACGCTCTTCTACAGTCTATCTCATTTTCTAATGGTAATTCATTAGTTTAGGCTTATATAGAGCATTAATATTTATAGTGACTTGTTTACAACAATCCTGGAACAAAGTAGTAAATACCATTGCCATTTTACAGATGAAGAAACTTTTAAAGGAAAAGTGATTTGCTTAGGGTTCTTATCTAATAAGTGTCAGACTTGGAACATGATAAGCTTTTCAGACTCTGAGAACAGGGCTATATCCATTGCAGCATTTTTCTAGCATTCTGTACACTGAAGGCACCATGGTTTAAAGGAAAGAATTGCCAAAATAAAGTCAGGAAATCTGGCTTCTATTCACTCTGCACCTATGTGACCCTGAATAACTTACTTAGTTCTTTTAGCTTCAGATACAAAACATGGAAGTTATTCTTAGTGACCTCTAAAGTCTCATATATGAGGCAGTTAGATGACACAGTAGATAATGCAGTCTACTTGAAGGCAGGAAGACTTAGGTTCAAATCCTAATTCAGACACTTCATGACTGGGTGACCTTGGGTAAGTCATATAACATTTATTTTCTTCATCTGTAAAATGAGGATAAATAATAGAACCTAACTACCATGGTTGTTTTAGGGCTGCTAGGTGGTACAGTGGATAGAATCTTGGAACTTGAATCAGATCTAATTTCAAATCTAGCCTCATACACTTACTAGCTGTATGACCCTGGCTGAGTCACTTAACCCTGTTTGCTTCAGTTTCCTCATCTATAAAACGGCCTAGAGAAGGAAATAGGAAAGCATTCCAGCATGTTTGCCAAGAAAACCCCAAATGGGGTCATGGAGTCAGACATGATTGAACAACAACAATAAAACCAGGGTTCGTAAAAGAATAAAATGAGATAATATTTCTAAAGTTCTATGGAAATCTTGCAGGGTTATATAAATGCTAGTTTTTGCTACTATACAGTCTGCCTATGATCACATCATCCTTTCAAATGTATCTAGGATCCCATACATGATGAAAATAGCCTGAAGCACAAAAAAATGGAAAAAAAAACATAATTGAAAATTCCTTTTCCCAAGAAATCACTAATTATCTGTCATTTCTTCAGCATCAGCGTGCATGCATGCATGCACACACCCACCCATGCATACAAATCTTCAATTTTCTTCCATTCCAGGATGTCTTTTTTGGCCATTCTAACTAATATACACCAATGAATAATTATGCCTTTGCAGATATAGAGTTAGTATCAATATTCTGATACAAACAGTATATATTTACGTAGTGTAGACATTCAGCATTCAACCTATAACACTGAGTGATGCCAGATTGGGAGGATTAGACATCAATTACCCCGAGAATAGTAACACATGAGAAAAAAAGAGGCATTTCCACACTATGAAGGGGTAAACTAAGAGAACTGAAATGATTAAATGCATTTCCTTCCTTTGCAGTCTGACTTTCTATTAATTTTGTAGTTCCATGCCTTTGTTAACCTCCTATCAATTAACCCAGAAATATTTACTAAGCAGCTACTATGTGCCAGGTTCCTTGCTAGACATGAGAGATACAAATGTAAAGAGTAAAACAATCTTTGCTCTCAAAGTGCTTGTATTCTCAAAAGATTACTCTATGGAGTGTATTCTGTACTGCAACTATGTAGAAAGTGCATTGTTTCTACAGGTAGAAACAGATTTGAAACTTAGATAATTGTGTCTGTAAGACACTTGCATGTGTCCTTGTGCTCTTTGAAAAAAGTTTCCACACTATGTCAGTTTCATGATAGAGATATTGGGTAAACATTTTAAAAGAAATTTATTTTTATTTAACATTTTATTTAATTAAAATTTAAAAAATAAGTTTAAAATATTAAAAGAAAAGTGGGTTAAACAATTTGCTTTTAGTGAAGGATATGTCATCTACTTCCGTGGAAATGTCCTTTATAAATAACAGGATCACTTAGTCACTGCATCTCAGAGACAAAAGCAATAACAGCAACAATAATCTATAACATTAATATAATGTCTACTATGTGTCAGGCACTTGGCTTTATAAAAATTATCTCACTAGGGATCCTCATAACAACACTCATAGGTAAATGCTAATATCACCCCCATTTTATAGATGAGTAAATTGAAGCAAACAAAGTCTAAACGACTTGCACAAGGTCACATAGGTAATAAATTCGTGAGACAAAATTTAAACTCAGGTCTTCCTGAGGTCAGACAGTGTTCTATTCCAATCTAATCACTAAATGAATCTATATAATCACATTCCCTTTCCCCCCCTCAATGAT
Source organism: Phalanger gymnotis (assembly GCA_028646595.1). NCBI lineage: Eukaryota > Metazoa > Chordata > Mammalia > Diprotodontia > Phalangeridae > Phalanger > Phalanger gymnotis. The sequence goes on from CM053624.1 coordinate 346,388,778, forward strand.
TATTCCTGGCTCTCTTCCTTTGCTACAGTTGACCTTTCATCTACAAATGTCTTGGATTAAACAATAAAATGTTAAGACTACTTCACAATGCCAACGAGAAAGTTGTTTCTTTTTTTTATTGTGAGGAAATCAATTATTTTTTAAAGTTGCAAGGTGCCAAGTTGGCAATGGAAAGAGAGAGAGAGAGAGAGAGAGAGAGAGAGAGAGAGAGAGAGAGAGAGAGAGAGAGAGAGAAGGAAGGAAGGAAGGAAGGAAGGAAGGAAGGAAGGAAGGAAGGAAGGAAGGAAGGAAGGAAGGAAGGAAGGAAGGAAGGAAGGAAAGAAGGAAGGAAGGAAGGAAGGAAGGAAGGAAGGAAGGAAGGAAGGAAGGAAGGAAGGAAGGAAGGAAGGAAGGAAGGAAGAGAAAGAAAGAGAAAGAGAAGGAAGGAAGGAAAGGAGGAAGGAAAGGAGGGAGAGAGAGAGAAATAAACAATCTATTCTAGTGGGAGACTTCAACTTCCCCTTTTAAGATTTAGATAAATTCAACCATAAAATAAAGAATAAGTTAAAGAGAGGAATAGAATTTTAGAAAAGTTATGTATGTTAGACTTCTGGAGAAAACTAAATGGGAATAAAAAAAAAAAACTAAATGGGAATAGAAAGAAATATACCCTTTTTCTCAGTGGAATAACACAACTACATTATTACTTTGTAAAAATGACACCAAAATATAGAAAAGCAGGAATATTAAATGTTATCTTTCTCAGACTAATGCAATAAAAAATATATTCAGTAAAGGGTCATGAAAAATAGATTAAAATAATTAAAAACTAAACAATATATGAAAGAATCAAAGCTATATAGAATTGTATGAAAAAAATGCACTACATTATTGTTGATTAGAGAAATGAAAATTAAAACAACTTTAAGATATAATCTCACACCTATCAGATTGGCTGAAATGATGGAAGAGGAAAATGACAAAAGTTCAAAAGAATGTGAAAAATTGGGACACCGATAGATGGTTGGTGGAACTATTAACTGATTCAACCATTTTGGAGAGCAATGTGGAATTATGCCCAAAGAATTATAAAACTGTTTCTACCCTTTGATCCAGCAATACCATTATTTGATCTGTTTCCCAAGGTGATCAGCAAAAACAGAAATGTTTATAGCACTTCTTTGTTGTTTTGAAGAACTGAAACCTGAGGAGATGCCTATCACTTTGAGACTGGTGAAACAAGTTGTATTATGTGAGTCTGGTTAAATACTAGCATGATATAAGAAATGATAGCCGATTAATTTTGGAAAATCATAGAAAGACTTGTATGAAATAACGAAAAGTGAAATAATCTCAACCAAGAAATCATTGTATAAAGGAATAGCCATATTGTTGGAGGAATAACTGTGAATGACTAAGTTATTCTGGTTATTATAAATATTTAAATAAACTAAAAATTACTTATAAAGGATGATACTATTCCCCCTACAGAGAGAGAACTGATATATGGAAATATGCATAGCACAGTTTTACACACACACATACACACTACATACTATAATATATAAGAAGTATGTGTATATGTGTGTGTGTGTGTGTGTGTGTGTGTGTCTATGAAATGGTGTCTTTTTCTAGTGCACAGTGGGGAGGTAAGAGGAAAACATTTCAGAACTTAAAATGAAACAAAAAATAAATTTAAAATAAAAACCTAAATGGTCTAATTTTAAAGAATAAGTAGGTTTAAGAACATATCACAGAAATGATAAATATTACCAAAGAGAATGACAGCAAAACAAGATAACAACATTTATGGGATGCAGCCAAAGCAGTACTTATGGGACAATTTATGACTACAAACACATCAACAAAATAAAGGGTAAATCAATGAACTGGACAAGCAACTAAAACAGAAAAAAATAACAAATTAAAAATCCGCATTTAATCACTAAATTGTAAATTCTGAAAATCAAAGAAAAATATTAATAAAAATTGAATGTAAGAAAATCTACTTGTGTCTCCATTATTTTAGTACATTGATAACCTCATCTCCTGTGAAGGGCCCTGTATACATTAAAGAAATTAAGTTCAATATTATATACTATTTCTTTTTTTATTAAATTTTATTTTACCGGAACACAAATACAAAATAGAAAAAAGAAACAAAAACATATCATAAGCGTAAATATTGAAACTTAAATATAAAGTAAGAAAAAAAGCATGTCATGTGCATAGCAGAACATAGGAGAGGATTCAAAATATGTAACAATAAATTTTCATTTCAAGAAAGCCTGTATGATAAATAATGCACCTTGTGTTGAGAATTGTCCATCTTTTCTTTGCTTCCTTGTGTTTTTTTTTGTTCTCTGCTGTGCACTTTGTAACTTTCTTCTTTTTTACCCCAAAGGTTCCAATATAATTTAGATAATTCTTGATATATACATACATATACCGATATATACATACACTTATACATATATACATGCATATATAGACATATACTTTCCCAAACATAATCTACTCCTGATCTTTGTTTTTTTATGATTGCACATATCTCTTGTTTCCTATCCTTCCTGCCTCCTCTACTTGACTTCTATCCACTACATTGCTTTCTATTACTTGCCAACTCACCTCCTCCACCAACTACCTGCCCTTCCATTACTTGCCTTCCCCCCTCTAAGGATCCCTCACCTATCCTCCCATTCCCATTAATCTAAACTCCCTTTACCTATTCCCTCATTCTCCCCTCTAAAAATTCCTCCCTTGTCCTAATCCCTCCCTTGTCCTCTCCCCTCTCACTAAACCCCTACCATTTTATTTCTTCTAAATTTAGAAGACTTTTATACTTTTCTAAATATATATGTATTGTTCCTGCTTAAACCCATTCCCTATGAAAGTAGGTCACCAGAACTACCTGCCCTCCTGCCCCCTCCAAATCCTCTGTATCCTTTCTTCTTCTTGTATCAGTCTTGTATAAAATAGTTACTCTTTTTAGCTGTTTCTAAATGGTTTTACATTTTAAATTCATATCATAGTCAGGTTTATCCCCCCTCTTTCTTATAAGCTCTACAACTATTAATAAGAACGTTAGACATATATTTTACATATTATGTTATATAAAAGGCAAGCAGTCTGTTCTTGTAAATTTCTTATAGTCAGTCTTTGGTATGTACCTTATGTGTCTCTTAGTTCTTATATGTCGAATCTTCTATTAAGTTGAGGATTTTTTTTAACAAAGTCTTGAAAGTCTGAGGGTTTGTCAAATGTCCCTTTTTTCCATTCAAGATAATAGCGAAATTTGAAGGGTATGATATTTTCAGCTGGAGCCCCAGGTCTTCTGCTCTTCGATATATTGTGTTCCAAGACCTGTGGTCCTTTAATGTCTCTTCTGCTAGGTCTTGTGTAATTCTAATTGTGGCACCATCATGTTTAAGTTGTTTTTATTTTGATGCTTTTAATATTTTATCCTTGATATGGGAATTTCGGAATTTGACTATGATATTTCTATGAGTTTTTCTCATAGGATCTCTTTTAAGTGGCGTGCTATGGATTTTTTCTATTTCTACTTCCCTGCCTTGTTCTAATGCTCAGAACAATTTTCTTTATTTCTTGTATCATTGTATCAAGATTCTTTTTTTTTGGATCACAACTTTCAGTTACTCCGATTGTTTCTATATTTTCTCTTCTTGATCTATTCTCCAAATCTGTTGTTTTTCCTGTAAGATGTTTTACTTCCTCTTCTATTTTTTCAGTATTCATGTTTTGTTTAATTATTTCTTGATCTCTTATAATTTCAGTGGCTTCACTTTGCCCAATTCTAATTTTCAAAGGGTCACTTTCCTCCTTGAGATTCGGGATCTCCTTTTCTATTTGGTTGACTTTCCTTTCCTAACCTTCTTGTTTTTCTTGGATTATTATTTTTTCTAGTTTGTCCTCCATCTCTGTCATTTGATTTTTAAAGTCTTTTTAAAGATCTATAAATTCTTTTGGGGCAAGTGACCATTTAATATCGCTCTTTGGGGATTTCTTTACTTCAATGTCCTCTTCTGAAGATGAACCCTGATCATCTCTATTCCTGTAATAGTTTTCTACGATTGGATTCTTTCTCCTTTGCCTATGCATTTTTGTGTGGTAATAACTTGATTTTTATATTCACCTCTAGCCCCGGGGTATGGGAAATGGTGTCTCTTGCCCCAGATCTTCAGTTCCCTCTAGCTTGGAACCAAAGTCAAACCTCCAACCTCCTATAAGTGCCCACAGCCAGGGGCTTTCTGCCCCACTGCTTCTGCACTCACCAGGCGTGTGTTGATTCCTTCTCGCCCCCACTGCTCTTTACAGCACAGCTGGGTCTGGCGTTCCTCGTCAGGAGAGGTTCCTGAATTCTTCCTGGGCTCAAAAGCATGATTCCCCTCATTATCCTGGGATAAGAAGTTCCAGTGGCTGGGGCTGAAGCAGCCTCTCAAACCCCCGGACTTGCTGCTTGTGGTTAAAATGGAACCTAGCCTGGAGGTGTTTACTCCTCGCTGGCATCAAACCCAGTCCTGGGGTTTTTCTTCAGATCTTCTCAGACTGTCCCTGGAAGATCCTGGTTGTGCCTCTATTCTTCTTTGTCTCTACCCCATTTTGTTCACCCTAAGGTGCTATTTTAACTCTTTTGTGAGAGAAAATCTTGAGAGCTTGGAATTTTCTGACCTACTCTGCCATCTTGCCAGAATCCTCTCCCCAATATTATGTATTATTTCAAGGCATAACAATCTCCAATTTCTAGTAAAATTGATTTGAGATTATATGTAATTGAAACTATATTCAAATGCGATCTTGAATCCATTAATTCTAAATCAATGACTTACCTGTTACTTTCAATTCAGCGTTAGCATAAATTGTCTGATATTTGTTTTCTGCAACACATTGGTAAAAACCTGAGTCTGACACATTCAGCACAGTTATCGTGAGTGACCCATTTTCTATTTGAATTCTTTCCTAATAAGAGAATTAAGATTCAAAGATATTATATTACCATCCTATAAAAAAGACAATAATTATTGGGCTATGTATAAAGTAAAAACTAGTTTAACTGGAATTCTCCTAAACACAATCTCTCTAAATTCATCTTTCAGAATATTTAAAAGGAAGTTAGAATTGTTCAAGGGGACAATCATAGCTTTTAAGCTTGGAGAGATCTTAGAGGTTATCTAGTTAACATGAAATTTATAGAGGCACAAAAAATGCCCAGATTTATTAAGGTAGGAAATACATGAGTTGGGATTTGAACCCAGACAATCTCACTTCTGATATTTGGCTCATCCACTTTACTGGACATTATGATTACCCCGAATCATTGCATTCTGGCTCTTTATTGTAATTAATCTCAATTCAATGCATATGACAACTCAATTTTAACCAGAATACTGTGTTAAACAGGTTAGTCCATTCCTGACCATTCCAGTAATGTTAATGTTTACAGGTCAGCATTAAACATGAATTTTAAGTTTAGGACAACTATAAAGCTCTCTGTAATTAACTCTCAAAGTGAACTGAAATTTGATGATCCTCCTTTGGAGGCAGAGGAGAATTGTATCATGCCCTTTCTTCTGACAACCTACAGTAAATTGTCCTTAAACACTGAGTATTTTTTCTGTGGCTTAAAAAAATATTCTCAGTCTCAAGTGCATCTCATAAAATAGTATAGTTATGCAAATAAAACTTAAAACTAAATATTACAAGCTACCCATTACCATTCTCTAGAGATAATAAAAGTCATCTGCAGGAAAACAGAGAGAACATTGTTTGAAAATGAGTACATGGGGGAAATTCCACTAAAACAGAAACGAACAGTATTTCCAAATGCAGGTCTGAAACAACACATGGATTTTCCCCTTTTTTTTTTTCCTTTTTTTGCAGCTCTTACAGAGAAAGCACATGCAGAATTAAGTACAAATTGATACAATTATTTGGTTAATTTGAAGGGGACAAGTGTGACTATAGTACGAGAAACAGGGAGAGTAATGGGATTGGAGTCAAAGAACCAGTGTGACCTTGGGCAAGGAAGTTCCACTCTCTGCATTTCCGATTCCTCATCTATAAAATTAGGAGGTTGAGCAGAATGACTTCAAAGGTTCCTCCCGGCTCGACATCTTAGATTCTATGAATTCTGGGGAAAACACCTTTGCCATTTATATATGGAAATTTAAACTTAAGGTAAAGGGTTTTTTTTTCTTATTTTAATTATCAGAATATTTGTTTCAGTACTTCACTTTTTTGGCTTGTTACAAAAGGAACAATTTATAAGTCTATCTAAAAAACCAATCTAACCAAAAGTAAAGGCAATGGCATTGACAACAATGTATCAGTATATACAAAAATTTACTTACCTCTGGCACAATAGGTTCACCATTTTTAAACCATGTGTAATAAGGAGTTGGTTTTCCACTGGCTCTGCACTCCCAAAATAGAGAATCATACACTGACAGATCTGCATTTTGGATTTTTTTATCCCACTCTGGAAGTGCTGTTCAAGAAAGAACATTTTTTTTTTGTGGATAAGTTCCCAAGTCATTTCACGAAAATAAAGGACTAAAGGAATTTCAATTCATGAAACAAAAGAGCATCTGGAAATAAAGCTTTGCAGAGTCTAACATGGAATTTGTAGGAATTTCTTATACTATACAGGAGTTCTTATGCACATGTTAATAGGTGCTTGGATTTAAAATAAATCTTTCTTTCTGTACAGGCAATAACAGGATTATTGGTGAGGAAGTCATGGATGAAATAATTATGGATGAGAATAAAGAGAAATATGGTGGCTAGAGATTTCCTGAAATAGTTCTCTAGGAGAGCCAGTCAACAGCCAGGAGATTAGAGTTCTGGGGTGGAAGTACCTCTCAGATAGGCATTCTTAACCACTCTGTGTACACGCGTGTGTGTGTGTGTGTGTGTGTGTGTGTGTGTGTGCGCACGCATGTGCCTGCTAGACCTCTTGGCCATCCAGTGAAGACTCTGGTCTCCTTTTTCCAATTTCTTTAAATGCAAAATAATAAAATGCATAGGATTCAAAAAGGTACCAATCATATTAAAATGTAGTCATGTATTTTAAAATAATAAAATGAAACAGATTTCCTGAACCTTGGGGTAAGAACTCCTGCCCTAGGAAGTCACTTGTCAGGGTGACAAATCTGTTGGTGAGGCAGTGGAGTAGATGGAATTGAATCAAATGTACCTATGCTTGTTTTACTATGCCTGAGTGAAAAATGAGGGTTGTAGGAGAAAGGTAAAAAATCAAAAGGGACCAAGGGATTTGATGAAAAGGATGGGTATGGTAGTCTATATTAGAAAGTAAATGTTTTTTTAAACTTTTAAGGACATGATGATAATTATATTTTTAAGGGTATCCAAGTATAAAAAGGGACTGGCCCTCTCACCCTGAAGCAGCATGGATCCTAAAGTACATAAGTATAACAGGAGATGAGATAACAAGCCCAAGCCATATGAGCATATGTATGGCTGCTTAGGTGGTGTAATGTCTATGGGGAAATGGAGCAGACACAAACATTCTTTTGCAGTCTCTGATGTTCTGACCACACTATAAAGAATAGATTTTTTTATTGGTTGCTTAGCTGGAAGTGGAGGGGGCACATTTATAAAAGCCATATTCCTCTGTAATCATATCTTGTGATGGTCATCTTCCTGCCTGGCAGCATTTCTGTGAGATAAGAGAAACAATATGGTAAAAGGAAACCTCTGGTCCCTTCCCTTCTGAGGCCAAAGATGGTCCTTGAATAATTGCTTTGGGTCTTTGCCTTGGTAGTTGTTCTTTCATTTAAGGTGACAAGGATTGGAAGCTCAGGCCTTATGATTCCAAAAAATTCAAGAAAGTATCACCAAGAAATTTGGGAATTGAATCTGCTCTGGAATTTTCAGCCAGACAACTACGCTTAGAAACCTTGAAGAATAAGGATCAACTTTGGAAACCCAGTCCAGCCGTAGCTGAGACCTGGGCTCCCCCAGCAGCAAGGACACATTATAAAGTAAACAGAATTGAGCCTGATAAGTTAATAAGCTTCTTCTGATATGCTAATAAGGGTGGACCAATTATTGTTGGAGGGTAATGTTTCATACTTCTATTCTTGTAATATCTTTGAAATAAATCTCATTTGTAAAAGTTAATTTATGTTAATTGGTTAAATGGAACTGAAGCATTAGTCACTGGTGGCTAATACTGGGGACGACACTTTGGAAAAGGAGCTAAATCAGACATCATTAGAGAAAGAGAACCCCAAGCACTCAGTGGTACTTCTGGAATCCTAAAAAGGAAATGTACCCAGCATAACTCTGGGAGAGAAAGGCCAGAGTACTAACTACATAACTAAAACCGTTTTACCTAAAAGGCAAATTCAAATGCAAGGTGAATCAGATCTTAACAGGAAGGTAATACAAAAAGAAAGAGATTCTTTGGAAAAGAGCCATGAAATTAAAAACTAAAGGTCTGGGTTCAACTTGGAACGTATCTCGAACAACACTATGGGAAGCTATTGACCATATGTATACTATTTTCTGCTTATCTCCCTTGTTAACAAGGAAATATAAGTAGTTCCACAGTGAAATATACACACACATATGTATACACCCCAAATATATGTATATATGTGTGTATACATATACAGATACATAAAGAGAGATATAGATAGTTCAACAACAACCAAAAAAACCCTTCAATTGTATTTTTTCTGTAACTATCTGAATGATTTCTATAGCTTTAACTTCATCTACTTCATGTAATCACTAAATATCAATCCACAGATCTCCATAAGAGAGAAACAGTACATATATTCACACACATAAAATGATTGTTAGTGATGATTAATATATGTACATACATATGTACTGACATATGCACATATGCATAAATTTATATATAATGTACATATGCATAACATTATATATAATAGCCATACACATAATTTTCATATATCATATATACATATGTATATGCACACATGTCTGTGTATGTATAGAATGGACCTAGATTCTAGATGAATGATTTACCATCTAGAGGGTTACAGTTATAAGAATTCTCAAGATGTGTCACTGAAATTTCTCCCTTTTCATTTGTCAATATGTTCAAAATACCTGTTCATCCCTCAATATGATGGCCTGGTTTCAGGCTCCATTTCTGATGCTTAAGTCACTTAACCTACATAGATCTCGGTTTTCTCAACTTGAAAACAAAGGGTTCAGCATTGAAAGCCTCTTAGGTCTCTTCCCACTCTAGATACTTTGATTTCATTTGTAATGGGGCATAGAGATTCATTGCTTTCCTCCAACAGAAACAATATTTATCAGAAAAAGGCACCTATAGGTCAAAGGAATAGATTGAGAGAGCAGTTTTCTCTTATTAACAGGATCAGCTGTCTTTCAATAAAAGAGATGTTTTCTTCTTACATGGGGAAAAAAGCACCAGCCTTCTACCTCAACCACCTCTAAGACCTGATAAGGATTTTTTTTAAACAGAAAATAACTAATATTGTTGTTCAACTCACGTAGAGTTATAAAAACCTGACTAGGGAAGTTCCAGTCAGGGATTCTTAACCAGGGGTCTATGAACTAGTTTTATAAGGTTTTTTTTTTAATTTTTAATACTGTTCAATATAACTGATTTTCCTCTCTTCCACTGATCTGGAATATGCCTCTCTGTGTCATCTACCCATTTTTCCTTGTTCTTCCCTAAAAGGCCAAGTACAACAATGCTAATCCCTCTTACATATGGCATTCTTTTAAATTTTTGAAGATAATTATAATGCACTTCATTTCTTTTTTTTTAAAATTAAATATCTCCAGTCTCTGCAACCAAGAGCCATATGATGATTTAGATCACAAATAAAACTGACCACCCTTTCACGGCCACCAACTGGTGGTTAGTTACTATTTTTACTCAAATATGACACTCACAACTGAACACAATACTCCAGATATGTTGTTGTTGTTAATATTTGATCATTTTTCCCTTGTGCCTGACTCTTTGTGACACCATTCGTGGTTTTCATGGCAAAGATACTGGAATGGTTTCCCATTTCCTTCTCCAACTCATTCTGTAGATGAGGAAACTGATTCAAGCAGGATTGTGGGACTTGCCCAGGGTCATACAGCTAGTGAATATCTGAGGCTAAGTTTGAAGTCAGGCAGATGAGTCTTCCTGATTTCATTCCCAGTAGTCTATCCACTGAACCACCTGGCTTCACTCCAGATGTGAAATGACCATAATTTTAAATACATGTGGGATAGTATATCTTAATGCAGACAAAAATCATATTATGTTTTTCCCCTATCTTAGTAGCCATATCACAATATTGAATTATATTTCATTTATAGTCAAGTAAGGTCCACAAATCATTTTTTTCAGTTGAATTGCCATACAGTTGTACATCTTTCATCACAATGTTATTTAATCCCTCTCTTCTTTACTTAGTATTTTATTTTCCCCAGTTACATGCAAAAAAGCCCATTTTGGGGTTTTTTTTTAATTTTGCATTCCAAAATCTCTCCCTTTTTCCCTCTTCACCTTTCTTCATTGAGAAGGTAGACAATTTGATATATGTTAAACATGTGTAGTCATGGAAAACCTATTTAACCCCTTTGAAGGCAAAGATTGTTCCATTTTTATTTTAGAATTCAGTAAATACCATAGTTGCTTAAATTCTAAATTAAGTTGCAATGCCCTTGTAATTAATGCTATATAAGTGGAATCTTCTTTTTGAAGGATTTGCAAAACTGACCAGCTCCAAATTCCAACTGCAATGTGCATGTGTTGGTGGGGCCTACACAAACCTTCCTCCCAAGGCATTGATCTTCTGACAGAAAGGACAGGGAACATGACAATGCAAATGGGGATCTAGTGAGAAATCCTAGATTTTGTGAATTTTTATGTGCACACACATGCATACACATAATATGCATATTTCCTAGTTTGTATATTAAACATTATAATATTTCTACTGCATATGACATATAAATAATGGAGATACTGTGAACCTTAATTGCTTATTTTGAAAGTATATATAGCCCTTGAGAAAACTGAAATGAAGATGTCATATTGACATATACCAATTGAAGTGGAAAATTAAGTAAATTATCCACATAATTCAGGCCACAACACTTTTTACTTGAAATAGCCAGATAATGGGGATGAAAAACTTTTCTTCGAAATTACCCAGACAATCATCTCAATATTCCACTTCTTTTTTTGGTGGGTGAGGCTTAAACACAAGGGATCGATATGTGATGTAAGAGGAGGGAAAAGCATTCTATTTTGGTCAGCAACCTGTTGGGATTTCTACACAGGTAATTTAGCATGAGAAAAGCAGCAGCTCAATTGGATTGGATACAGCATCTTTTACTGACTAGTGCTACCAAGCTGAGAGCTGTGTATGTGAGTTTGTAGATAGTGCCATAGCTTTGTTGTTCCCTTGGCTACAACCTTCATGTTGGTTGTGGACTACTACAGTGAAACATCAGCCTTTGAAACCTGGCCAAAGTCTTTAATATCCTGCTGGTACAAAAACTCCCAGTTGAGTCCCTACAATTTCATTTAACAAAGGATGCTCGATTAAAGAAGTCTGTTTTATTACAACTGCAGCATCTATTGAAAAGAAACAATTCTTCTCAGTCCCCATTTCTAAAACTATAGGGAAATAATGAATGTGAAAAATTACATTCTCTCTAAGAAATACAGCTCTTCAACTTATGCTAAAATGGAACTTCAAAAGGAAATGGAAAATAATATCCAAATCCCCAGGACTAGCTCTGAAAACAGCAGTGTGAAAAAGACTGAAGTTTGATACATGACGCTCTCCCATTCAGGCTAGCAACAAGAGCATAACTTTACCATAAAGTTCATAATCAAGAAAAAGAATGGAAAAATGAGCAAACAACAAAAAAGAATCTGACTTTAAAAAGTTACTATGGTGACAGGAAAGATCAAGATATGAATGGAGAAGAAGACAATGAAGAGAAAACAGTCACAATCAAGGCCTTAAAAGGATATAAAACACGAATTGGACAAAAGCCCAACAAGAATTCCAAGAAGAGCTAAAAATTTGATTTTCAAAATCAAATAAGATTGGGAGGGGAAAAGAAAATAAGCAAAGAAATGAGAGCAAAGGAAGAAAATAAGGAAAAGATAATTAACAGCTTGGTAAGACAGGCACAAAAGTATTGTAGAAAATAACACTTTGAAAAACAAAATTAGCCAAATGGAAAAAGAGGTAAAAAAAAATTCACTGTTGAGAACAACTCTTTAAGAACGCAGAATTATCCAAATTGGAAAAAAGTTACAAAAGCTCACTGATGAAAATAAATTCCTTAAAAATTAGATTTGGGCAAGTGTAAGCTAGCAACTCAATGAGACATCAAGAAACAATGAAACAATTTTTTAATGAATAAAAAATAGAAGACAATGTGAAATATCCCACCAGGAAACAAATGATCTGGAAAATAGATTGAGGAGAGAATTATTTTACTACCTGAGGAATTACTTGACTACCTGAAAGCCATGATAAAGAAAGCATGTAGACATTATTTTTCTACAAATTATCAAGGATAACTGCCCCATTAGAAATGAAAAATATCCAACCACCACCATTTAAATGAGATCCCTAAATGAAAACCCCCAGAAATATTATAGAGAAATCCAGAGCTGTGAGGTTTAAAACAAAAACAAACAAAACAACAACAACAATACTTTTTCAAGAATCTGGAATGAGACAGGGAGAACATTTAAATGTCATGGAGCCACAGTCAGGATCGCACATGATTTAAAAACCATAAATTTTAAAGGAGCAAAAGGTGTGGAATATGATATTGCCAAAGTTAAAGAAGCTTGGATTACAACCAAGAATATCCTACCCAGCAAAACTGAGTCTAATCCTTCAAGGGAAAACAATGGATATTTAATGAAATAGAGGACCTTCAAGCATTCCAAATGAAAAGGCCAGGGTTGAATAGAAAATTTCAATTTCAAATAAAATATAAGAGAATCATGAAAAGGTAAACATGAAAGAGAAATCATAAAGGACTCTATAAGTATAAACTCCTTACCATTCTATATGGGAAGATGATGCATATAACTTCTAAGAACTTTTTTTGTTAACGAACGATTTTACAATCAATGTGGCCTCTGATGCTGGAATGCAACAAAGTATGAATCAAATTCCTACTGCTTGTACTAGTTTTGGCCTAACAATAAACACCAAGAAAGCAGATGTTTTCCACTAGCCAGCACCACATCATCCATACATGGAACTATCAGTTACTGCAAATGAGGAAATTTTGAATGTTGTGGGTTACTTCACTTACCTTGGCAGTCTACTTTCAAGTGATATACACACAGATAATGAGGTTGATATATGTTTCCACAGATAAATCAGTGTTTTAGAGGCTCCAAAGGGAGGTGTGGAAGATAAGAGGTATTGAACTGCCTTCCAAAGTGAGTGAGAGTCTACAAAGCTATTGCATTGACTTCATTGCTGTATGCCTGTGAAACCTGGAGAGTATACCAGCACCATGCCAAGAAACTGAATTGCTTCTATTTCAATTGTCTTAGAAAGATTCCAAAGATCAACTGGCTAGATAAGATCCTGAACACTGAGGTCCTTTCTTGGACTGAACTAAGCATTCAAAGTCTAATGCAGAGAGCTCAACTCTAATGGGCTGGCCACATTGTTTAAATGCCAAAAGTATGGTTGCCTAAAAGACTATTTTATGGAGAAGTCACACAAGGCAAGCACTCACATGGATGTCAGAAGAAGCAATACAAGGATACCCTCAAAGTCTCTATGAAGAGCTCCGGAATCAATTTTGGGACATGGGAGATGCTGGCATAGGCCAACTCATCATGGTGTGCTTGCACCAAAGAAGACATTATTCTCTATGAGTAAAACACAATTGTGGTAGCTTAAAAGAAATGTGGGATGAACAAATGCAAAGACATGTCCACTCTAAATGGTTGTACGGATTATGTAGAACATATGATAGAGACATCAAAGCTCATATTAGTCTCATCAACCACAGCTGGACACACTGTACCTGGATCTCAAAACATTGATGTCATTTTGGCCCTCTTTAATAATGAAGAACAATGATCATCACCAAGAATTTTGCATTATTAGGACAGTTAGAAAAAGCTACATAGAAATAAGACATTTGAGTGAGTCAGTTAGGTTGAGAGGATATAAAAGAAATGGATAGAAAAGAAAGAGAGATGTCTCATCAAAAGAGGAAAGGGAGGAGGCAGAGACAGAAGAGCAAAGGAAAGGCAGGGACTCTCCACAGAGCTCTCTCCAAAACCCCTCCAAACAACTTTAAGTAATGCCTTAAAACAAATTCTGAAGTGGGGAAGCCAAGATGGTGCTGTGAAAGCAGAGACTCAGCAGAGCTCTTACAAATTCTGTTAGATAACCTTAAAAAAAGAGAATCTGAGCAGATTCCAGAGAGTTAGAAGCCACTAACAGACTGAATGCAGCAAATTTCTGAGCCAGGAGAGTCTGCAGGGTCAGCAGGTCAGATCTGTGTGCTTGGGAGAGAACCAAGCATGCCACACTAGTGGTGATCCCCTGTCCTCTCAGATCAGGAAGAAAGTCTGTTGGAGGTAGGGTAGACAGCAGTGCCTGCACCCACAAGAGCAACTACTCCTAAGGCTTGCTGCCTACAGTGTAAAGGTTTGAAACTCACCTTCTTGAACTTCTGGGAGCCATCATGACAAGATAAAATGGCTCTCATCCCTCCCTTCCTCACCCAGATAACATTCCCTTGGGAGAAACCCTGAAATAGAGGAGCCAGAAGTCAGCCTTCAGTAACCAAAGAGTAGGAGTTCCTGAGTCTCAGGGAGGTGGAGTTAGAAAGTACCAAAAACAGGGCACCAGACATGCTTATGCACATCCAGGGGAGGTGGCAGACACCAGTGAAAACAAGTGCTGAGACCACTGATGCTATAGCTCCACCCTAGTGGAAAAGGAGACTTCCAGCAGCCAGACCACCTCTCCCTTACCCGTCATAAAACCAGACACCACAGCACACAAAGCCAGTAACCAGGCCCACATTTCCCAGCCCAAAAACTGTTGGACAGAGCCCCCTGGACCCTAGAAGCAGAGATCCACTTTAAAAAGCAAGGAAAAAGACAGCCATCATGAAGAAGCAATCCAGAAAACCAAGAACTGTTGATTATTTTTATGGAGACAGGGAAGGCCAAAATACCAATTCAGAAGAGGGCAACATTGACACTTTACCCACATCTGAAACCTCAAAAGGGACTGTGAACTGGTCTCAAGCTTAAACAATCCTCAAGGAGGATTTTAAAAACAAAATTAGAGAGATAAAAGGAAAAATGGAAAAAAAAATCACTGATAAGAACAAATCTTTAAAAATTAAAATCAGTGAAATGGTTAAGGAGGTTCAGAATCTAATTGGAGAGAATGACTCCTTGAAAAGTAAAATTAACCAAATGGAAAAGGAGGTTCAGAAGCTAAATGAAGATAACAATTCAATAAAAATCAGAATGGGGCAAGTAGAAGCTAATGACTCTACGAGGCATCAAGAATCATTCAAACAAGATCTAAAGAATGAAAAAAATAGAAGAAAATGTGAAATCTTTGATTGGAAAAACAACTGACCTGGAAAATAGATCCAGGAGTTATAATCTGAGAATTATCGGTCTACCTGAAAGCCATGATGAAAAAAAGAGCCTGGGCAGTATCTTCAAGAAATCACCAAAAATAACTGCTGAGGTCCCAGAACCAGACAGTTAAATAATCATGGAAAGAATCCACTGATCACCACCCTGAAAGAGATCCCGAATTGAAAACTCCAAGGAATATGGCAGCCAAATTCCAGAATTATAAGGTCAATGAGAAAATACTGCAAGCAGTTAGAAAGAAACAATTCAAATATGGTGGAACTACAGTTGAGATCATGCAGGTCACTGACCCCCAGCAGAGGAAGCTTGGGTCAGTGCCCCCTGTGCTCCAGCAGTAGTGCTTAACTTTAAAAGCCAGGAAGTAGGCAAAGACCATGAGCAAAAAGCAGAATCAGACAATGGCCACAGATTCTTACTATGCGGACAGGAAAGATCAAATCACAAATTTAGAAGAGGACAACACTATCAATATACTCACATCCAAAACTTCAAAGGGTGAGATAAAATGGTCTCAAGACCAAAAAGCCTTCTTGTAAGAGCTCAAGAATCATTTTAAAAGTCAAATAAGAGAGGAAGAAGAAAAATTGAGAAAAATAAATGAGAGGTATACAAGAGAGAGTTGATAGCTTGGTAAAGGAAGGACAAAAATTGAGTGTAGAAAGCAAATCCTTAAAAATACAGTTGGCCAAATAGGAAAAAAGTATACTGAAGAAAATGACTTCTTAAAAAGTAAAATGGGACAAATGGAAAAAAAGAGGTACAAAAGCTAAATGAAGAAAACAATCCATTAAAAATTAAACCTGGGAAAGTAGAAGCTAATGACTCTACGAGACATCAAGAATCAGCTAAACCAAATCAAAAGAAGGAGAAAAATAGAAGAAAACATAAAATACCTCATTGGAAAAATAACTGACCTGGAAAAGAGACCCAGGAGAGGTAATTTAAGAATCACTGGTCTACCTGAAAGCCATGGTGAAAAAAAGAGCGGGGACAGAATCTTTCAAGAAATCATCAAGGAAAACTGTCGTAAGGTCCTAGAACCAGAGGGTAAAAGAGTCACCAAAAGAATCCATCAATCTTCCTGAAAGATATCTGAAATTGAAAAGAACAAGGAACACTATAGCCAAATTCCAAAATTATCAGGTCAAGGAGAAAAGCAACCAGAAAGAAACAATTTAAATATCATGGAACTGCAGTCTGGATTATATGGTAGGCCATTGCCCCAGGGGTGGCAGAGGTGGTGCAGCTCTGAGGATGCTTACAGAGCTACAGCTGCAACTGCTTCCAGGCCCTCCAGGCACATCTGGTGGGAGGAATTAAGTGGCAGGTCAGAGTACGAGCGCAGAGCCTGCTTGGATCTGAGTCACAGTCTGGTTGGTGGTTCTTGGGGGAGGAGGTGTGCTGGTGTGGGAGAGCTTGCTGTGTAGAAATAGCTCTAAAAACAACAGTGCAACTCCTCAAGCTGGAGATAAAGTACTCTCTACTCTACTAGCAGTCATATCCCAACAAAAAATTCAAAGATCAAGTAGTTGGCTGGGAACATGGCCAGGCAGTGAAAACAGACTCAGATTCGGACTCAGACTTTGAAATCTTTCTTTGACGACAAAGAAGACCAAACCATACAGCCAGAAGAAGTCAACAAAGTCAAAGAGCCTACATCAAAAGCCTCCAAGAAAAACATGAATTAGTCTCAGGCCATGGAAGAGCTCAAAAAGGATTTGGAAAAGCAAGTTAGAGAAGTAGAGGAAAAATTGGGAAGAGAAATTAGAGTGATGTCAGAAAACCATGAAAAATAAGTCAATGGCTTGCTAAAGGAGACCCAAAAAATACTGAAGAAAATAGCACTTTAAAAAATAGACTAACTCTAACGGCAAAAGAGCTCCAAAAAGCCAGTGAGCAGAAGAATGCCTTGAAAGGCAGAATTAGCCAAATGGAAAAGGAGGTCCAAAAGACCACTGAAGAAAATACTATCTTAAAAATTAGACTGGAGCAAGTGGAAGCTAATGAATTTATGAGAAATCAAGATATTATAAAAGAGAAGCAAGAATGAAAAAATGGAAGACAGTGTGAAATACCTCATTTGAAAAACCACTGACCTGGAAAATAGATCTAGTAGAGAAAAAATAATTGGACTACCGGAAAGCCATGGTCAAAAAAAGTGCCTAGATATCATCTTTCAAGAAATTATCAAGGAGAACTGCCCTGATATTCTAGAGCCAGAGGATAGAATAGAAATTGAAAGAATCTATCCATCGCCTCGTGAAAAAGATCCCCAAAAGAAAACTCCTAGGAATATTGTGGCCAAATTCCAGAGGTCCAGATCAAGGAGAAAATACTGCAAGCAGAAAGAAAGAAACAATTTTGAGTATTGTGGAAATACAATCAGGATAACACAAGATCTAGCAGCTTCTACATTAAGGGATCGAAGGGCTTGGAATATGATATTCCAGAGGTCAATGGAGCTAGGATTAAGACCAAGAATCACCTACCCAGCAAAACTGAGCATCATGCTCCAAGGCAAAATATGGATTTTCAATAAAAGAGAGGATTTTCAAGCTTCCTCAGCAAAAAGACCAGAGCTGAATAGAAAATTTGACTTTCAAACACAAGAATCAAGAGAAGCATAAAAAGGTAAACAAGAGAGCGAAATCATAAGGGACTTACTAAAGTTGCACTATTTTGTTTACATTCCTACATGGAAAGATGATGTACTCAGTACTAGGGTAGCTGAAGGGAATATGTGTGTGTGTGTGTGTGTGTATCTATACACACACACACACACACACACACACACACAGACATGGTACAGGGGGAGTTGAATATGAAAGGATGATATCTTAGAAAATAAAATACAATTAAGGGATGAGAGAGGAATATACTGAGAGATGGAGAGAGGGAGAGATAGAATGGGCTAAATTATCTCTCATAAAAGTGGCAAGAAAAAGCAGTTCTGTTGCATGGGAAGAGGGGGCAGATGATGGGGAATGATTGAATCTTGCTTTCATTGGATTTGACCTGAGGAGACAATAACACACATACTCAATTGGGTATCTTAGCCCAGAGGAAAGAAGAAGCAAGGAGATAAAAAAGGGGGGACAATAGAAGGAAGGGCAGATGGGGGAGGTAATCAAAAGCACACACTTTCGAAAAAGGACAGGGTCAACGGAGAAAATTGAATAAAGAGGGACAGGATAGGAAGGAGCAAAATATAGTTAGTCTTTCACCACATGAGTATTGTGGAAGGGTTTTGCAGAATGATACATGCGTGGCCTATGTTGAATTGCTTGCCTTCTTAGGGAGGGTGGGTAGGGAGGGAAGAGGGGAAGAGAATTTGGAACTCAAAGTTTTAAAAGAAGATGTTCAAAAATAAGTTTTGGACAGGCAACTGGGAAAAAATATATATATAGATAATGGGGTAAAGAAATCTATCTTGCCCTACAAGAAAGTAAGTGAAAAGTGGATGAGGGGGAGTGTGGTGACAGAAGAGAGGGCTGACTGGTGAATGCGGCAATCAGAATATATGCCATCTTGGAGTGGGGGGAGGATAGAAATGGGGAGAAAATATGTAATTCAAACTCTTGTGAAAATCAATGCAGAAAAATATTAAATAAATAAATAATGGGGAAAAATTGCAAAAAAAAAAGAATAACATTTTTTTCTTTCCTGTTTACTATTCACTTACATAAATACACACATACATATGCATATGTATATAAGTTTGTATGCATGAATGTATGCATGTTTGTATGTGTTGTATATATAAGAACATCCACATAGTCAGTTGATAACAAAAATCTCTTACCCATGGGGAAGTAGGAGAGAAAGGGGATAAGGGAAGGATAGGTGATGAAAGAGAGCTCAGATAAAAGAAGTCAGTGGTCAGAAGCAAAACAGACTTTAGAGGAAGGGTAGGATAAAAAGAGAGAAAGAATAACAAAAACAAGAAAATAGAATGGAAGGAATTGCACAGTTAGTAATCATAACTGTAAGCTAAGATAGGATAAATTCACACATAAAGTAAAGGATATAGCAGAATGGATTATAAATCAAAATATAATAATATGTTGTTTATAAGAGACACACGTAAAAGATAGTGTAACACAGTTAAAATAAGGCATTGGAGCACAGTCTTTTATGTTTCAGTTGAGGTAAAAAAATTGGCTGAGGTATCAATTGTGATATCAGACAATGCAAAAGGAAAAAAAATAGACCTAATTAAAATGGATAAACAAGGAAAAAGCAACTTGTTAAAAGGCACCATCAAAAATAATCAATATCAATAGTAAACATCTATGCACCAAATGACATAACATCCAAATTCTTAAAGGAAATGTTAAGCTAAATACAGAAGGAAATAGACATTAAACTATACTAGTTGGGGACTTCAACTTTCCCCTCTCAGAGCTAGATAAATATTAACATAAAATAAATAAGAAGGAAGTCAAGGAGATAAATGGGATCTTAGAAAAGTTAGCTACAATAGACTTCTGGAGAAAAGTGGATAAAAATAGAAAGGGGTATACCTTTTTTTATCTCTCACAAAACCTGACTGTATTAGGGCATAAAATCCACAAAACCAAATGCAAGAAAAAGAAATGATAAATGTATCCTTTTCTAACCATAATTCAATAAAAAGCACATTTGATAATTAGCTGTGGATGTAGAAGTTGAAAATTAATTTGAAACTAAACTGTCTAATCTAAACAAGGAGTGGATCAAAAAATACACCATATAAACAATAAATTAATTTCATTTAAGAGAATGACACGGGACAGAGCCAAGATGGCTATTTAAAGGCAGCAACACAATGAACTCTCTCTGCTTTTCTCTCCAAACAACTTTAAACTTCTCAAATTAAATTTTGGAGTGACAGAGCCAACAAAATTCAGAGTGAGACATTCTTCTAGCCTAGGGCAACTTCAGAGGTCATTAGGAGAGGTTGGTGACACTGGGGCGGTTGCCAGTCTGGCATAGACTCAGAATCGGAAATAGTGGTGGGTCCTGGAAGGAGCCTCCATGAGGAG
>CM053624.1:346409559-346447200 GCA_028646595.1 Phalanger gymnotis
CAGAGCAAAATACAAGCAAATTACAAATATCAACAGATAGACCTTATCTGATTCAAATCATAATACATAGTTACCAGTACCAACATCTGGGTTTCAAAGCTGGGGGGGCAGTTTGCAGCTTGCCCAGAGTCTCAACACTCCTTCCATGAGTGTGCCCCAAAAAATCAAATGCCAAGTTCTCCTCAGGTATATCCAGTTTAGAGCCCTGAAGGCTTTGACCTCACCCAGGCTGGGTCTGGGAAAGTTCTCCATCCCCAGGATCACATCATATACAAATTAATGACTCCTACTTGTCTCAGTGCTGAGAAATACTCCAAGACAAAAACATCCCACTTTATCTGCCCCATTCAAACAAAGGCCAGAATCATTAAAGGCACTTAAGAGAAGAAAAGCAAAATGTCCCACTTTAATTACTGTTACATAATAATGTTAATGTTATACCTAATGGGGGTTTGCGCCTGGAGCTTAGCACTTAGTAAGATTCAATGAAATAGCTGAATTACTCAAAGCAAACAAAAGCCAAACTCTTCAAGGGAACTTGTTGAACTAAGTGCTAAGGAGCCCATTTTGCTTCCCAAGACAGATAAGAGGGTCGGGCAATAGAATAGAAAGATGTTAGAAAGGACTCTTTTCTGCCACTATGTGCAGGTAGAAATGATTGCAAACTCTATTGCCCACACACAGTTCTGGGTCTCTGTTGCACAGTGGAGAGGAGTGTTTATGGCAGGTCACAAATCAGTACAGGCCTGGATGGCAGTTCCAAGGCAAAAAGGAATACTAGTGCTTGTAGTGGCAGGAGAACAGAGGACCTGGTCACAGTTGGAGGGCCAAAATGAGCACTGACACATGCATCTGTAGAGAAGCAGAATAGATTAGAAACCAAAATCCAATAATATGCTGTTGACAAAAGACACACTTAAAACACACACTGATTTAAAGTAAAAGGCTGGAACATACTCTATTATGATTCAGCTAAAGTAAAAAAAAAAAAGCAGGGGTAAAAATGATGTTCTCAGATAAAGAAAAAGCAAAGGTAGACCTAATCAAGGTAGATAACCAGAGAAACTATATTTTGCTAAAAGGTACCATACACAATGAAGTCCATACACAATGAAGTGTATATATGTATATAGCAAATTTCTCTGATAAAGGTCTCATCTCTTAAATATATAGTGAATTGAGCCAAATTTATAAAAAAACAAAGGAAGAACCTTTCTGCAGTTGATAAACAGTCCAAGGAAATGAAAAGGTAGTTTTCAGATCAAAAAAAAAAGCTATTCAGAGTCTTGTGAAAAAAATGCTCCAATTCATAATTGATCAGAGAAATAATTGGAAAAATATTACTTATTCATGGGTAGGCTGAGCCAAGATAATAAAAATGATTATTTTAGACAGGTTAATTTACTTAATCATTGCCATACCAATCAAACTTTAAAATAATTTTATAGAGCTAGAAAAAAGTAACAAAATTCATCTGGAAGAACAAAAAGTCAATAATATCATTACAAGAGATGAAAAAAATGCTAAGGAATGCCTAGTAGTACCAGATTTAAATCACATTACATAGTGGCAAACATCAAAACAACTTGGTACAGGCTAAGAATTAAGAGTGATGAATCACTGGAACAGATGAGATACACAAAAAACAGTGGTAAATGACCACACCAACCTAGTGCTTCATAACAAAAATCTCTTACCCATGGGGAAGTAGGAGAGAAAGGGGATAAGGGAAGGATAGGTGATGAAAGAGAGCTCAGATAAAAAATTTGAAAAAATCTTTGGGAAAAGTGGAAACATTTTGTCAGAAACTAGGCATAGACCAAAATCTCACACTGTATATCAAAATAAGATCAAAATGGATAAATGATTTGAACATAGAGTGAAAACATAAATAAATTAGAGGAGCATGGAGAAATTTACCTGTTAGATCTACACATAAGGGGAGAGTTTATGACCACACAAGAGAAAAAAAAGAGGATCAAAGGAAGTAAAAGAGATAATTTGCATTACAGGAAATTAAAAATCCTTTGCCAAAGAAAACCAATACAACCAAAAGCAGAAGGAAAACAGGAAACTTGAAAAAATGTAGCAAGTTCCTCTGATAAAGGCCTTCTCAAATGCATAGGTAGCTGAGCTAAATTTATAAAAATGAGTCATTCCCCAGTTGACAAATGCTCTAAGAATATGAATAGACAATTCAAAAAAGAAATCAAAAGTAGCAATAGTAACATGAAAAAATTCCCTAAAGCACTACGAATTAGTGATGTGCAAATTAAAATAGCTCTGAGATGCCACCTCACACGCATCAGATTGACTAACATGTATGAAAAGGAAAATGGCAAATGGTAAATGGGATGTGGAAAGATTTGGACATCAATATATTTGGTGGTATAGTTATTAACTAGTCCAACCATTCTGGAAAACAATTTGGAACCATGTCCAAAGGGCTAACAAACTGCACACCCTTTGACCCAGCAATATCACTATCAGTTCTGTATCCCAAAAAGATCAAAGAAAAAGGGAAAAGATATATTTGCACAAAATATTTATAATGGTTCTTATTGTGAGGAAAGAATTGGCAATGTAGGGAAAGCTGGGGAAAGGGGAATGGCTAAACAAGTTGTGGTATATGATGTTAAGGGAATGCAATTGTGCTACAAGAAATGATGAGCAAGATCATTTCAGAAAACAAAACAAAACAAAACAAAACTTGGGAACACTCATATGATCTCAAACAAAGTGAAATGAGCAGAATCAGGAACACACTGTACATAGTAATAGAAATGTTATAAAAATGATCCATAGGAAAATACTAAGCTACTCTAAGACAATGATCCAAGAAAATATCAAAGGACTCTTAATGATAAAGGCTATTCACCCCCAGAAAGAGAACTAATTTTAAATCTACATTGAATCATAATTTTCTTTTTTTTACTTTATTATTCTCTTTTTTCTCTGTTTTCTTTTGCAACATGGCTTATATGGAATATGTATTTTGTATGACTTCACGTGTATAATACATATCAAATTTCTTGCCTTCTCTAAGGGAGGAGCAGTGTGAGAAAGGGAGAGAATTTGGAGCTCACTTTTTAAAAATGATGTCAATTTTTACTTATTATAATATATTATATTTTATTTTGTAATATAAATATTATAATAATTTTATGGAATTGGGGCATAAAAATAAAAATATATCTTAAAATAACAAATGGTACATGAACAGTTTGAGGGAGTCACAAATATTTCTTACATTAAATCAAAGATAACCTTCCTTTTCTTCTTAAATCTTGTAAGAGAATACTGAAAATCAAAAGGTGACGGATTGAAGACTTTTTGACCAGTAAATTCAGGGAGGAGGAATTTAATTCTTCACTGACAATTTGGGGTACTTTTGTAGCATCCTTTGCAGAGTTTTCAATGGTTTAATAATTAAATTACTTTTTAAGGTGAGAGGTTCCTTAACTGTATCTAAGTATTAAATAGACAAACTGAAGCACAAGTGATAAGAGATATATTAGTTGCTCTGATAACGGCCTCAAGTGATTTTCATAAGTCATTGATCATTCTATGATCTCAGGTTTTGTTTTGTTTTATATTCTCCAGTGAAATACTGACTGTCATGTTCTCATTACAGATGGACATTTTAATAGTATACAAGCATATGCAAAATTCACTGGCAAAATATATGAAGCCAAGAGAATAAATGCCTAAAGATGAGAGAAGGTTGATATGGAAGCCTACCTTACTAGCACATTAAAAAAAAAAGAAACCAAGTCAAAACTTCAACAGTTTCTTTAAAGTATTGATGCATATACATATACAAATATACACATATGTGTGTATAATGTGCACATATTTTAGGTATACCTATACATACATGTATGCATATACATATATATACATATATATGTGTGTGTGTGTGTGTGTGTGTGTGTACGCTGGAGCCAGTTGTATCAGATCCAAGAGCCAACAGTTAAATTTTTGGAAATCACATCTCATACAAATCAAGCCTTGATATACTGTTTTGTTGATTTCTAGACTTAAGGTGATGGAGAAAACATTGATAAGGCAAAATAAACTTGAAAGTGTGTTGTAAGTATATTTTCTCTTTTTGGTGGGGGCAACAGAGAGTCTGTTAAACATTTACCACCATACCTCTGTGTTGATCCCTCACAAAAGAAGCCTGGATCTTAAAAAGTTGTTACGGACTTGAGTTCCTAAATTATTCAATTTAGTTTGGCCACGAAAGACAAAAGGATTCCCATTAGAGAAATTCACCCTAAGGCAGAACTTCTCAATGCCAAGCAAAACAGAACTGAGACAATTATCCAGATAATTATATTCAAAAAGAGTTTTACCTTTAACATGTGGCTGTTGTAAGTGAAAACAGATTTTTTCTTAAATAATAAATGGGTCTTCTTTCTCCATTTTGGTATATAGGTATCAACAGAGGACATGAGAGCTTAGGTCACCGAGAAACCTCACTTCATTACTGTTCACCCCTAAAAAATGTTTATTTTCTATTCATTTTATATATAGTGATCTACATTCATGTTTTTCTTCCCTGTTCGAATGCATATGCCTTGAGGTCAGGAGTTGTTTTAGTTTTGTATACTTAGTACCCAGCACTGTTCCTGACACATGGGCAATCAGTAAATATTTATCCATTGGTTGATTCCCAACTCCTGATTAGATAAGATGTTTATGATTAATCTTTAGTAGTTGTGTCTCATGTTTTGTATAATAAAATATATTTTCTGTATATGTGAAAAAATGGGGAAAAGACAGGATGGTGGCATCCCATGGTCTGAACCTTAAAAGATGTGAGATCTGACGAATGAAATGGAAAATGTTCAGTTGTAACCGATTCTTATGAAGATGTCTAAATTTTCCTTCCTCAGATAAACTGTTGTCCAAGCTAATGACAGAAATTTCAGATATGACTGCAAAGATCATTATCTGTCTTTTTTAAGTAATCATTAGCCCTTTGAGATTGTAGCCAAAGAAAGTTGTACTAATTTTTAAATAGTAGATGAATGTGAACATTTCAAATTATAGACGCATGCATAAAATCTGACGTCTAGATAAAAAATCAAGAGTAGATTTCTTCCTAATTGGATTGTTAAAATTCTAGCACACATTATTGTTTTCTTAGCAATGGAAACATTAAACAGTAACATGTAGGACCACAGAATCATAGGTGTAGGGTTGAAAGGAACCTTAAAGGCCATCTGATCCAACCCCCTTTTTGTATCTGAAGGCCCAGAGGAGTTAAATGATAGCTTAAGAATAATAGCAATACTATGACAGATTAGTCTAATTTCTTCTTTTTCTGATTTTTGGAGGATTTTGCTTATTTTTAAATAAGGCTAGAATTCTAATGGATTGAGTGAACACCATCTAAATAATAGGTTGAATTCAAGCCAGCATCTAACAAAATCTCTCATAAGAGCCATCTAAAAAGATGGAAAAGGTGTTTATTAAATGAGTACTCTGATTTTTGTCTTGTAAACTCCATGTGTTCAAAAGTTGATTGATGTTCAGTAGATCAACATTAACCTAAAGTAAGAGCTCCAGTACAGGGGGACAAGACTGCTGTTGGCCCAGTTCCATGCTATACTTTACGATTGACTTAGACGAATACATAGATATAACTTTTATCAAATTTTCAGAAAAAAATAAAATTAGGTAAAATAATTAATCAACCAATCAACTTGTCAGTCAGGATTTATTAGGTTTCTGTAGCACACCCCGCACTAACTAGGCACTCAAAATATGCATATAAAAATGAAACACTCCTTATTCTGAAGAAACATAAATTATAAAGGATACCTGTATTCTTACCTATATTAAACAATGGACTAATGCATTCAGAAATATTTTCAAAATATGGAATTATAGGCTGAAGCTAAGAAAATAAAATATAATAATGATAAATGTAATATTTGTATTACATTTAAAAAATCTATTCCTATAATTTCAAGATATAAGAGAAAAAGCTATAAAGCAAATGACTAATATGCCAGTAGCTGTTTCAAAAATAAAAAATCCTGACAATTAAGAAAAGAGTGTTTTTCTGGTTAAAATAGGTAATTACCTAACTTTGTTATTTGACTTTGTATGTGTACATACTCTCTTTAAATAGAACTTACTGTTGTCTATTCCTCAACAGCATTATTTTTCACCCATTTTTTTCTTCATTTATAAATTCCCTTTGGAATTATATAATTAAGATTGCCATAGGCTGCTGCTGAATGTTTTATGTGAAATATATTGGATTCTGCTCTACCTTGAATTACAAACCTTTATAGCTTTAGCATGACACAGCTGATATTTTCAATGGCAATTATAATAAACAATAGCTTGCATAGACCATACTGAAATTAAAGTCATATTTTAAAGATGGCCATTCCAATCTGCTAATCATAGCAGTAAGCATCCTAACTTCGACATACATCTTCCTTATTTCTCCCATGATGCTTCTCACAACATGCTAATGACTTTCACTATTTACTGCAATGAATATTATACAATGCTTCATAAGCTTTTAGAAATATGACTGGCTTACCATAGAAAAACAGTTGACCTCTTGCAATATTGCTTCCACGCAGATTTCCTGCAATGCACTCGTAAGATCCTTCATCCTCCTGTTGAAAGTTTGGGATTCCAATCATTCCTTTGGATTTGCTATATTGGATTTTCCTTGACAAAGGACTTCCATCCAACCTCCTCCAAATAATATTGGGTACTGGACTAAAGGAGAATGATTCATTAGAAAAGGAGATGTTGGAGCCATTAGGCTGGAGACACAACAGTCCGAGATGTTTATAAAAATTACCCTTGAGACATATATCAGTCTCAAATGCTGGCATTTCTGAAACTAGTTTTCCAGTAAGTCAGTCCAGTAAGTCCAGTGTGTCCACATACTATTAAGAAAAGAGAACACAGAGCAGCCCATAGGCACAAAAATTTGCTACTGATTTTTTTTTGTGTTAGGTAAGTTCAGTTATCACACAACATGTGTAGACTATGGTAATGGATGAGTAAGGATGGGTGCATAACATAGCGTGCAACCCCATGTAGCAAACACAAAAATGTTTGCTCCTTGAGAACAGATACTATTTTTATATTCTCTCTTTTTACTTTCTTTATCTCCCCTACTTTTAAGATATTGTTAGGAGATTAATAAAATATTTGTTGACCTGACTTCTTCCAGAAGCCACTTTAGTCAGTGCCATGAAAGTTTCAGGTACCATTGGTTTGCAAAAGAATAACTGTCAAATTGGTCATGATTTGGTATAGGAGATAAGGATGTATTCCTCTAAGGCATTATACTACAGTAGAAAATCATTAGGCCTGGATTATGGAAACTTCTTTTGAGTCCGGGCTCACGTACTTATGGCTGTGGGCAAATCAACCTCTTTCAAATTCACAGAGCTCTATGATTCTAGGGTGAGATGGAAACTTCTTTCTTCTAACCATCTAATTTTACAGGTGAGGAAACTATTAATCCAAAACATTAAATTAAAATTAAAAATCACAATGGTTGCAAGTTTATTGAAATTTACTGGGTAGGAAAGAAGACTCATTGGGCATTAAAATATCGTTCAAGTATTTGGAAAAGAGAGACTGAGCTAGTTCTGTTGGGCACTAAAGGAGAGAACTGACACTAATTGATATAGATTAAAAAGAGACTAATTTAATCTTGATGCCAGGAAAAAAAAAGAAAAAAAACTTCCTAACAATTGAAGCCATCCTAAAGTACAATGTGCTAATCCAAGAGTGACTGAGCAACATTTTCTTCGAGGTCTTAAAGCAAAGGCTGTATGGTCAGTTGTCACACTTGCTACAGTGGGAACCATTTTCAGATTTACTTTGGAACTAGCTGCCTTTTGAATTTCCTTTCAATTCTTAAATTTTGTGAATCTGTGAAAAAACACTTTTATCCTCCAGACATCTTATTCTGTGCCACATTCTCTACTGTTGGCCAGTCCTACATGGAGGCCAATACCTGCACAGGGTGTGAAGAAGTCAGCAGATTCCTTGTGTTTTACTGCCATTTCCAAATGTACCATCTGTCAAAAACACATAGTAATCTTTTTGTTTTTTAATTTCCAAACATCTGACCAATTACTGTTTTTATGCTGTCTCCCCCATTAGGCTGTGAGCTCCTTGAAGGCAGAGAAATTTTTTGCTTGCTTTGATGTTTTATTTTTATCTTTTTGCCTTTCTTTATAAAAGTGCTTAGAACAGTCCCTGATGAAGTATAGACAGCAACAAATACTACTTGACTTTTTATTTATGCTCTATTATACTCTTGACCATGTGTTTTTTCAAATATTTTCCTCCTCAAGTTCCTAAAGGTCATTCATTATTACCTCCTTCATTTATCTTCACAACACAAAACTTCCTTACACCTTCATCAATCCTCTAAGATTGAAATCTATTATCTTTGACAGGGCTAATTCCTTGATCACAACTTGTCCTTTACCCATTTTATATATTCTATCTCTTTCTCATTCCCAATCTTTCCTTCTCTACTAAACCCTTACTTGAGGCCTACAAAAATTAACTATATCTCCAGTATAAAATACCTTGCCTTAGACCCGTAGGTTTTTCAAGATATCATCTCATATCCATCATCATTTTCATTGCGAAAATCTTAGTTACTTATACAGTATTTATTACTCTCTAACTTTAGTTCATCCCAAATGCTTTGTCATTCTACTTTCTAGACCTCTTGATAACTTAATATGCTCTTAAGACTCAATAGATCCTTGATCTTTTTTACACAATTTGAAATTATTTTCCACTTGTTGACCATGTTTCCTTTTTATTGAGAACTATATTTCTCTGTCCTAGATTTCTTCCTCCATGTCTGTATCAGTAAGACAATAAACACAACATCAACGATAATCACGAATACACCCATGTAGTTCTGTATCACAAAGTAAGAAAGGCTCTCCTTATGGAAGGTAAAAGAAGTATAACATTTATTCAGACACCAGAGAATCGTATCCCATAGCCAAATGTTTGACTCCCACAGCCATTTAACCCACTTTATCATAACAGCAAGGAACTTAAAACACCTGGAACCTCACCATCCCAAAACCTCTCTGACCCTCTGTTGGGGTTTTCCCCAAAACAAACTCACAGTATAGCTAAGTCAGCCTGTTCAGGTTTAACAATCATGAGGGCGGCCATTAGCAGCCATAACTGATCTCCTGCTGTGACATAACTTCCTTTTACTGTCAGGAAGCTCCTCCCACCACATGTGACTTAACTTTCTGTGATGTAAGCAGGCACATAGCCTATTAATGGGTGCAAAAGATATTCAAATCTAAATTGCTACTACAATGTCTGATCACATCTTCCTTCCTTTGTTTCTTTTGCTTCATCCTCTTCCTACATCTTATAGGTGGCCATTCTACAAATGTCTTTTGAGTGCCTTCTTTTTTACATCTTAACCTTCTCCATTGTTGATATTATCATTTTCCGCAAGGCCAATAATTATCTATATAAACTTTATTCCCACAAATGCCAAGGCCTAAAGTCTGAATTTAATTTCTAAATCTCTAGACCATTTTCCAGCATTTGCAACAAATGTCTGACCTGCACTTCAAATGGTTCCAAATTCGATTCATCATGTTTTGCCTCAAAACCTGCCTCTTCTTTACCCTTCTCCCCCCCCCACCCAATCCCCTATATTTAATTGTAGCACTATAATTATTTTAAACAATAAGTCTCAAAAGTTTTGAGTCATTTTGGACTCTTCCATCTCCCCCACACTCTCATATCCAATCAGTTGCGATGGCTTTAATATTCCGTCTCCACAAGATATTTCTCTCCTTTCCTCCTCCACCTCCAAATACACTACTATCATATTTATTCAGGAGCTTATAACCATATTATTCCTTCCTAAATGATCTTGTCAATGGTATTTTCTTCTGATTCATTCTTTACACAGCTACTATGACAATCTTCCTAGTACTAGTCTAAATATACTCCTAACCTACTAAACAAAAAAAAACTCTATTGTTTTTCTAATTTTATGGGTAAGAAAATAAACCTAAACATGTTAATTCTATCATTTAAAGCCCTCTTAAATCTGGTATCAATCTACCTTTCCAAGTTTATTTTATATTACTCTCTCACACATGCTCTGTATCCCAATAAAACCGGACAATTTATTGTTCTAAAAACTTGTCTTCAGCTTTAGTATGTTCAATTAGGGCATCCAAGTTCCTTCACTCCTCTGCTTTTCAGAATTACTATCTTCCTTAAAGATTCAATTCAGGTACTGCCTCCTACATGAAAACCTTTCTAAATTACCTAGACAAAAATGATCTCTTCCTTCTCCATATTTGTTAGAGGGTGGTTGTTATTGTGGCTGCTGTTAGGATCTTTTCTCTTTATCTACCACACTGGACCTCATATATTAACAGTAAGTATTTTATGCTTTGTTATTTTTTTGTTGGATCTATTCCATAGGATTATATGAAGAATATCATTTTGCCAGTAACATATGCTATATAAATGAACCAATTATTAAATTATTATCAAGAAATGGCTCAATATAATCAGCAGTTATAGAGAATACTAATAAGTTCCATGAGTGGTGAGATTCTACAAAAGTATATGTTCCTCTAGCATGTAATCTCTAACATTTTATTTGGCATTTTTTTCTCTACTCTGAGGCCCAGAGCAACTCTGTTCTATAAAGTTTTACAATTCAATTCTCTGAGAAACAGATATTCTTTCTGAAAAACATATACTTCCTAGTAAATTATTTCTCTATCTTCAGCTTGAGTCCTCTCATATAGGGTCATTCCAGGTCTCCTTGATTGATCAGAAAGAAAAAGGTCATCTTTGAACATTCTTTTAGTTCATATAACTTAAACAAGCAATTTAATTAGATTATTAAGAAAATAAAATGATCTTAAGGTACAGAGAAAACAATAGCCAAGATTTCAGAGGGAGCCTTCCAAATTGAAGAACCTTATACAATTTCAACAGACCCAGAACAGTTATAAGAAAGATAAAACTAAATTGTGCATTCATTGTTGTAATCACAACCATTGAACCATTGTGTTGACATTTCTGTTGCTACTTAAGATTCCTTTATCTTAAAAATAACTCTTGGTAAAGAGGATAAGCTTATTGAAGCAATCTAGCCCTGAAGCAAAATCCCATGAAGGAAACAAATCTTATATGCTGGGCTGATTCAGGACTTAGAGTATTGGTCTCACATACTTTGGATGACTTTCTTGGGAGTCTTCCAAGTGCCTTACTTTATTTTGCTCCTCTTTTGTTCCTCTTCTTGGAATCCAGATTGCATGAAATATGGATTGTATGAAATGTGTCCTCTCACAAATGTGAACTACTGCTGGATGACAAAAGCAGGATTCACTGCTCTGTGTCTCTGACTTGGTGCTATTTAAATAAGCATGCCCAATAAATAAAGATTTCCCCTCCATTCTCTCATGTCGGGAGGTTTAGAACAAATGAGAATCCTATTAATTTTATCAAAACACAGAGAATTCATGTGTTAGGACAGGAGACCCATCAGACCCCGTTCAAACTGAATTATAGGGGGAGTGAAAGCTGTGTACACATTGTGTAGGATCCCTCGTGCTTCAGTCCTCAGCTTTTAACCCTTAAATAGAATTTTTATTACTGGGCTATTTTAGAAAAGTGTATATACACACACATACAAATACACATGTACACACAAACATACATACACACATAAACACAGGTATACATATGCAAACATACATATACAAATATATAAGCACACATATATGTACAACATATACAAACATATGTACATACATATACACATACATGCATGTATGTGTATGTATATATTTGTGTGTGGATATGCATGTTGACATATGCACACACATACACATGTACACATACATAAAATATAAATATAAAGATAGATGTCTTTAATCTCATTTTACACTGCTTAAATCTAGAAAACAATAAAGAGAACCATTTTAACTAGGAAGCCTGGTTATTGGTTATCAAAGATTGCAACAGTACCCTTGGAATTACTCAAAAGCCTGAACCTCATTACAATGGAAACTCTCTGAAGTCATATTTACTTCAAGAGAAAGTGAAGGCAAGTAGGAAAACAAGTAGGGATTGGCTTTTTTAAAAGCTTAAACTCCACTCTAATTGGCATTCATTTTTCCAATTTGAAATATCCATACTTAGTTCCAGGGTTAGAAGATTTCTCTAAAGAGATGTGATGGATAAATTCATATGTTTGGCATAGAAGCGATCTCCCTGTTAGTGAAGGAAACAAGTCCTTATGATTAAACTCTGAACTGTCCAAATGGAGCTACTATGCTATGCTACTGTTCTCTTTTTACTGACATTATCCAAAAACTGTACAAATGCAGAACATTTCTATTTTGACCTTTTACTGTGACCATGCATGCTGTTATAGCGCCTGAACACAATTACTGCCATGTTCAGATGATACATTACAGAGTGTATCTTCTTATATGGATTGCTCAAACTTTTGCCACCCATCTCAATATCTCTTCTCCAAAGCTTTTCAGAAATTTCTAAAATTCTGCTAATAGATAGATTTAACATTTTAAGAAATGAAAGGAAAATTGGCCAGCTAAGTTATTTTTTCTAAAACAAATGTCTGATCCATATGCAAATCCCTTTAACCTCCCTGTGACTCTCAATAAAATCACTGGCTCAATAAACTGCACTGGCTCTTTATTGTGTCTAGAATCAAATGTGTGCATGTGTGTGTGTGCACGCACGCATGTGCACACATACGCTTATTGACAAACTAGCATATTCCCAACCCTCCAGCATTGTTATATGTTACTCTTTTTTGCACTCTAAAATCAAGCCATGATAGCTCACTTATTCTTCTTTCCACTTGGCATTCAATCTATCACCTCCTGCCATGGTACTGCTGACTGTGCAACATGCCTGTAGTTAATTTGTTACTGACCTCTCCCTTTGGTAAAGCCTGGTCTCCTTGAAAATTCATTCCAAATTCTTTCTTCTATATGAAGTCTTTCTTGACAACTCCCACACCTAAATGCTAGTCCACTTCTATCTACGACAACCAGGAATTAATTTTGTATATATTTATATGTATACATACTGTCTTTCTCTTTAGAATGTAAGCTTTTTGGATAGTAGAAACTAATTTCACTTTTCTCTTTATATCTTCTGTGCATGGTGCAGTGCTTGACACATTGTACGAGCTTAACAAATGTTTGTTGAAGAACCAGAGATTATAGCACCAAATGCTGACATTTCTTAATAACTCATTGCTTGAGCTGATTTCCATTTGCCTGGCTCCAAACCTCTAATAATAGCTAGGATTTATATTTCATGTAACGGTTTTGTAAGAACTTTACATAAGTGAGTTATTGGATCCTCAAAGAAGCCCTGTGAGATAGATATTGCTATTATACACATTTTACAAATGTGGTAACTGAGGCTAGCAAAGGTTAACCGACTTGCCAAGGTCACACAACTCACAAATGCATAAGCTAGGATGCTAACTCCAGTCTTCCTGATGCCAGTTCCAACAGTGCACTAACTAGTGACTATCATTTATCTTTGGGCTTTTGTCTTGATGCCTGAATTTGTTACGGTTCTTGAGAATACAATCTAGCTTTTTATCTAGCTTTTGCTAGTCAGACTTTCACCTTGGCATAATTATTTGATTCATTGGCTCTGTTTATGATTCCGATTATCATTTTATTTCAATCTGATTGATTCTGGTGTTTAGCCTTTCAAAGTTCAGAAAGGCATGACCTCAGGAATAAAGAGGAGGTAATATTGCTCTGCTTAGTCCTGGTCAGATTATTTAGGGAGTGGTATGTTCAGTTCTGGGCACTACATTTTAGGAAAGTTACTGGGAAAGCTTGTCTTTTAAGACCCTCAGAGAGGGCAACAAGAATAATAGAAGGCTTTGAGTCCATACTATATGAAGATCTTTGGGGACTGTTTTGTTTTCTTTTCTTTATCTCACTCATGGTTTCAGAGTATCTAACACATTATAACTTCTTAATAAATACTTGCTAATTCATTGATTAAAGAAATAACTCAATAGGAGTGGAAGATAGTAATGCTTGTTTTCAAGAATTTTAGGGACTCTTTCATGAAAGAGTTAAGTCAAATCATAATAAGTGCCATGTGCTTTGCTAAGCATGGCGAATATAAAGAAAGGAAATTAAATAGCCCATGCTCAGAAATTCACACTCTAAAGAGGGGTTTGTTTCATTTTGGGCCCATGGTGAAGAGCTAAGAATAATGGGTAGAGATATCAAACGAAAGAATTTGGGTTTAATGTCAGCTTTACTTATTTAATAATCTCCAAAGGTAGAGAACAAGTTACTATCTCAGACAGGTATTCAGTTCTCCTACTCTGACGCCTTTACACTTAACCTGGATGCACGTGTATCGGACAGGCTGTACTGAAGGTTCTTTTTTGGTCATACATTGGACTAGATAGATGCTGAGATCCAAATCTGTAGTTGCATGATTTTGATCTATTCTCTTGCCTTCTGGATACATGATGCTTCCTGTCTGCCAGCATCTCAGGTGGCAAGCTTTTCCTTCTTTACTACTGTCAGCTTATTTAGAAATCAATTGCAGAAGCTCAAGTAAAGCCAGTCTTATATAATGCCTAGAGCACTGAACTAAGTGTCAGGAAAATGTGGAATCAAATTCTACCTTTGGCACAGCTACTTTGGTTGCACAACCCTGGCTGAGTCACCTAAATCTGTCTATGATTCAATTTTCTCGGCTATAAAATAGTAGTAAGAATTGATGTTTTTACATTTCTTTCCATCTCTAAATCCATTATCCTAGGACAATTTTGATTCTCTGTGTCTCTCTGTCTCTGTCTGTGTGTGCGTGTGTATGTGTGTGTGTGTGTGTGTCCCTCTCTCTCTCACACACACAAACACTCACCACAGACACACATATATTATCCATGAAAATGAAAAAAGGCAAAATAACCTATTTGGCCCAAAGATTATCTACAATCAGAAATGGGTTCTATATAAAATCACAAATACATACCTAGGGTCATAAATTTTGAGTTGGAAAACTCTCAGAGACTTGTCCAATAGAGAACTCATTGTTTTGCCCCAAAGACCACCTCTCCTCCTATCTTACCTAGGCTTGACAAGGCTTCCATCCTTAATGTAGTCACCCAGGTTTGCCGCTTCTGAACCATTCTTGATTTTTCACTCTCCCTCTCCTCCCAAACTCAATCATTTTCCAAGTCTAATTCATTCCACTTTCTTATTTTTCTACATTCCTACCCTGCCATATTTATTCTCATGTCATCACCCTATCTGAACACTCATCACTGCCCACATAGACTGTTGTATTAGCTTACCAACTGGTATCCTTCCTTGTAGTCTTTCCTCTTACCAATCTATTTTCTATACAGTCACATGAATTATATTCTGAAAGTGTGAGAATGACCATATCATTCTTCTACTCAAGAAATTTCAATGGGATCCATTGCATTTAGGTCAAAATTTAACTCATCCGTTTACATATGACTTTCCCTCATGCATCCTTTGCTCTAATCATGCTTTACTGCTACATGTCGAAAATAATTTATATTTTCTATCTCGGTGACTTTGCCCAGGATTTCCCCATGTTTGAATTTCATTCCATGTAAGATTTGTAGAAAACTTTGCCAAATCTGGAATTCTTTCATCATACATACTGCCTTTGTATGATTGAAGAATTCCTTTATTCCAAAAGAAATAGAAATGTGGTCTAAAGCACTGGAAATGTCATTGGTCAGGCAAATTAAGCGCAAAACTAGAAGATGTGCTCATTTGGCCTCATCAGTTAATTAACTGCTGGATATATAATGTTTCCACGAATTAGTGAAAAGAAATAATAAAAGGGAAACTAGAAAGACTGCATTTGATTGTCTATGTTTGATGCTTTGTGTAATGATTTGGATAGGATATCATATAGAAGGGAGATGTGCCTCATTTTTTATTTCTTTTTTTCTTGGAATCAGACGAGAAAACTCAAAGCTCTAGGCAAAAGTTGGAAAGACCCAGATATTAGCAAGATAAGGAGTATTTTTCAGATGACTATAGTTGTCTGAAGGTAGAGTAGTATCTTAAAATGTGTTCATCACTTGATGTTCATCAAGTTATCACTTGAAATGCTAAGATAGAAGCTGTCTTACTGCTTTGCTTCATGGGAGGTTTAGAAAAGATTCCTACGCTACTACAGGCTGAGCAGAAAGACCTTTGAGTTCCCTTCCACATCTGAGATTCTATAATGCGGTTCATTCTACTGTCTCATTGAACTGTAAGAATAAATGAATTTAGAATTCCACCACAAATCCATCAGTCATATGATTAGAGATCATAAGATCTAGAGCTGGAAGAGAGTTTATGGATCATCTAATCTAATAGATTCATTTCATAGGTAAAGAAACTGAATATTAAAGATGTTAAATATCTTGCCTCAAGTGAGGAAGTTTGCAAGAAATACTACCAGGATTCAAATCCAGTGCTTCTGATTCTAATTTAATTATTTCTTAAGTACCACGTCCTCATGTTCACAATTTTAGTGTTCAGATTATTAACTTATCCTCTAGGCTACAAAGAAAATTTGCCATCGGCAACATTTGTACACTTTTTGGTGTGGGCTTAAAGCCATTTCTGAGTAAGTTAATTATATGGGAAGACAGACAGACACAGTCTCAGCACAGACACAGAGAGACAATGAGAGAGAGACATGCAGAGAAAAGAAAATAGAGATAGAGACAGAGGCAGACAGAAGTAGTCAGGCACAGTGACAGAAAGATAAGAGAGAGAGGAAAACAGCAGAGAGGGCCGGGGCGGGGAGGGGAGGAGAGGAGAGGGGAGGGGAGGGGAGGGGAAGGGAGGGGAGGATAGTGTGTAATAGTTATTTAGTGTGTGTAAAGAAAATAACAGAATCAAGAGAGAACGCAAAGAACGAGGATCATCAGTGTAGAACCTCAGTTTTGATTCAGTGATCAGGGTGAATGAAAGAAAGGATGTCATAGGGGACACACGTGGAGTCACTCCTATATTCAAAGTGACTTGCTCAGGGTCACACAGCTAGTAAGTGTCTGAGGCCAAACTTGAACTCAGGAAGACGGGTTTTCTTGACTTCAGTCCTAGCATTCTATCCATGGCACAACCTAGCTGCTTGAGTTGGGTCTACCTGAGTTGGAATTCTGCCCATGTGAGCCTGAGCAAGTCATTCAATCTTCCTAAACTTTCATTTTAACATTGCTAAAATTAATGCCATTGGCCTAGATGATGAGAAAGTTCCCTTCTAATTGTTAATCCACAGTCTAGTCTATTTCAATGAAAAAAGACAAGTGTTTTTTGATGCTATGTGGACAACATAATCAATTGATTTACACACACGTGTAGTTATTTCATCATTAGCCTATAAACCAATCCAACATTCATTTATTAAGCATTTACTATATAAAAGTTTCATGATAGTCCCTAGAAATGCAAAGATAAAATGGTGCAAACAAGCAAGCAAACAAACAAAAACTTATTGCCTTCAAGTAGCTTATATTCTACTATTCTAGTGGGAGGTGGTGACATAATATGTAAACAAATTTGTACAGACTGGCTAAAATTATAAATAATCTTGGTGCTATGATTCTTTAAGCTAAAAATTAAGCACAATAAAATTCATTCTTTCTTGGAATAGGTGTCAAGCCTTGCTGCAGTATCATCTCCAATGATGTGACTGTGAAGAGGAAAATAAAATGAGAAACTGCCTCTCTGTTGTTATTGGGAAGTTCTCAAATGTTTGAGAACATCACAGCAAGATTTCATATTTATTGCTCAACATTAACAGCCAAGCTGGGTACCCTTTGCTTCATAAATTAGAAAAAATAAATAAGATCTACATACGTACATAAATATATGCCCTTGGTGGGAAAGCTCTGGAGCATCCAAGAACATTCAGCAGTGCTCACTACTCATTTTATTTACATTCTCTCACACTGACTGCAAAGTTACTAAATTAAAAAGGAGGAGGTAGGAAAAAAAAAGAAAAAGAAAAATATGCCTGGTTGTTTACCAGAGCAAGAGAGTGGAGTTATGGGGGACATCAATTTGATTTTCCACTAATAGCAAGGAACCACATCTCTTTAGGAGGAGACACACAGTCATCCGTCTATACTCTTATGCTGCTACAGCACCTCAGCAATAGGTCTCTCAGGGGATTTCACAATACAATCAATTTACAGCTTAGATAATTAAGAGTATGCCATGTTAAACAAAAGAGACAAAACTGAGCATTGAAAGCTGTGATCAAATTGGCTCTGAAACCCCACCATAAGGGATAGAGCCAGCCTCAATTATTTCCTCTGTGTGAACTTGAGCAAGTCACTCAGGGTCTGTTTATTTGTTTGTTTGTTTTTAGTTTGTCTTAAGAGAACTTGAAGGGGATAGATGATTTTCAAGTTTCCTTCTAGTTCCATATCTATGAAACTCAGAACTTTCTGGGATCCCCACAAAATTATCGTGACTATCAGCTCATTTGTCATAGCAGAAATGACTCATTGATTGATATACAGAATGGTCAGAATTTTGCCAGCTCAGGTTATCCCCACCTGGTGAAGTCCACTTGGATGATTCAGGTGATAACATCCAATGTAGAGCTGTGAATCTTCCCTCAAGTATATTTCTATGATAAGCAATATTCTAAAGTTGTAACTCTAAATAGGTCTCACTCCCACCAAAAGGAAAGGCATTCTTGTATACATTTTTGATTCTAGTCTCTCCCTCCAAATAATCTAACCTGTCCCAATCCCATTTCATAACACCTTACTTTAAGTCCTAACTCTTCCTCATTGTTTTTAGGGTCCCCCTTAATATGGGGTTGTGTTACATACTCCACCTATTGACCACCATTCCTAGTAGACCCTCAAAGAGGTCACCTTGCTGCCTTCCCCAGATGACATAATTATTCCCATATCCCAACCTTTATGAATGTAATTTTTGCTACCTGTTATGGCCTCTGTCACTACCCTCACTTAATCATATTTTACATTTCTTC
The DNA here is from genome assembly GCA_028646595.1 of Phalanger gymnotis. Lineage (NCBI taxonomy): Eukaryota > Metazoa > Chordata > Mammalia > Diprotodontia > Phalangeridae > Phalanger > Phalanger gymnotis. The sequence goes on from CM053624.1 coordinate 346,428,652, forward strand.
CTGGCCCAATTCAAGTATTTTTTCTTCCAAAATGCCTTCTCTAATTATTCCATCACACATGAATGTCTTGTTTCTTTAAAGATCTTCCTGAATCCAGATCAGTACTCTATCCACTGTGCCAACAATTGCCTACTATGTGGCAGGCAATCTGCTAATCATTGAGTATAAGAAAGTCAAAAGACCATCCCCTTTCAAGGTTTTCACAATATAATAGAGAAAGACAACATATGAAGGGAGCTGTAAAGGGTGGGAAGAGAGCAGTCCAAGGATGGGGTAGGTGATCAGTACCTGCAAAGGCATTCAGAAGTATTTTAGCCCAATAGGAATTTATGAAATGGCTTCCCTAGGCATGCTTCTCAAATGGTGAATCTGGGAGGAGTTGTCTCATATCCATTCTGTGCCCTCTCCATTCAGATATCAATATAGTGCATCAGTAAATGCTATTCGGACAAGCATTGATTTCATAGATTCAAAAAGTAATAGGACTACTCTGCCCTGCTTGTATGGATTAAATAAAAGTAGATAGATAGATAGATAGATAGATAGATAGATAGATAGATAGATAGATAGATAGATAGATAGATAGATAGATAGATACTGGCATATAGATGGCTGCTAGAAAAATCAAAGAGATAAAGATAAGTAAATCAATCAATAAATGAGTAAATAAAAAAAAAGATAGAGATAAGGGTGGGTTGAGGTAATGGTTTCAAGAAGCTGTAGAATACGCAGTGGCCACACCCCATTAAAAACCATCTTTCAAGATGGGCTAAACCAGGTTGAGGATAAACAATAGGCCTCAAACCCATTGGTGAGTTAGAGGGATATCTACCATAAGCATCTGAAGGCTTCCCCCAATGGAATGGGCAGGTGAGAATAACTTGTCCCAACAACCACAAAGGTGGCTGAAGCAGCAGACACTGACATGCTTAGAGCTTGGAAAGACATAGAAAATGGCGAGGTCATCCACTGCATCCTGGGTCATTCCCAGTCATCCTGATTTTTGTCCTGCCAATGGACTTCGATGGCTCTGGAAGAGAGAACAAGTCTAACAACTCTGCACAATTCTGCCTTCATTAAATCCAATTCATGCACAAGCCAAGATATCACCCCATGATGTTGCTGGTCCTCTTAAAAAAGGAAGGATGAACAACAGTGTTAATGCAGTCTTATGCTACATTGAAAGACACAGAGGTTCCAGGACGAGGGAGGTGATAGTTGACAAATTATGATCTCTATGTTCTGACCCAATCAGATCATATTTGCCAAGTTGTACTCAATTCTTACTGCTATAATTTAGAAATGACACATACTTATCTCCTTTGTAGGGTTTTGGTTAGGATGGTGCTTGTAAATATAAAAGCACTTTATCAATGTGCCCAACTATTATATATTAAAATTTAAAAAAAAGTTCTTCTCAATACTACTCCTACTCCAACTACTGCTGCAGCTACTGCTGCTACTATTGCTATTACAGTTGCTGCTGCTACTATAACTTCTATTATATTACTAGTACAGATACTAGTATTACTACTACTACTACTACTGCTGCTGCTGCTGCTGCTGCTGCTGCTGCTGCTGCTGCTTTTACCACTATGTGTGCTTGTGTGATATTTTATAGCAATTTATTAAAACTAAGTTTCTAGATAATTTAGTTCCATACATAAAAAAATCATAGCCTCTCATAATTAGAAAGGACCATAAAGGTAATATAATATTTGTTTTGATCATATTTTCCAACAATAACTCCTTCCCTATCCTAAATACATAAAATCAACTATGTATTGATTCAAATGAAAATTAAGTATTTTAAACTTTTTAAGGTCATGTCAAGAAATAAAACAGAAATATTTTGTTTCATAGAAATGATTATAAGAGACCACCCACCTCTTAGAGACTTAAGTACCAAAAGAGGGTACATTTTATTTCTCTCTTCAAAGGAAGTATCTATGAGATGGGAAATGTGGAATAAACACCATTTAACATATACAAACAATTCAATTTAGAAATGATTGAGTCACCATCCCATAAAATTCATGTACTCAGGGAAGCATTATAAATGTTTTCTTTGTTTCTTTCTTCTTTTCTTTCATAAATAATTATTCTGTGTCTAGTTACTTCAAGTACAATATGATGTTAACGAGGATAAGGTCACATACATGCACACTCATATATGCACCCATAAACACTATTACACACGTAGATAGATCTGGTCACAGGGAAAACCAGGTAAGATATTTCAATTAATCAGTGAAAATCCATCCTTCACTTTTAGAAAGAAAAATAATCTCAAACTTCAAACTCTTCCTGATCCTACATCAGTGGTTCTATTTTCATATACAACTGCAAATGGTATTCTTCACTAATAGGATAATAATGAGAAAAACAGCAAAAGAAAAAAAAGTATTCTGTCTAAAGACGTGAAAACCAATATATGAGGTTATAGAATTGCCTTTGAGAGAGAATTCAACAGCCTCTGTCATTTTTAGCCTTATTTTCCTTACAATTTATTTCACTTTCTGATATGTGTTGCTTTTTTCTGGTTAGATATGAAGGAGGTAAAACTTGGTTGGTAGTCTTTAATTTTGGGCACTTAAGAGGAGGCTCAGTGCCTTCACACTGTTTGAGATACAATCCAATTTGTATTCAAAGAACTGTTGATAAACATAACAAAAATTCCCCTTTGCTTATGTTCATAATATATCTCAAGACACATAAACCTTCCCTATAGTGCCAAAATGGGATTTTGTTTTCTTTCCCACCTCCATGCAAATAACACCACAGAATTATAAATATAGAGTTCAAAAGGACCTAATAAAACATCTGTGCAAGGTTTCTGGAAGCCCTGGTTATACCTAAGGGGTACACATAGGCCTAAGAGGCATAAAAAGTTTGTCCAAGGGGGAGAGTTGAATTTTTGGTAAATAACAATACTATCTTATTGGAATATATCATAATCTTTATTTTATCTCATGTGTCTGTTCGAGATAAACTCAAAAATTTATTTCCTTCCATGGTGAATAGTGGGATATGGGACGGTTTACTAAAATATATGTGGTTTGGGGACTGAAAAAAGTTGGAACATCCTGTTGTACTACAATCTTCTCAATTTTTTCTCATTTCTACTGTGCTTTAAGTTTTGTGAAGTACTTTTTGTGTGTATGTGTGTTTGCTCTGTTTCATCTAATGGCTGGCACCTCCCTGCGGAGGAGGAGGCAGGTAGCTAGGTGGTAGCAGGGAGGATGTTCACTTGAAGATCTTGATTGAAGAGTTTGCACACATATTGGAAGGCCCCCTCCAAGAACTACTCTCAAACCACTGTCTGGGCCTCTTCACCACCAGGATCCAGCTTACCCCATGTGTAGGAATTGTGGTTGTAATCTACCTGCCAGTCTGGATTTAGAGGGAAGGCAAATTCCTGGCCCTGGAAAAGCCAGACTCCAGAAATGGTGCTGCTATACTATTGGTGTCAAAAAGGATGACACTGGCAAAGGCATAATTCCTCAGCTTGTCCAAGCCCTAGAACATTCCATTGATGAGGTTGTGGCTCATGAAGGTCTGGCTGAGCTCCTGTGGGAAGCAGCACTCTGCATACCACAGGGACCAGCCATCCAGGTCAGAGTGTTCCAAGAAGTACAGCAGGGGCACAGTCAGTGTGTCCTCATTGAAGTACTTTCATTTAATCTCATCCAACACAAAGGTACCCTTGGGCAGGTAGGCAAAGGGAACCTTGCCCTTGGGCTGTGAAGGTAGAGCCTGGTCACAGTCATTCCTCTCCTCCACAGGGCCAGGGGCTAGGGCCACCTTATACTTAGCCTGGGTCTTCTGTTTCTCTTCTCTCTGTCCCTTCTCTGTTCTTGGGGCCTCTTTCTTAGGCTGAATCTTGGCAAACTTTTTAACATCAAACCATGCCATCTTTTCACAGACCTTCACCTCTCCCAGCACCACTCAGAAGTGGGGCTGGTTAATGCAGGTTAGATACCAGTGGTTGGCATTGGAAAAGGCTTGCTTGAAAGACAGCTCGAGGACCTGCTTGTAGAGCCACAAAGGGGACACACAACTGTGATGTCAGCCAGAGTTATGTGCTCCCCCACCAGGAAAGGCCAAGTCTTAAGTTTTCTGTTAGTTTTCTTGTTGATATAATCAATTATGATGACAGTTTTCCTAATACTGAACCACCCTGCATTTCTGGTATAAATCCTACCTGGTCATAGTATATTATTCTCTTGATACATTTCTGTAATCTTTTTGTTAATATTTCATTTAAAATTCTGCATCTATATTCATTCGAGAAATTGGTCTATATTTTTCTTTCTCTATTTTAACACTTCCTGTTTCAGGTATCAGTACTATATTTGTATCATAAAAAGAATTTCCTAGGATTCCTTGTTTGCCTGTTTTCCCAAATAGTCTATAAGATTGAAATTAATTTTTCTTTAAGGGTTTGACAGAATTCACTTGTAAATCCATCTTGCCCTGTAGATTTTTTTCCTAGGGAGCTCACTGATAGCTTGTTCAATTTCCTTTTTGGATATGGGGTTATTAAAGTATTTTATTTCCTCTTCTGTTAATCTGGGCAATTTATATTTTTTTGTAAATATTGATCCATTTCACTAAGATTGTCAATTTTATTAGCATACAATTGGGCAAAATAATTCCTAATTATTGTTTTAATTTCTTTTTCATTGGTGGTGAATTTAGCCTTTTCATTTTTGATACTGGTAATTTGGTTTTCTTCTTTCTTTTTTTTAAATCAAATTAACCAAAGGTTTATCTATTTTATTGGGTTTTTTTTCCCATGAAACCAGCTCTTAGTTCAGTAGTTTTCTTAATTTCAATTTTATTAATCTCTCTTTTGGGTTTTAGTATTTCTAATTTGGTATTTAATTAGGGATTTTTGATTTGTTCTTTTTCAGTTTTTTTAGTTGTATGGCTAATTCATTGATTGCCTCTTTCTCTATTTTATTGATGTAAGCATTCAGAGATATAAAACTTCCCATGAGAACTGCTTTTGCTGCATCTCATAAGTTTTGATATATTGCTTAATTATTGTCATTCGCCTAGTTCCATTAACCTCCAGAATATCATATTACAAGCCCTCTGATACCTTAATGCAGAAGCTGCTAGATCTTGTGTTATCCTGATTTTGTTTCCACTGTGCTCAAATTGTTTCTTTCTAGCTGCTTGCAATATTTTCTCCTTGACCTGGAAACTATGGAATTTGGCTACAATATTCCTAGGAGTTTTCCTTTTGCGATCTTTTTAAAGAGGTAATCAGTAGATTGTTTTAATTCCTATTTTACATTCTGGTTCTACATATAATAACAGGACAGTTTTCCTTGATAATTTCTTGAAAGATGATGTCTAGGATCTTTTTTTTTTTGATCATGGCTTTCAAGTAGTCCAATAATTTTTAAATTATCTCTCCTGGATCTATTTTCCAGGTTTCACACTGTCATCTATTTTTTCATTCTTTCGGTTCTGTTTTATAATTTCTTGATTTCTCATAATGTCATTAGCTTCCACTTGCTTCATTCTAACTTTTAAGGAATTATTTTCTTCAGTGAACTTTTGGGCCTTCATTTCAATTTGGCCAATTCTGCTTTTTAAAGCATTCTCCTCCTCATTGGCTTTTTAGATGATTTTTGACCTTTGAGTTTTAAGATGTTATTTTCTTCATTATTTTTGGGGTATCCTTTAGCAAGCTGTTGACTCTCTTTTCATGATTTTCTTGGATCACTCTCATTTCTCTTCAAAATTTTTCCTCTACTTCTCTTGATTTTCAAGATCCTTTATGAGGTCTTCCATGGCCTGTGACCAAGTCATATTTTTCTTGGAGGCTTTTGATGTATGACCTTTGACTTTGTTGTCTTCTTCTGGTTGTATATTTTGATCTCCTTTGTGACCAAAGTAAGATTCTATAGTTTCAGTTTTATTAATGCTGTTTGCTCATTTTCCCATTACTTGACTTTTGTCTTGACTTCCCTGACTTTTGAGCTCTTTGTCAAGGTAGGGCTCTGCTTCCAGAGTGGAGAGTGCTCTGTCCTGAGCTTCAGGGGTTCTGTGCAGCTGTTTACTGAGCCACTTATAGGCACGTATAAATTTTCAGTTCTTCTGAGGTAGTATGATCAAAGGAGAGGTATTTACTCCTCCCCTGGTCTGTGCTCTGCTCTGTGAGTGACTTCAAGCACTCTTTTCTGCCTTGGAACTGTTAGGAAAATTCCATCTCCACGGCCACCTCAAGCTCTGCCATACCAGCACTGCTCCTCACCCTAGGACTGCCACCCAGGACTGCAACCCAGATCCAAGCAGGGCAACACAAGAGAATCCTGCCTCAGCACCAGCAAGGAGATCTCTGCAATCAGCCACCTGATCCCCCACACACACAGTCTGTGGACCTGGAGCTCCAGAAGCAGCCTCAGCTGCTGCTGCCCATGCCACTACTGCCACCTCTGCCGCCCTGGTCTTGGGGCTGGACCATGCTCTTCTCTCACCCAGATCTGATAATTTTCCTACTGACTTTCTAATTTCTCTTTGGAATTTGTGGGTTGAGAAGTCTAGGAACCATCACAGCTGCCAGTGATTCACTCTGTGAGGCCAGCTTCCATCCCATACGTGCTGGTACTGCCCATGCTGGACTGTGCTCCACTCCCAGCCCAGTATGATAGACTTTTCCTCTCAACCTTCCAGGTTGTCTTGGGCTGGAGATTTGTTTCACTCTGTTATCTTGAGGGTTCTGCAGCTCTAGAATTTTTAGAGTAATTTTTACATCTATTTGGAGGGGTTTGGGGGAGTGCTCAAGCAAGCCCCTGTTTTTACTTCACCATCTTGGCTCTGCCCACCATTATTGTCATTCTCTTGTATGAACTTGTTAATTATTTCTATAATGTGTTGTTTGACCCACTCATTCTTGAGGATTAGTTTTTTTTTAGTTTCCAATCAATCTTTAGTCTATCTTTTCATGGCCCTTTATTACATATAATTTTTATTACATCATGATCTGAAGAATATCTTTATTCTTTATATTTCTGCCTTTCTGCATTGGTTATGCAGTTTTTGTGCGCTAACTAGTATATGGTCAATTTTTTTTGTAGGTTCCATGTACTGCTGAGAAAAAGGTATATTCCTTTCCATCCCCACTCAATTTTTCTCCAATGGTCTATAATATCTATATTTTCTAAAACTCTATTCACTTCCTCAACTTCTTTCTTGTTCATTTTATGGTTATATTTATCTAGTTTTGAGAGGGGGAGTTTAAGGTCCCCCACTACTATAGTTTTGCTATCTATTTCTTCCTGTAACCCATTTAACTTCTCTTCCAAGAATTTGGATGCTATTGCTTCATTGTCTATGGTGCCTTTTAGCAGCATATAGTTTCCTTCCTTATGTCTTTTGATTAGATCTATTTTTGATTTTGTTTTGTCTAAGATCTAGATTGCTATCTCTGATTTTTTTCTTTAATTCAACTGAAGCATAATATATTCTACTCCAGCATTTTACCTTTACTCTGTGTATATCTCTCTGTTTCAGTGTGTTTCTTGTAAAGAACATATTGCAAGATTATGGTTTTTAATCCATTCTGCTATCTGCTTCTGTTTTGTGGGAGAGTTCATCCCATTTATATTCACAGTTATGATTATTAGTTTTGTCATTCTCTCCATCCTATCCCCCTGCCCCAGTTATGCTTTTATTTCTCCTTTCTCCCTTTCCCTCCTCAAGAGTTTTACTTTTGACCACCACCTTACACAATCTTCCTTCCCTTTTATCAGCCCTCTACAATTTCTTTCCCTCATGCCTTAGTACTTCTTCCCGCCCTTCTAACCACCCACCCCTTTTTTTCCCCTTTCCCTTCCCACAGCCAATAGTGCAATTTAGATTTCTATTTCATTCCCTTCTTGAACCAAGTCTGATGAGAGTAAAGTCCAAACAATGCTCATCTTCCTCCCTTCTTTCCCTCTACTGTAATATATTTTTGTGCCTCTTCATGTGATGTTATTTACCCTTTCCTGCTTCCTCCTTTCCCATTACAATTCCTTTTCAACCCTTAATTAGTTTTTTATCATCACATTGGTTAATTCATACCCATACCCTCTGTGTATATCCATTTTAAATGTCATAATAAAGATATAATTCTCAAGATTCAAAAGTATCATCTTCCCACGTAGGGATGTAAACAGTTTGAGCTTACTGAATAACGATTTTTTTTTTCTTTCCTGTTTACCTTTTTATGCCTCTCTTGAGTCTTGTATTTGAAGATCAAATTGCCCATTGAGCTCTGGTATTTTCATCAGGAAGATCTGGAAGTCCCTTATTTCATTGAATGTCCCTGTCCTTGCCTGAAAGATTATGTTTAATTCTGCTGGCTGTAATCCTTGGTTGTAATCCAAACTCCATTGCCTTATGGAATACCATATTCCAAACCTTCTGATTTTTAATGTATAAGCTGCAAGGTCCTGTGTAAGCCTGACTGTGGGTCCACAATATTTGGATCGTTTCTTTCTAGCTGCTTGTAGTATTTTCTTTTTGATAATCTGGAATTTAGCTATAATATTCCTTGGTGTTTTCAATATGGAATCTCTTTCAGGAGGTGATCAGTGGATTTTTTCAATGAATATTTTACCCTTTGGTTCTAGTACCTCAGGGAAGTTTTCCTTGATGATTTCTTTGAAGATGCTGCCCAGGCTCTTTTTTTTTCATCATGGCATTCAGGTAGACCAATATTTCTTAAAATATCTCTCCTGGCTCTATTTTCCAGGTCAGTTGTTTTTACAATGAGGTATTTTAAGTTTTCTTCTATTTTTTCATTCTTTTTATTTTTATAATTTTTTTGACTGATTCCTGGTGTCTCATAGACTCATTAGCTTCCACTTGTCCAGCTGTAATTTTTAATGAATTGTTTTCTTCAGTTAGCTTTTGTACCTTCTTTTCCATTTGGCCAATTCTACTTTTTAAAAAGTTGTTTTCTTTGGCATACCATTTTTTTCCATTTTGTCAATTTTATTTTTAAAGGAATTGTTCAATTTTTCTTCTGCTTCTCTAATTTCAATTTTAAAATTATTCTTGAGCTCTTCTAAGAAGGCTTTTTTTTTGGCTTGAGACCAGTTCATATTACCCTTTGAGCTTTCAGATGTGGATATAGTGACAGTGCTGTTCTCATCTGGACTTGTGTTTTGATTGATCTTCCCTGTCCCCATAATAAGATTCTATGGTCTTTGTATTTCTTGCCCATGGTGTTTGCCTTTTCTTGGCTTTTAAAGTTGATCTCTGCTTCTGGGGCAGAGAAGGCACTGTCACACAGTTCTTGTGCTAGGGGTTTGCTTAATGGTTTTGTGTCCAGAGATCTCAGGTTCTGGCAGCTGGAGGCTGCATAGGCAGTAGCTTACCCGGTGCTGAACTGGAGCTGGTGGTGGTGGCTGGCGTGTGTAGATGCCACATGGGGTTTCTTTTGAATTCTCCCTGATCTTACATTGAAGCTCCTGGGGTGAGTTGTGGGAGTGTAGGTGGTATAGCCACTTGAGGTTGCCTCCTTGTTGGGAACTGTGCTAGAGCATAGGTAGACTTGGCCGCTGGTAGATACCAGTATGTTTAGAAAGTGGTGGTTCTCTGTGCTGGCATCTGCTGGTTTCCCTGTCTGTGTAAAGGAACACAAGGGTCCTGGTTGGCATTTGCCAGCTCCACCACCCTAGGAATCAGGATCTTCTGCTGGTGTGCTGAGGTAGGGCTAGACACTGAAGCCTCCTGTTGTGTACTGGTCTCTTTTGGCCACAGCAAGAGGGACCTTTTCCATTAATCCTCTTAGCCTCAGGAGCTAAAAACCTGCTGCACTCCATCTTACTTCTGGCTCCACTGTTCCAGGGTTTTTCCTGCAGTGGTATTTTCTGGATTTTTCAAGGTCATTAAAGGAAAGTGAGAGTGACTTACTGCTTATTCCACCTTCTTGGCTCCTGGAAGTCCAAAACTGTAACTTTCTGTAGATGAGATGATGATATCTTTAGAGAACCCTAGAGAATCAACTTAAAAAGTCATTGAAATAATCCACAGCTTCAGGAAATTTGCAGGAAATAAACTAAACCCACACAAATCATCAACTTTTCTGTATGGTACCAGCAAAAACCAGCACCAACAGACAGAAGAGAAACTGTATTTAAAATAACTGCCGATGGGGCACCTAGGTGGTACAGAGGACAGAGCACTGGTTCTGGAGTCAAGAAGACCTCAGTTGAAACAGCCTCAGACAGTTACTAGTTGTGTGATCCTGGGCAAGTCATTTAACCCCTACTGCTTCAGGGGAGAAATAATTACAGACAATATGAAATATCTGAGACACTACTTCCCAAGTGGGAAGGGGGCAAGGAATTATATGAATATAATCACAAAACACTTTTTCACACAAATACAGACAAATTGAAACAAAGATATATTAATTCCTCAGAGGTACACTGCATCAATAACATAAAAGCAATAATTCTACTTAAATTCATTTACTTATGCTGTGCCATACAAAACAAACTACCAAAGAATTATTTTATAGAGCTAGAAAAATAATACCCCTAATTCGTTTGGGGGTACAAAATTTGAAGAATATTAAGGAAATAAATGAAGATAAAGGAATTAAAAAAGGTAGGCTAGTTATCCCAGATTTCAACCTATATTAGAAAGAAGTAATCCTCAAAACAATTTGGTGTTGGCTGAGACAGAGTGGTGGATCTCTGAATAGATTATGTATATAATACACAGTAATAAATAACTATGGTAACTTAGTGTTTGACAACCCCAAAGATCCAATGTTTGGGGGTAAAATCTCAACATCTGACAAAAATTACCACGAAAATTAGAAAATACGGACAAATGTACCTTTCAGATCTATGGATAAGGGAAGAGTTAGGACCACACAAGAGATAGAAAAGATCGTTGGAAGTAAAAGGGATAATTTTGATTACATAAAAATAAGATTTTACAAACACACAATTAATACAACCAAAATTAGAAGGAAAACAGAAATGAGGGAGGGAGACTTTACAGCAGGTTTCTCTAATAAAGTCCTCATTTTTTCAAATATATAGGAAATTGAGTCCAATTTATAAAAATAAGAGCCTTCCCCCAGTTGATAAATGTTCAAAGGATATGATCATGCAGTTTTCAGAAGAAAAAACAAAGCTATCAATATTCACATAAAAATGCTCTAAAGCATTACTGATTAAAGAAATGAACATTGGAACAACTCTGAGATTCCATCTAACAATTATCAGATTCTCTAACATGACAGAAAAGGAAAACGACAAATGCTGGAGGGAGAGTGGAAAACCTAAGACTCTAAAGCATTGTTGGTGGAGTTGTGAACTAATTCAGTAATTCTGGAGAACAAATTGGAACTATGGCCAAAGGGCAATAAACTATGTATATGCTTTGACCCAGAAATAATAGGTCTGTATCACCAAGATATCAAAGAAAAGGTTGTACAAAATATTTATAGCAGCTCTTTTTTTGTGGAGACAAAGAATTGGATATTGTAGTGATGCCACTAATTGTGGAATGGCTGAACAAGTTGGAATTTATGATTATGATGGAATTGCTCTGTTCAGTCATAGTCATGTCCAACTCTTCATGACCTCATTTGGGAGTTTCTTGGTAAAGGTATTGGAGTGGTTTGCCATTTCCTTCTCTAACTCATTATAAGATGAGGAGACTGAGGCAAATAGGATTATGTTATTTGCTTAGTCACAAGGCTACTTAGTGTCTGAGGCCAAATCTAAACTCAGGAAGATGTCTTCTGGAGTTCAAGATCATTGCTATGAGGAATGACAAGCAGGATGGTTTTGGAAATACCTGGGAAGACTAATATGAACTAATGCAATGTGAAATGAGCAGAATCAGAAGGAAAAAAAAAACAAAAACATTGTACAGAAAAACAGCAATATGGTAAAGATAGTCATCTATGAAAGACTTTAACTACTCTGATCAAGACAATGATCCAAGACAATGATTCCAAAGAACCATGATGAAAAATGCTAGCCATTTCCAGAGAGAGAGAGCACTGATGAACACTGAATGTAGACTGAAACATACTTCTTTTGACTATCTTTGTTTATATTCTTTTATATTGTCTGTGTTTTCTTTTGCAACATGGCTAATGTGAAAATTTGTTTTGCATGACCTCACATGTATAATTGAAATTAAATTGCCTACCTTCCAAAGGAGGGAGGAGGCATGGGAATGAGGGGGAGAATTTGGAACACATTTTTAAACGTGTTAATTTTTACATATAATTGGGAAATATCTAATAAAATAAACATAATTTTCAAAGTACAACATATTGAATATTATGAAAATGTAGCTTCCACAGAATACATAACAAGATGTGAATTGCTACTTAAGAGTAAATTGTCATACTATAAAAAGAGATCATGACCAAATCAATATTTAGAGAAGTCAATTAATAAGCTGAACAAGAACCAAACCACCATCACGAATCAAATTGTTTTCTATAATCATTTGGGCATAACATCAATCCATTAAATAAAAGCTTAATAAGACTATCTGTAATAGATTTTATCATCCCAAATAGTTATAATCACTAAGCTACTCAAACAAAATGCCTTCAAAATATAGATTGCTAGCAGAGGACAAGATCTTGCAAAAACAGAATGAGATTTGTATCAATCCTGCTTTCTGGTATGCTCCTAGAGAGTTCCAAAATTTTCAGTCAAAAGTATTACTTATTCTTCTCCTATCTAACAGCCATTTTATGAAAAGTTTGGAATACAAAGGAAAGTAGGCCAGTGTCTGCTCTTAGGAAGCTCCAGTCCATTGAAGTTTTCATGTTTTCAATAAAGACTATAGAAGGTAAGCTTACATCCCAAATTTACTACCAAAGTGCAATAAATAACTAACAAAACATATTAGTTATTTTAGCTAATGGTATTGTTACTGTATTTGTCCTTTGTTCTTGAGGACCATCTAACATTGTAATATTCTACAGACTCATAAAATGTAAAATATTAATCACTGGCTATCAGTTTTCCCCAGGAACATTTTTTTTTGCTTAAATCTATCAAAAAGTTGAGAAACTAACAGTGACAATGACAAGACAATAACATTAATGTCTGCTATCCTGTCAGCTAAGGCAGTTGTACCTAGGATATTTTCAGTGAGCCTACAGAGGATGAATTTACATCCAAATACTTTCCTTAAATTTTAAAAACAGTTATGTTTCCCCTATTCAATAAATCAAAGGATGTTAATAGCAAGGAAGTATTTTGTCACAATCCAATTTCAATATGAAACCCATTAAAAACAAGGCAAAAGTAGATGTTAATATTGAAAATGATGATCTTGGTGATAATACTGTAGAACTTGCTTTGAGGCTGCTCAACCAAGTGATAACAGCAACACAGATGACACCGAAGACAACAACAACAGCAAAAATCACACTTTAAGTCATATTGAAACAGGAAGGGCTGACGTAGGTATATCTCATTGGATTGTTTGAAAAACTCAAAACTGTTTTTTCTCCCATCTATAAATAGTCTCTAAATTGGCTCAAATGGATGTGTACAACCAACAAGTCCTTCATGGGTGATATCTACATAAACTCACCTTAACAAGGTATCATATTAACAAGGTATCATCCAACCAAAATATCAGTTATATGTATATGTTTAGGGCAATATATGGCAACGATTCAAGACCAGGTTATTGCCATTATGAATAAAAGAGATTTTACCCTTAAAGAGTCATGTCCAGGGATGGGGAACCTGTGGCCTCGAGGCCACATGTGGCCTTCTACATCCTTTGGTGTGGCCTTCTGATTGAGTCCAAGTTTTACGGAACAAATACTTATATTAAAATGATTTGCTCTGTGAATTTTGGTTTCAGTCAAAGGTTCACATTTTGAGGACCTTGAGGGCCACATGTGGCCTTAAGGCCACAGGTTCCCCATCCCTGTTTCAGATTTATTAATCAATGCAGATCATGAAATGAAGCACTAACCACTGCAGCACATAATGGCAGATTTTTTAAAGCATCCAGTGAATCCATAAAATGATACAGTAAGTTAAATAGTTCTGTTCTAGATTTATTAATCAATGCAGATCATGAAATGATGCAGTAAATGCTGCAACATATAATGTTAAAATTTTTAAAGCATCTGGTAAATCCATAAAAAGATATTGTAAGTTATCCTTTACTAAATAGTCAATGGCAAATAACTTTACACAAATACAAATCTTCAAATAGCTTAGGAATGTAGCAAATGAACTGGATTTGAACTGGAATATATATGCAAGCAAAAATAGTCATCAAAACCACCTGAATATTATATCCATTGTACAAAAATTAGGAATAACGTTTTACATAACTCTCTTCCTTTGAAACATGCATAATTCCAAGCTGCACATATTGAACAGCTTTCAAAACAGAGAGCTCTGACAGTAGAAATTATCCCTTTGACAGAAGATGTTCTATGTTTCAAACTCATTGTCTGATCAGCTCCTGAATTTGTTCTGTATCTGGCTTTAGGAAGTCCTTATAAACTTATTCAGTTGCAAAAAGCAATAATTTTATCTATATATGCAATATTTCATAAAACATGAAATATTAAAGATTAAAATTAAAACTTATTTATCCTCAAAATCTTTCTATCTAAAGCCCTTCAAAATATGAGATGATAATAAATAATAATATCATAATAACATACTGATATATAATTTTGAGGTGTCAGGGATATAATGGATGTCAAATATTTTCTAACTCTGAGAAGCCCTAATTGAAGATATTCAGATATTATAAGCTTTTAATATTTTAAAAAGCTTAAAAGTAATAACAATTCATAAATGTAAATTGGGTTGTCCTGAATCCAATGATTTAAAGTTTTCATTTATCATTTTTGATGAATTAGTCAATTCACAAATATTTATTGTATGCCTACTGTATGACCAACAGTATGCTATTAAAAAGAGACATGGTCTTTTTAACTCTTAAAAGATTTATAGCCAAATGAATTTCATTTAGTAAGTAATATTATTTGAACTTACCAATACATTTATCTAATTGTAGGATTAGGGTTTCATAGAAAATCTCTGACTTTTGGGAATAGATTACTATTCCTGAGTTTTATGGCAGCATTAAGGAGAATGTGGTGTTTTGTTTTGTTTTGTTTTGTTTTGAATCAAGCATGTATGCTCTGAAATGCAGCAGAAGGTATGAACTGCCTGTTTCTATCTTTCATTTCCCTTGTCTTCCTATACATTTTTATGGGTGTGATATTTTTGATTGGTTTTATGGAATTAGAGTGGAATGATATTTATTTTTGGCTAACCCCACTATCATGGGGAAAATGTTGTTTAGAATTTATATAGGACACCTTTCATGCCCCTGGCATACAACTTTGGAATTATATCTCTTGCTGAATGACTTACCAGATATCAACATTCTGTACATCTTTGAAAAAAGTCCTCATTATAATTATTCAGGCTTGTATTGTTCTAATGTAAATAGGAAATTAACAATCGTATTAAAGATTCTGATTTACCCACTCATTCAAAGAGAGGTAGATGGAAGAGCCTATGTGACTAGGTATAGATGTATACTATGATGGTCAGCCCATCAAATTAATACATTTAATTAAATAACTTGGACAAGTATTGCAAATATTTAATTACCTTAGTGGAAAAAGAATAGAAGACCCTATCAGAATATGCTTGAAAAAGTATACAATACTATCGATGGTCCCAAACTGTCTAATCCCATAAAATATAATCTAACTTTATCTTGGCTAAGCTTCAATATGTTTATTGATCATGGAATACACACACACACACACACATAGATACATACATACATACATACACACATATCTATATATGTATATATGTGTGTGTTTATGTCTATATCTATCCAAATCCATATATCTCCATATATCTATCTGTCAATGTATCTATTTATCTATCAATATATCTATCCTCATTTGATTCTCAAAATAACCCTGCAAGGTAAATGCTATTATTATCCATATTTTGTAGGTGAGGAAACAGAGGCAAACAAAAGTTAAGTGACTTGTCCCGAGTCACACAGCTAGTAATTTTCTGAAACCAGATTTAAACTCATCATCTTGAGTGTCTTGCCTAGAGTCCTGGAATACTTATATTCCTAAGTTTGAATTGAGCCTCAGATACTTACCAGCTTTGTGACCTTGGGTAAGTCAATTTTCCTTGCTTGCCTCAGATTCCTCATCTATAATATGATCTAGAGACAGAAATGGCAAATCACTCCAGTATCTTTGCCAGGAAAAACCCAAACGGTGTCACAAAGAGTCAGACATGACTGAAAGTAACTGAATAAAAATAATGTGAAGACATTTACACACATCTATGCTAACCATATTTTATGCACAACTTACAATTTCCTGACTCCAGGCTTAGTGCTGTTTCCATTAGTTGTTTCTGAACAGGAACTGGCCTAATAGTTATGATATCCTAAGATTATAGTATTAAGAATTTTAAGAGACATTAGTTAAGATTTATTCCAATACTATAGATGACAAAAGAGGTAGCAAAAGTCTAGAAACTTAGCTGAACTACCTGAGGTTACTTAATAGTCATTAGAAGAGCCAGGGTTAGAAACAAAGTCTTCTAACTCCAAATCAAATATTGGTTTGATAATTATAGATAGAGGATGGCTGACCCAGAACTGGTAGCTCTAAGACAGTAATGTTCACACCCTCCCCCACCCCCCCAAAAGAAAGTAAAATGAGTGCATATCCTACTTTTTCAAAGATTTAAGGGCAAAAATAAAAGCTGAAGAAAAGCACCAAGGATGAGGGCCAGAAAGCTTATAATGTGTACAGGTTTCCACTGATGAAATCATGAATCATGAGTACCACCTAGGCTTAAAAAGTATCACCTATAATGCTACCAATAAATCAGCAAGAAAAGGAAAAAAAAAAGACTGAATATTCAGCCCTGAAATGTTTGCTTGTTTTACATAGGAACTTTTAAGTGCTGTCCTGAAAAAAAAAAGGTTCATTCTGCCAAAAATATTGTCAAAAAGCAATCAGATACCTCTATTACCTAAGGTAGGTTCTGCTCAACTTTAATTATGAACTATGAACAATGGCATTTAATTAGCCTTATTTTGAAAATTAACAGTACAGCTTTATCATGTATAAGCTTGCTGATTAATTAAGCAATGAGACTCTATAAATAATGCATTTCTGGATGATTAGAGCAGGACATGTTACAGTCAAGGGTGAATTGCAAGGCTTACTGACTTCATCCACTACTCTATATAAGTTCAATTCTCTCCTTGAAATGCTCTGCTGTAATGAAAAGATTATTCTTAAAATAGATGATATATGTGTGTAAGTATATATGTATATACCTGGATTATATTGTTGTATGCATGTGTATTATATGGATATTACTGAATTTATGTAGGGCAGGTAGTTGGCAGAGTTGACAGAGTACTGAGCCTGGAATCAGAAAAAAAACAAACATCTCTTCCCAAATTCAAATCTGGTCTCAGACATTTACTATCTATGTGACCCTGTGTAAATCCTGATTGCCTTAGTTTCCCCATTTGTGAAATGAGCTAGAGAAGGACATGGCAAGACACTCTAGTATTTGTTTGCTTTTTGACCAAGAAAAACCCCAAATAGCATGAGGAAGAGTAAAACATGACTGAAAATGACCGAATAACTACAATATGTATTATACATACATACATATATGTATGTACATACATATACACACATACATATAAGTGTATATATGTACACAGACACATATATACACATATATACATACACATACCTACATACATTTATTTATGTCTATATGTGAATTGAAGGGAGAAAGGAAAGTCCTAATTGTAAGATGTGAGAAATATTTATTTTCAAGAAGAATACACTGCTTTTCTGAAACATTTGAAACATATTTTTGTACATATGTGTATATACATATGTATATATACATATATACATATGTATATATACATATGTACATATGTGTGTATAATTTATATACACATATGCATGTCTGTGTATATAATTCTCTCTCTCTCTGTTACTGTTCTGCCTCAACCAACAGGATTTAAATTCCTTGGAGACAGATATATTTATTTCCTTATGTTTATCTGCCTTTCTTAGGACAGTATCAATTAAATATTTAATAATGCTTTTTTAAATTAATTAATTTATGAAACAAATTCTGCAATTTATTTAGAGATATGACTAAGAACAAAAAAAGCGTTACTAAAACAGGAAATATATAAATTAGGGGAAAAAAAAGAACCTTACTTTCCAAGAGCAAAACATTCCAATTTTACAGTTGAACCTTTCGCTGCTTGCATTGTTTCAGGAAAACGTACTTCAATCTTTGGTTCATACTCCCCCATCACACCTGTTAAACATCAAAACAGCTAGCACTCCAGTTGTATCGCTCCTGGAGATCAGAACAGAAGTTTCATATGCAGTAAAATGTGAGCTTCAGTTTACCAGAACCTGAACATTGGGATTACCAAATAAAAAGGTATGAGTTTGGGAGGGTTTTTTTT